>CM023481.1:196197856-196539564 GCA_013339685.2 Hyalomma asiaticum | reverse complement strand
CTGTAGCACCAGCTTCTTGCTACATTCTGCCACAAAGGAGTTCGACAGTGTCCCTGTAGACCCTCATCGTGCAAGTGTTGCTGTGAACCAGATGGCTGCCGCAAACCTTTCCACAATGTGGGAATCCTTCTGCACCCACATCTGGTGGTAGTATGAAGTCTTCGCTACAAAAACCCTATTTGTCACATGAACCACACAAATGAGAAATTGTTACATAAAACGTCCATCACCACATCCCAATGACAAAAATAAACAGACAGCTAGGAGTGCACAACCAAAAGCTTTTCAACTTTAACAGAAAGTATCAAGCAAAATGTTGTTTTGCATCCTACATGGCCAGTGGCAAGAAAAGAATGACACTCTGTATGAACAATGCAAGCTTAAATTAATAGAAACTTTATCCCCACCTACTCAGAACAGAGGTTAGAGAATAATTTCAAGGACCTGGCATGCCAATGTCATGGTCAGTTCAAATGCACAGAAAGACAGCTATGCCCCTTTTGTGCAAGATCTGGCAGTTAAGGTACTTTGCATCTGCAAACCTATCGCAGCTTTAATTGATGAACAGATCACTAAAATGTCTGGAAAACAGAAAATGTCACTGGAGCCAACGTTTCAATAAGTGGACTTGTTTTCATCAGGATGGCAACCGCACTATTAAGTGTTTGTTTCTGTACGCTTTGCAATTCTCCCCTGTCCACAGAAGGAGAAGAGCGGCAAGTGCAAACAAACAAAAAAGCTAAGAGAGAGAAGGAAAAAAAGAGGGGGAAGAGGAAAGTTGAGTGACAGGTGTTAGCGTCACTAATACAAATGGAAAGAGCGAAAAAGAAGGATCCGCTCCTGGGTGTGGGCTACTCCTGGAAATGCATTGTATGCGCAGTGCAAGAAACCAGGACAAAAAAAGGAACACATATGCAAAGTACAGGCGCTGCACTTGTCGCATATTCCCCTCTTCCCCCACTGCACACACTGTGCGTTTCCTACGAAAGCTTGTAGCTATAAAAGGGGCTACACTGTTTACCGCCATTGTTCTCATTGAACTAGGTGGGGGATTAGAATCGGAAAAGAGACTTTTGGGAAGAAACACTGTTAGCTTTACAGGTGAAATACCGTAACCTTTTATAGTCTTTGCTAACCCTCCACCATATCTAATGAACTCAAAGGTTCTCTTACAACGTTTATGCCTGTAGGCTGGAGGGTATTGAACTTGTAGATGAGATACGATTCCCTGTATTTTCTGTCCCTCGGCGAGCGGAAATTTGCTTCACAGCAAACTTCCACTTTTATAGCTGCAGCTAAAAAAAAGAGTTGATATTTAGGAGTTAGCAGTCTCGCCACAAGAGCAGCAAAGCTGACGTTCACATTATTTTGATTGGTCTCAAGTTAGCCGATATTTGCAATTTGTTTCTGTACTCTTACCAGTGGTTCATAGACGTGACATTGCGTGTCTAAGCTAAGTGCGGGGAAGATGCACAAATGTAAACATTCACAGCTGCTAGCGCTTAGTGCACGCGGACGCCGTACGCCGCAAATTGCTGCACACTGTAGCTTGCATCGATGAAGTACGGCCAAGCCGTAAATGTTCCCAGAGTCCTAGTGAAATCAACTAATACTGGCCAAGTGCAGAGCGTGCGCCTGTGAAACCAGCGCCAGCATCTCTTGGGCTGGTTCCAGTGTGTTCTGCACTCGTGCCAGCGCGCAGCCTCCCAGTGTAGAGTGCTTTCCAGCGAGCCTCTCACTGGTACCAGTGACATTCCAGCTACGCCATCTTGTCCCAGTACAGTGGCAACGCATACCAGTGCAAGCCAGCGCTGCCAGCGTACCAGTGTGTACCGCCCAGTGAAATGTCAGCGTTCCCAGCACGTTCCCAGTGCTCCCAGTACGGAAAACGTACTGGAAATGCACTGGGGGCGCTGGTTTTTACAATAGGGCATATGCCAAAGCAAAGATGCGAAATATATAGGTGGTATTTCAGATAATGCCTTTTATAACACGGGTTTTTTTAACGCTTTTATAACACGTTAGAACGCTTTTCATAACATGGGTAACATGAAATTAGCTATAAAACAGACCAGGACAATAATTTCCGGGAACTAAGAATAACTTGGTGCTCTTCATGTCCAGCCGGGTATTTTATTCACCTGACTTTTGTGCAACAAAACAACCATGGCCAACTGGTCTTTTGGACTCACAGACTAAGCGAACGCGCTACAATACACACCACGCCTAGTTGGCGTGTACGCCACAGCACGTCACACCAGGGTGCCGAATACACCAGAATACACCACACCACGAGGCATGTACACCAGAATACAGCACACAAGGCTGGTGTGTTTCCCAAGCACATCGCCCGAGGTTGGCATGTAAACCGGAACAGAATCCACCACACTAATCTGGTGGGTGTGCCACAACATATCACACCAGGCAGGTATCTACACCAGAACACACCACGCTATCCTGGCGTGTACGCCAGAACACACTAGTGTAAATACACCACAACACACCAAACCCACTCTGGTGGGATTTTCAACTGGGAATTAAGAACCAAAGGGCAGGGATGAAGGAGGAAAGCCTCATCATGCTTATACATTCTTTTGTCATGTGCCACATTGTATATGTAGCTGCATTCCACACCTGGAACTGCAAGGATAAGAACAAAATAAACACTATTATAAGAGGAGTATACAAGCTAGCGCTCGGGCGCCCAGACTCAACTGGGAATGAGATACTTGCGAGCATGGGGCTTCACAATGCACTGGAGGAGATAATAGAGGCACAAAGAACCGCGCAGCTCGAACACATGTTAGGAACTAAAGCGGGGAGGCAGGTACTACAGATAATCTGCGAATAACTTACCGCAACCAGCAGGAACAACTGTTACAACTAACCGAAGAGAATAAAGCCAGTATCGTTAAAGACCTGATGCCAAGAAATATGCGCCCTGAGCACAAAAGGGCCAGAAGAAACGCCAGAGACAAGGCGCTAATAGACAGACACAAGAAGGACAGAGCATCGAGATACGTCGACGCGGCATAATACAACACAGAAGCAGCGTCCACCGCTGTTGTAGATGAGACAACACAGGAAAAGGTATCACCACATCCAGTGTTCTAACCAGTAGTTCAGTGGTCGCAGAAGAGGTTGCGGTTGCGTTGGCCATCAGACATCCAAACTGCGAGGTAATACTCAGTGACTTCAGACAAGAAATCAGTAACTTTGCCAAAAGCTCGATCTCTAGGGAGGCCACTAGCATAGTCATTCACAAGTGGAACACGTCCAAACAAACGATACACATCCGCTGCTTTCAGGCATACGCGGGCAACGCACACAACAAGGCAATCAATCCCAATGCGGTGGCCAACGCCAAGGCATGCGCATTCAACAACCGGTCGGACGGCGAACCAACCTTTAGGGCTAACTTAACTAGATACAACGAAATCACTAAAGCATATGTAAAGTATATACTATGTATGATCACAGTGATCTATCCACATCCCCCATCCAGATCTAAAAAGAACACAAGCACGTTCATTTAGAACGCTACAAAAAAAAAAAAAGAACACCTGGGCAGAGCGCACTGCACGTCATTTATCCAAAGAATTCCCTATCGCCAATCTACCAAACATGTAAAACAGAGCCAGGGACTCTGACACACATGCCATGGGATCGTTCAAAGAACCCCACAAACGGGCTCCAGAAACCTTCCGCCGAGAATGGCGGCTCCTCTGCACAGCTCCAGCTCCGTCGACAAACTCTGGACTGTCCAGCAAGCTCTCGAAGCGGTGAACAGGCAAAACGCTCGACGTCCCGACGTAGGAGACCTGTAGCCCGGTCGGCCAGCAATAGCTCTGCAGGGCTTTCGTCAATAAAGTTATTCGCAATTACCCTCACGGCGACGGCGACATATAAGTTTCACGTAAGCCTTGTGAAGGCGTCACATCACTGAAGAAGAGTGAGCATTTCTCACATCATCGTGGAGGCGGCGCTTGAGGTGTTCCACGGCATAAAACATACCAAAATGCTGGTAATTAGATTCCTATAGCGAAGGCAGATTGCGGGGGCATCGACGGATCTCCTTGATTTTAGACAACGCGGTGGCCGGGATTCGATTCATGTTGTTTATGGGGCGTTTCGCGACTCGCATGACCAAAGAAACCAAAAAAAAAAAAATGTCCAAATGCCTGCAGGGAAATTTGTCTTGATTGGTTTCGAACACTCAATTTTCTTTAAATGCGGAAAAGAATACACGCGCTTTCGTAAATAAAAAAAAAACAATGTTTCCATCGATGACGCTATATATGTCGGTTGTCTTCGTTTTAATTTAGCTGACCGCATCAGTGATAATGTACTATGATGTATATTGTACGTTGTCATTATTTCGCAGGCGCTAAACAAGGATATGGACGAATAAAAACGCTGTGCTACGTGAAGAAAAGAACCACGCATGTTGAAGCTTATAGTGAATAAGAGTGCGAAGAAGAGAACGACGACGAGTGGCGACGTGGTTCATCACGATTTGTCCACGTGGGGCGCGACTTGGGCGAATGAGCGGAAGCCTCGTTATGTTCTGAAGGTGTGGTGTGCTCCAATGGGACCACGTGTGGGGAGCGCATGACCGAAAACGCCAGCGTTTCAGGTCCGGCGGGTCACAACAGAGTAGCCGACCACCCGCACACATCGCCAGCCCTAGATGACGCCCATGGAGGTCCCCGGCAGGGGCAACAAGAGCGAGGTTGGAGGCTGCAGGACATTCCTGTGGCCACAGCAACTACCATCCCTGATCCAGGGCTGCTCTGCGGACGTTGACAGCGGTACGCTAGACCCGGGTGCGCATGGTTTTCTGGGCCAAGGGACTGGACGGGCGGCCCTCCAAGCGCCCATCATCCCCTTCACCTGTGACAACCTTCTGCCTTCGCAAGGACTACAAGCCAGTTGCCGCAATGTCACTTCTGCCAGGTCAACACCAGGTAAGATAGACTTCAGAGCACCTTTTTCTTCATTTTTATCCTCTTTATAGTATTTATTTCTTCGAACTCCTAGTTTACACATAGCGCAGTACCCAGTCTCAATACTGATAGATTGTATGTATTGCGTTCTTCCTTATTCATGTTTTTCTCATTTTAGACCGCAGTACTTTCGAGTACTTCCGTGGGTCTTCCCACGGAAGCACTAGAGTGATCCCTGGTCCGGTGTAACCGATCGAACCATTGACAATGGGGAAGTTACAAGACAGCGAGCGAACAGCCAATATCGTAAAACGCAGAACGCAGATTCGTGGGTGCAACTTAGAACACCGTAGAGCTTTTGCCGGAAGCTGCTTAAGAAGCACTTGCCGGAAGGTTGTGCCTTGATTGGCGCAGTATCGATGCAACCGATGGAAGTGCTTCGTATGTTTTCGCTTGGTACTCCCCGAGCAGAGGCTAGGCGTCAACGTTGCCCCAGCCCTACTTCGGTATAATTTCGATTCAAGAAAAGTAATCGACGGAGACTTGCTCATGTGCATAGTGTAAGCATGTTCGTCGCGGCACATCTGCCACTGCTATCATGGCCATCCCACGAAAAATGTTAAGAAAACGAGAGGATTGTGCACGCTAGCGGAGTACTTTTCTCGAATCTTTTAATCGTAACTTGGAGCAGGAATGGAATGCAGGATAAGCAGCGTAAGACGCACTTTAATGATCTATAAATCTTACGCCCTATACGTGCGCCGCCAGCGTTTGGCTGTCACTTTAGTCCGATATGGATGACAAGTTTTTTGGCAGCTGCGTGACCACGCTCTCGCAATGGCTACATACCTAAGTGGTTGTGCTCTACCATAAGGAATAGATAGCGCGCCTATATTCCATTCAATCTCTTTAGCGCATTCTTTAGTTAAAGGTGTTTTCAGGTAAGTGTTTTAAACTCACATATGTTGTTGTGACACTGGCAGTGAAACATAAGTGCTGACTTAGATATCCTACGTAAGTGGGATCATCAGTTCATTAGAGTCTCGTGTTGGCATTTTATCAAATTGAAGCGAATGCCTGAAATTTATCATTCGTAGCTAAATTTACGTTAGGCATGCAAATATAGTAATAAAGTGCCGAAATGAAAGCGTTTGAGAAATAAAGCGAAGACT
Organism: Hyalomma asiaticum; assembly: GCA_013339685.2. Taxonomy (NCBI): domain Eukaryota; kingdom Metazoa; phylum Arthropoda; class Arachnida; order Ixodida; family Ixodidae; genus Hyalomma; species Hyalomma asiaticum. The sequence continues at coordinate 196,533,446 of CM023481.1, read as the reverse complement.
GACCTCATACAGGTGTGAACACTTCGACTGTAATTAATATTTAGTAGGAATGATTGGACAAATGCAAGAATCACTTCTGTAAAGAATACCCATGAAGCATTACCTCTATAGTAGCTTATTGGCCACCATTTCGAAAGCGTAACGAATAACGTACTTGCGCCAACATCTTTACTAATGTGCAGAGCCGTTAACCTGTACGGGATTTGCATATTTTACGGTAATTGGCCTCCTTTCAACACTGAAGTAGCGCTGAGCGCCTAAAGTGGCAGCGTAATAAACAAAATACTGTGGCAAACGTTCCTGTTGTATATCTCTAGTGTCTTTATATTGAATCTTAATTTGGAGATACGTTTATGCTGTGTGCTACGAGGCTGACCGCAAACACATTCGACTGAACATTCTGTAATTTGCTGATTGAGCTATATATAATTATTTCGGCGATTTCCTCGCCATTCTCATATTTAAGCGAGCGAAGGCATAAAAAAAGCCCGTGCCGGTATATCACTGATTTCGGAAAATTTGTTTTCCAGGACTAAAATCAGCAAATTCCCTGTTGTGACTTTTGGAATGTGTTCTGTGAAGCCTCCCTTTGCACTTCATGTCACAATAGCAAAATAAGTCTACGCATATTTGTGCCACATCTTCTCATGAATTAACCCTTCCATATTATTTGGGTTAGAAATTGTATATAATATATTAACTCATTAAAGATGGTGTTCCGTGCTTCCGCAGCGAAATATGAACTGGGTATAATTTCAGAGATCACACAAACACGTAAAGGCAATGCGTACCGTGTGTGCGTGTGTGTGTATGCGCGCACCTGGATCTTTTGTGTCCTTGTCCTTTTACGCTGACAATTCGTGCGGCTCCGCTTCTGGAAGGCAGAAAAAAAGCCTTAGCACACGATTTAGGTTGCTCGTATTTCGCTGTGTTGTCTAGTTCGAAGTTTCTTCGCCTAAGAAAATGTTATTGTTACTTGGTATACAGGTATATGTGTGATGGAGGAACGTGCTTTTACATTACTATATACGAGCATATTCCTTTCAGTAAACACAATATCCTGGCCAGATTACGCGACACGAGGATGCGCTATTCCCGGTATCCTTAACATATACTTGCTTCATCCAGGCCGTACGATATTCCAGGTGAAACGCAACTTTTTGCAGACGTCATAGATTGTGGGCCAATTTTTCGGCCAATCCATCTTTCCGAGTATCCTCCACGTTTCTTACATTTTTATTGTGCTGCAGGGTTGCGAGACATGGAACCGCACTGACGATGTGCTGCACTATCAGCAGCAGCAGCTCCACGCATCCTGTCATCGCGGTGACGAGGTCGATCGCGGCATCGCGAAGCAGACGGCGGAACCGATGGAGCGCTCTGAGATGAAGCTGGTTTCCTTTCCACGTAGTTCACGTCGCAATAAGAAAGTAAGTCTTCGCATATTTGCGCCACGTTTTCTCAGTACCTTCTTTAATAGAACTTCGTACCCTTCTCTGTTCTTATTTATGCTCTTATCTCTAATATTATTTACAATGCTGCTATGCACGAAGACCCACTTTTGATTGTCAATGCCTTCAGTGTCAAATCTTTTTGTCGAAATTTACAGTCAATCAAACGTGGGGGCTTAGTGCAACATGAATCGAGTGAAATTTTTTATTATTTTATTTTCCTTGTAACATCAGAATAAGTACTCACGTCAATTATTAACGAACACTCTCTTGGACTAGATGCCATTCAAGTACGTCACTTGAAGTTGGTAGGGCATTTAATCTCTTCAACGTTGGAAAACATAATTAATATCGTATTTAAAACAGGGATTTTTTCTTGCCCACGTAAGAACACAAAACTCAAGACGCTTTCAAGAGAAGCGATGAGTCGAATATTTCTAATGACCTCCCTGTTTCTATCTTCAGCTCGCTTAGCAAGACAATCGAGGCGTTATCTTTTTTCTTTTGTCGATTTAATAATTATTTTAAAGAATTCAATCTTTCGAGAAACTCCCCAATTTGGCTTTCGTTCTGGCAGTTTCAAATGACTTGGCGGTTATCTCACTAAAATACTACATCAAGAATTTCATTGACAAAGAACTTATCGTTGGCTCCATCTTCTTGGATTTCTCCAAAGCTTCCACAACACGTTTCACCCTCACAATGCACGTTATGTGCTGATGATACAACTATCTCTGACTCCGACCGATCATTATCATTGTTAATTTATAAACTAAACTCTACATTAGCTAGCAATTAGGAAGCGTAACAATTGGTGTCGCTGTAATCACTTGATTTTAAATCCGAAACAAAATTAATTCGTGGTTTTTCGTTACCCCCAAAGAATGCTACCATTTCCCCTCAGGTTTCCATTGACTCGCACCTCATCTCCACTAGTGATTGTGTATCATTTCTTGGCATTATCTTGATCAGCAACTAAAATTTTACAAACACAGCTCGAAAATTACTAAAAAAAACTTCATTTAGGATCAGAGTACTCATAAAGGATAGACATATTCTCTCAACTCACGCTCTCTTTTCGCGTTATGCGTTTATTCATAGTCATGTCGATTATGATATTGATGCTTATGGTAGCACGTATCAGTGTCATTTACATTCTGTTCACCATATTCAAAACCAAGCTCTGCGCATTATGTCTAATTTTATCCGATACAATAATGGTCATATATTGCGTTGGAGAATGAACTACTCATAACCGCTCATTTGTTTGCGCACAATGTAACTGTCATACTAATGTTTAAGTTAGTCAATAGTGACCTTACCCACACTTCCATTCCGTTAGATTCCTTGCAGAATGCTCTAACCCAACCAGTTTTCGTCAGCAAGAAAAAGAAAAAAAAAGACGAACAAAAAAAAAGTGCTCCCTAAAGCCCTTACTAACTTACATAAAACGACAGCCTCATTCTGCGCCATTAGAGTGTGGAATTCTCTTCCTTATCACATCAAAGCATCGCATTCCGTGCTGCGTTCAAAAAAAAAAAAACATTAAAACAATATCTATCGCATAAGTAACCTATCATGATATCAACCATTCATAGAAGTCTTTTAGACAGTTGTTACTTCTGTGAGCTTTTCTTTCTTTTGCATATTTGTACGTTCAGTGTAGTTTCCCTTGTTTAAATTTTTACGGAGCTTTCCTGCTCGCTTAATGCGCCCCATCCTTCACGTAACAGTATGCGCAGGAATGTGACGAAGACGACGACTGGGGGACCGCTCGTGCTGTTGTTGTTGTTGCTGTCCTTCCATCTCGGCTGCAACGGCTACTCCCTGCATGTATATATTCCGTAAATACATTTCTTTACCGTTCTTGCTAGTGAACACGCTGTTCCTGCATGTGGTAATATTTATTTTTCGTTTTCTTTCCTCGTTGCCGTGTTTAAACCTGTGTAGTTTCATGTATACCTTCAAACCTCTCTCTCGTTTCTCTTATAATTTTCGATGCCGTAAAATCATGAACCAATTTTTCATGTTGGTTAGGATTTATATTGCGTTGTAATAATCTGTATTTCTCTGCTTATTCTTGTTTTCTCTAATTCAGTCATGTACAGAGGGGCCCGGCATGGTCTTGTGACCTAGGAGCCACTTCAGAATATTCCGTTCTTCTAATTTATACTTTTGCAAAACGAAAATAAACTTGGCCCTACATAACTGTTGCAGGTAAAAAGAATTGTTTGGGTTGGAAATTGTAAATAACATATTAACTTATAAAAGACGATGTCTCGTGCTTCTGCAGTATAACATCAACTGTGTAAAATTAAGGAAATCACGCAAACGCGTAATGGTAACGCGTATCGTTTTGGGTAACGTCTTCAACGCCGCGTTGACGCGTTCGAAGTTGCTTCGTATATAGGAGACCGTTAATGACACTTGGTGTACAGGTATATGTGTGATAGAGGAACGTGCTTTTACATTACGATGTGCGGGTATTGCTTTCAGTAAACACAGTATCTTGGGAACCATACGCAAAACGAGGATGGGCTATTGTTGTTTATGTGGGCTTTAACGTCCCAAAACCAGCTCTGATTATGAGAGACGCCGTAGTGGAGGTCTCCGGAAATTTTGACCACCTGTGGTTCTTTAACGTGCACCGACATCGCACAGCACACGGGCCTCAACACTTCGCCTCCATCGAAATGCAGCCGCCACGGCCGGGATTCGACCCCGCGACCCTCGGATCAGCAGCCGAGTACCGTAGCCACTAGACCACCGTGGCGGGACTGGGCTATTGTCAATATCCTGCATATGTACTTGCTTTATCTAGGCCGTCCGATATTCCAGGGGAAACGCAGTCTTTCGCAGACGTCGTAGATTGTGGGCACCTAGCGTTTTAATTTTTAAGCCAATCCTTATTTCTCGCTATCCTCCTCCTTTCTTACACACATTTTTATTTTGCTGCAGAATGACGAGACATGGAATCGCATAGACGACGTGGTGCACTAGCAGCAGCAGCAGCAGCTCCACGCACCGCGACGAGGCCGATCTCGGCATCGCGAGGCCGACGGCGGACACCACGGACTCGGAGCGCTCTGAGATGAAGCTGCAGCAGGCGGCATTTCTCTGCCAGCTCGCAGTGGCCCCAAGTGGTCGCCTGGTCATGGTGAGCGCTGCTCCAGACGACTGCGTGCAGATACCGTCGGAGCAGTTGCTGCTTGGAAGAGTACCACCACCTTGTCAATGCGCACGCTTGTACTCGGCGAGACGCACGTGTCCACGTGGCTGCGCGTGGATTGGAATACGCTGGACTGAGATGCTTCGGTGGCGTATATATTTATTCAATTGAGACTTGATTCGTCAAACGTAGATTAGTATATTGGTTATTACGAATTTTATAACTGATATGTTCGCTTTTGTATAGTGTACTTTTGTATAGTGCAGATTGCGCTAAAGGCAAATCGTATCGCTTATTCGTGCCCTTAATGAGCTTCAGCATAGGGAAATTTCTGCGTGCACGTTGTTTATTTATTTATGTGGTTTTACGTCCTAGAACCATGATATGATAACGAGAGACGCCGTGGTTGAGGTCTTTGGAAATTTCGACCACCTGGAGTTCTTTATAGTAAACTGACATCGCACAGTACACGGGCCTCAACATTTTGTTTCCGTTGAAATGCAGCATCCGCGGCCGGAATTCGATCCCGCGACCTTCGGATCAGCAGCCGAATGCGTAACCACTACACTACTGTGGCGAGGCGTATACGTTGTTTGCGGATTGATTCTGATGCTCTTTATTTATCTTTGTTTTTTTTTTGTGCATAACAAATACATTCGAGTCGTTAAAGAACCTCAGCATCGTGGAATTCTCGCGTAGATATTTATGCGCCTTGATTCCACATTTCTCTATTATGACTCTTTCTGTTTATATAACCGATACATTCGCGTTCTCAAAGAGGCTCCTATTGTGGAATTCTTGCGAAGATGTTTGTGCGCAATGACTCCAATGTTTTCTCTTTCGCTTTGTTTCTCTTTGCATAACCGATACATTTCAGTTGTGAAAGAGCTTCAGTATCGTGGAATTATTGCGCAGACCTTTATTCGCAAATGTTTTCAATTCAGCTATGCTTATAGTTGTGGAATTGGTATTTTGTAACGGATAACCATTTCCGTTTGCGTAACTTATCTCTGTGTACGTTTGGTTATGTATATATATGACAAGTAAATGCTACTGTGAAACGAGCCCTAGCATCGTGGAACCTTTGCTTGTGCCTCTAGGTATGTCGCTGGTCCCAGTGCAGTCGGGCAGAGGAGACACTGTGTGTGTGTGTGGGTGCGCGCGCGTTTGTGTGTGTGTGTGTGTGTGTGTGTGTTCGTTTGTGTTTTGCCTTATCACACAATGTAGGTTGCGTATATTCCACATACTTTAGGAGAACTTATAGGCAACCACTTCCTGGGCTGCGCAGAGAGAAGTGATTCTTTGTTTGGCAAAGGAAGGTTACGTGAATGGGCATGCATAGATCAGTAACTGTTCGGACTGCAGTCAATCTTTGACTGGACGCGCAGGATATGTCTGCCTATCCAACGCCACCATCCCAGCTCTATCTCTGGCTTAGGTGCGGCACTTTTGTTTCGTCTCTATGAGTAATTGTTGGTTTTATTATATTTACTTGACTGCTTACCGGGCGTATCTCGACATTTCTTGGTTGATCGCATTGATCCAGCCTTGTATATTCAACCATCACCTAGAACCATCTCCACTTCATTTTATCAGGCCTGTATTGTTTAGGTGGTTTCTGATTTTAGTCGGGTCTTCCTTAGAGGCAGACCTCCACAAGACGAGCTTATGGCCAGCGCCATAAAAAATACAATGTGAATGTAAGCCGTAAGCAATCTTCAGAGGCAGAATGTCGTATGCATTCGGTGTTCTGTTCTTGAAAGTTTGCTTAGCGCTCATGATACTATGCAAAATGCAGAGTTATTCAATGTTGGTTTCTGAGTAAATGTGTGAGTTAACACCTGACCTTTTGAAACACAACGCTGATCTTGCCCTCGTTCTGCCACATTAGGCAACCCAATGAAGTTTCATTGGATTTTAAATCTATATTGAAGGGCTGATAACTCCAGATGTGTATCACTCAATGGTATTTGAGAATACGCACGCTCGTTGTACTTGTTTGCCTTTGTATTGTTCCTTTGTTTTCAAAGCGAGTTATTTTGTTTGATATTTTTTCATGCGTAGCCCCAAAGGTGATATTTTGTAACTATAGTTGAGTATTTGAGGAGTCACCTTTCGAGAAGTAAAATCGCCAGTGTCAGCGTAATTAGAAGCGGTTCTAGCATTGGCAAAGCTGACTCGATTGGTGTGTTCAACTATTCCCTGTCCGCTTGATGCATATTAACGACGGCAACGAAGGCCTTATGTTACAGGTTGCACAATGTGAAATAAACAACTGAAGTTACACTTAAAGAAAGCAGTAGGCGGCCAAAGAAAAATGTCGGCCGGAGCTGAGTGGAGAAAAAACCCGAATGTTCTTCAATCATACGAGCTGTGAAACGAGTTCCGAAATTCGGACGTGCCATAGGCGAAATTTCCGGAGTTTTATATGGCTCCTCTATATTAAATGGGAAGAATTTCATGGCGAACGTGTGTCACTTTGATCGTATCTATCTATCTATGTATCTATCTATCTATCTATCTATCTATCTATCTATCTATCTATCTATCTATCTATCTATCTATCTATCTATCTATCTATCTGGGAAAACAAGAGCTCTTAAATAGGATGTTTACACACAGAGAGGACCTAAGTACTCGACGGAACTTTCCGTTAGTCCGGAGGAGAGGATAGCAATGGCCAGGAGTTTCCAGGCTGGCTCGGGAAGACGAACGCTTTAGGTGTGTCGTAGAATGTGTATAGATGTTGTTTCAGGAGAAACCAAGTGCAATGCGCTTAAATTGGTTATTGGGCCATTGTTAAGTTTTTGTGAGGAAAACAAGCTTAAAGGGATACGGACACAAAATCTGAAAATTTTACAAAAATGCTGAAAATGAATCCCCAGTGTGCGACTACACTGAAAGAAATAGACACTTCGCTCATTTTTCAGCGGATGGCTTTAATTTTAAGCGCGCGCCACGCCGCCCGACCTGCGTGGGTTGGAAGGCGTGACGTCGCGGCACCCTCGTCGGGATAGCGAGCCCCCCCTGCCGCGGTCATTCAGAGCTCGCCGACGCCGCCATTGCGAGCATAGAGTCGAGTTATGGTGCCCCTACCAGCGATGAGCACACGCCTGATGACGAGGACCACTCCAAAGTGGCAAGAAATAAAACCGCTTACGGGTACGAGCCTTCCGCGTCAAGCAGGTGGCCGTGTACGTTCCGGTGAGGCAGCCCGGGCCAGCAGCATGATAAGCCTTTTCTCTAACAAACTTAACGTGCCGCGGCAGCAGCTCGTAAAGTGATGTTACGTAGGATGTAAAATGCCTAGTTTCGTGAGCTACGTTGAGGCAGAGAGCTCTTATGGCTGAATGGTAGGTAGCATCGTAGCTCGTCGCTTTGCGTTTACCTACACGGTCGGCTCTCGACCGCTGCGCAATTCGTTCTTGCGCGACGGGGCTCGACAGGTCAGATAGCTATGATCGAATATGTGGCCATGGGCAAAGACTGGCTGTGACATTAAATGCTACGCCAACAATCAGTTCATGAAACCCGACGCATGATCATGCAGAGATTTTTGAAAGCCTGTCATTTTTTTGCGTCAAGTTGAAAAGCAACAGGTGAAACAACAATGTAGATTAATGCTTCAATACAGTGCAAGTGTTGGGCTAGTTGGTATGTCAACCCTGTCCACACACCCTTATCCCGAATTGATGCAGCCCAACTCTTAAGCAGTCTAGCACGCAATGACTTCGCAGCAGTGGCACACACCTGGCTTTACGCACCATCACCTACATTTCCTTCATCCATCACTGCAGCTGCGACTTTTGCAGAGTTTTTCCCGACTTGAAGAGACAACGCTGTGCCCTTTGCGACTGGGCGTCGCATTCACCCGCTCATATTCTTTTAAGCTTAAAATGTATAAAGGCACAGAGTGCAGCGATTGCGCTGTGGAGGAGACTATGGAGCACCTCCTGTGCCACTGCCCAACATGCGACAATGAAAGAATGCAACTCCGTGTAAGACTGCGAAAAATAACCAGCAACATTTTCACCGTTGAAATGATCTTAGGTCACCGGCGCTGTACATATCGGCTGCAGCAAGCAACGAAAGCGTTGCTGCAGTTTGTGAATGCTACTGGGCTAATTAACCGTCTCTGAAGATGGACAAAAAACTTCAATAACGTCAGCGTCACTGCAGCATTCTTTTAGCTTTTTTTCTCTCTCCATCTTCTCAAACTTTCCCTCCCCTTCCCCAGTGCAGGGTAGCCTACCGTGCTCAGCGCAGGTTAACCTCCCTGCCTTTCCTATTTCTTTCCCTTCCTCCTCCTCCTCCATTGAGCCCCTTTTCGTTCCTTTTATTTGACATATTACTACGAGTGATTTTGACTAACTTGAGTAACCGCATGCCTTCATACCTTCCTATTAAAGAGCTGTATAATTTGGTTTGCCATGTATTACTTCGTCTTGTACAGTAACGGAAAAGTAACGACGTTACTTTTTAACAGTAACTGTAACAAGCTACCTTTTTAAACTCAGTAACTGTAACTGTAACATAGTTACTTTTTTGGCGTAGGTAACTGTAACTGTAACACTATTACATTTTACTGGTAACGTGCCCATGACTGCTAGTGATGAACAAAAATCTCGCACCTTATGCTATACTAAGTAGCGACGCATGCTTGGCTCTATGCCAGCTTCCCACTTTTTTGTGTCTTTCGCTTTCCTTTTTTCGATTTTTGGGTGTGGTTTGACGGCGTTTTGCGACATCTGCCCATGCGCAGCTCAAGGTTTCTCGTGGGTGGCTGTTTTTCGTAAGAATAAACTTAGTTCCAAGTGCGCGCCTTTCCTGTCCACACTTACCCTTCCGAAATTTTCAGCGCTCTCTTCCGCAAGTAGATAAATGCGCTGCGCGTTTTAGACCACTAGCCATGCATGCTATAGTGTGGGGTTCATTCACCGGTTGTGTTTTTTATATTTCACTATATATTATCAATTAAAACAGCGTCCGAACTCTTAAGCAGGGTAGCACGCAATATGACACTGCAGCATTAGCGCACACCTGGATTCACGCATCATCACCTACATCCATCACTGCAGCTGCGGCTTTTGCGGGGTTTTTCCCGACTTGAAGAGACAGTGTTTTGCCGTTTGCGACTGGGCGTCGCATTCACCTGCTCATAGTCTTTTGAGCGTAAAGCCACTGCCCAACATGTGACAATGAAAGAATGCAACTCCGTGCAAGACTGCGAAAGATAACCAGCAACATTTTCCCCGTTGAAATGATCTTAGGTCCATGGTGCTGTGCATCTAGGCTGTGCCAAGCAACAAAAGCGTTGCTGCATTTCCTGAATGCTACTGGGCGCTCCTCGCGCCATCTCTCTGGTAATGAAGAAACGCTTAAAAGCGCCTGCCGTCTCTGAGTACTGCCAGCGGTAAAGGGTGTGTACATAAGGCTCGCCGTTAGCTCCGTGAAGGATCTGTTCTTCGTGGCGTGGTTAGCGCCACGCGCTGCGGAGCGAGAGGTTCCTGGTTCGATTCCGCGCTTCGGAAGCATTTATCTGAATTACTTTTCTTTGGGACTTTTATATATATATACATACTTATACATATACGGTTCATGACGGCGGCGACGGGGACGGCAAAAACCAGCCGAGACTGTCCATATAATTGCCATCGCAATAAAATTCTGATGGCATAGTGCAGTACCTCAAGAATAAGGAACTCGCTGGCTTCACGACCTTCAGTATGAATGTAGTGGATCCGTTTATTATTCCCTATCGCACAATGAGTTGTTACGCTGTGTTGAAAAGTGTAATTGTTGGACACAACTACCAGGTGGCATTCAGGAACAAATGTGGTGTCCCAGTCGAGTCATTTTTAGAAATTTTTGGCGTTCTATTTGATCTCCACTTTTGTGGCTTGGTCAGGCAAGTTGTACACGCAGAAAACAGGCGTCTGTATTGGTTCAAGTTTTGGGCCGGTGTTAAGCTCTATTTTTCTTGGAGAAGTGGACAAAGCAGTTAGCGGCAGATTGAAAGGACGTGTGTTTGTATTCAGATACGTAGATGATTATTTGGTTTTTATTGACACGGTGCGCGCCTCGCAGAAGACGCAACACCTGGTGGAAATTTTTAAAGCAGAAGCAGCGTTGTACACGTTCCTCCATATTTCATAACAGGAACGAAAGCTCGTTCCTTCCCATTTTTATAACGAGTTCCCGTTACAAGTTCCTTTAATCAGAAAGGAACGCGTTCCAGTTACATTTCGGAAATTGGAACGTGTCGTTACATTTACGCTGCATTTGATTTTAAAATTGAAAGATATATGACGTCGTATAATTGTGAGGCGAAATTACCTGAACATTCCATAATCAAAAGAAGAGGCGTGCAGGACACGGACACAAGAAGAGCAGTGAACACCACGAACGCCGAACGCCGGCGTTCGTGGTGTTCACTGCTCTTCTTGTGTCCGTGTCCTGCACGCCTCTTCTTTTGATTATGGAATGTTACCAACTCGCTCAACTTTCTGTCCTTTTTACCTGAACACTTTTAATATTAAAATCATGCAGCCTGAATTTGCGAATTTGAACCTCAATAGAAGCAGATTATCTGGAGGTGAAAAGCATGAAAAGAAACGCTTTTGTTCAGGGAGCACCGAACGCACACCCGACATGTCCACTGCGACTTCGACCATAGTCTATGACAAGTGCAACACATAATGAGTCTTCCAATGAGCAGTCAAAATAGTGCGCTTCAGATATGCAAATAGAAAGTCACTCACATTCACAAATACTTATGAGTATCAAGTATGCGTTTAACACTAAAACCTATAAATAGAGCTTTCGATTTACGTTCGCATATACCAGTTCGCGCTTGACCGACGCCTATAAATACTGGAAAAAGATTTTCCCGATACATCGTTATCATTTCTGGTCCTAAACTTTTTCGCTTGTTTTAATGCTTTAATAGCCTGACAGCTCTGAATATATTAATTTTGCTTAGTTCTCACAATTTTAAAGCATATGTGATACCGATCTTTTGTTGTTATTTACGTTAGCGCGCAATGTGTCTCGGTGTGAAGAATTTTAACTACACGGCAGTCAGTCTGACGCATAGAAGGTTGACATTGCTGCTTGTGGACAGCTGCATGCGGGTAGTGGAAAAGCGTAGGGTAACGCGGCCGCTGTGTACCGGCCGGTTTTCAGAAAAAAGAGAACACGGGTCGGCTCCGCTAGGATGAGGAGGTGCTAGACCTCATGTCATAAGGTATTCTAGCACCTGTACTCATACGGGAAGGAATGCCGCCAAGTGGCTGCCGACGAAAGAGCACCCACTCAGGCATGGCCTCCGCGATCGGCTGCGGCGGCGCGGCGTTGCTCCGGCCGTCCCATTCGGCGCTTACACAAAGGGAGAAGTGTAATTCCGCTGGCGCCTAAAGGCGCCACTAGGTGGCGCCCTTAGCCCAAGGCTCGAAATTCAATAAAGAAGGGGATACATGTACGTGCTGTGGAAAAGCTAGGGAAACGACAGACCATATTTTGATTGAATGTACAGATGTCCACCCAGGTGTAGCTGTGGACACTACCCTACAGGAGGCCATGGGTTTCAGGAGTAACAGGGGAAAGCTGAACATGCCGGCGATAGATAAGTAAAAGGCGCTTAGAGCATTGGTGGCGCAAAAGTATGGAGCAAACAAAAGCGCAAGGTAGTTCGGGTAAGATTGTTACATCACAGCAGAACGATAATAGATAAAATAAATAGACGAGGAAAAAAAATTAGTTGTGAAAATATGTGTGATTCGGGAAAAGAAATGGTTGTAAACGAAAAAGAAATAAAGCTAGAGCTTGGTGGCCCGGCCACCGCCCCGTTATAAAGGGGACGCTCCTAATATCCATCCATCCATCGCGGCGCGCTCTCCGCACTCACCTGACCGGCACGACCTGCCAGTTTCAGTGCGAGTTCAGTCGCGAGTCAGCCGTGTTGACGCATTTTCACGCAGAAAAACCGCGGACACGCAGTCAAATTTTTTTCGGCTCCTTCCTGCAGCTACAAGAAGTAAAGGCATGTTGTCAAACACTTACGAATCGCTTGTGCGTGCAGCTCACGACCCCCTGTATAAAATTAGCGACCTGCCCGTACCGCGGCGCTCCTGCGCGCTATGTTTGTTTTTGCTTGTTTATTTTTTTTTAGTTCTCTGAGCTGCCACCACAAAGCATGGCGCTACAATTTACCCCCATTAAATTAAAAGAGAGAAAAAAAGTTCTTAAATCTTCTTACGAGCCTGGTGGCGCACATGTCACCGCCCCGTTACAAAGGGGAAGCTCATAGCATCCATCCATCCATCGCGTGAGCATCGCACGTGTAGTAGCTGCAGCGTTGCCAGATGGTGAAAATGGGCACCAGATTCTGAAAATCTGGTGAAATTTGGGGGTTACTGGTGTTGATGTCTCGGAATGGCTACACCAGACAAAATCTGGTGAAAATGGTGAAAAATCTTGGGAAATGGCTTGCCACTTAAATTACTAGAATTTATACATGTTAGCCTTTTACTGCATCCCAAAGATGGCGCAAGTTTCTTGCCCACTTCAAGACTTTCAACACTTCGTTATGTATATACCTCTATGTATATACCTCTACGACGCCTGAGGGATTTCAATTAGTATAGTGGCTAGCAGAGGCAGTAAAAAAATTAGTATTAATTGTTTTCAGTGCGCTTTACGTACAGTTGTAATTACACGTTCAAATTTCCCGCTTTTTCAGCCTCCTAACGTGTGCTGCCGTGCAGCGGCGCAGACGTGAAACACCACCATTAGTTAGACGCGCTTCGCAGCAGCGGCCTTCAGTAGTTCTTACACTGTGGCAAAAACAAAGCAAGAGCCGGAAATACGTCATAGCCGCCATTTTGTAGCATGCGCAAAAACAAAACAGGAACCGGAAATACGTCATAGCTGTCATTTTGTAGCACTGGTGTAATCTGGTGAAATTTTGATGAGGGGCTGGTGTCGAAGCCTTTTTTCAATCTGGCAACGCTGAGCTGCAGCTACTACACGTGCGATGCTCACGCGATGGGGATGCGCCACAACGACACATGGGTCGTTGTGGCGTGCCAGAGCTGTTACCGTGTCCGTCGGGCTTTGTTTTTTGTTTTTCCTTTCTTTGCATTGAAGTGTGACAGCACTGGTCGCAACTGTAAACCATTTAGCTATGGTTTACTGTTGCGTTCCGTTCTGTAAATCGAGCGGATGGACATCAAATGGAATCTCATTTCACGAGTTTCCTGGTGCTCAAGGTTTGAGCTCGGCTAATAAAAAAATGTACTGGCATTTCACAATGCATGAAGTGTTGTTCTTCCGCATGATCATTCTCCTCAGTGTAACATGAGTAGATTTCTAAAATAATGGGCTTTAACGTTTAATTGGTGGGTTATTAGGGGCACAGTAGTTGAGAGACCCTATTGAGGAAGTCCAGCAAAATATTTTTGCAGAAAGGCCCAGGTGGATTGCAGTCACTCAAGATGATTTTGCATTTTGCCCTTGTAGGTAACATACTAACTGTGCTGGTTTCATTGGGATCAGGTGTCAGCGCTCGTAACAGGCAAAATGCATGGTAAGTTAAGCAGCTGTGTCCACATTAATGCATATAAACGTGTGTTAAGCACAGCCATAGATAAATGTAGCTTACACTGCTTTATTTAAAAATATGTCTGGAGCTAATTAGATCCCATGTAATACGTGATATCGCAATTTGTACTAATACTTGCGCTCAAGAAGCTGCAACTCTATGAACCGAGACTCAGATGATTGAATGTGCAACGAGAAACTAAAATGTGAACATTGCAGCTTTGGCACTCATCTGCATGCAAATTGGCCGAGGAAACCGCACGTCTACAACAGTCGTTAGAAATTTCTATTTCTGTGGCGACTGATGACAGACCTCTGGGCCTCGGGGAGATCGAAATGTCATGTCTCAAGTGCAAAGTGTCATCAATGTTTTTATTCAAAAGGGCGACGCCCTGTGAGAACCGCTTGCCATGCACCACGGGGCTCCCATTGCCATTCCCGTTACATTGCCGGCGTTATTAGCAAAGGTGTCGTGATGAAGGACGCATGAAATGTGCAACATATAGCGGGAGCAGAAACTGCTTTTTCACAGTGAACACACAAAGCAGCCGTGTTGAGGAACTATTGGCACCGCTGCACTGAGCCTAGGTAATCGCATGTCGTCACTGGGTGTACTTCACATTCTCGGCCTCGTCTCAACGCATTAACAATGCAGAAGACCATATTTAAGACACTTCTCTAAAGGAAGAGAAGACTATACCTGCCGGTGCACACTCGAAACGCGGTAGCCGTTCGAGGGAATGCACTCATTTCAGCTTGTCGCGTCGGCTGCTATGGGGGTAAGTAGAGGCGGCCTCTCGTGACATTTTTGGAAACTAGACGAACACGTGACCCCTGCAAGTTGGGGTCACGCGCAGCCGTAGAGAGAGCCGGTATGAGCAGGTCGCCCTTTTATAGAGGAGGTCGTGGTGCAGCTTTAGTGGTCGTTTACTAGCGGATTGAGATAACCGAGACTTTCGTCGCGCTACGTTTGACCAGAGTCCGGAATACCGCCTTTCCTTTGTTAAAATATATAACGACACTTAATTACGCAATGTATACCTTTCTGGCGATTCTGAAAGTGCTGGGCAGGCACATTACAGCGATGTTCTCTATGGCTCGAACAACATATGCAGTTGACTGCACTAGTCGGGAGTTCTGAGCTCTGCTTTGTTGCCCTTGAAGAGAATTTTTCCTTTGCCTTGCTATGTCGCATACGTTCCTTGTAGGTAATAGTAGTTTCACATACTGGTGCTATCTATGCCTGTAATAAATCATTCGCGGCATGATGAAAATTGCATGGCTATGTGTGATAGGCTTCACACCATAATTCCATATCTTTCTTTATTTACAGATAAATGTACCGCTGCGTACCTTTCTATCACTCAGACAGGTAGAAAAAGCTTGGGATAAGTTTTCACGAATTTCCGGCAAATTACGATCGTCTCCAAGCGTGGCTAAAGGGCATATCGAGAAAGGACTTTGTGCGAAACGACAAGTCCGTTGGTAGTGTCGTTTGCGGGCTTCACTTTTTAGAGTCGGATTATGCTCTGGATTCCACAAAGGTGCGGCGGCTCAAGCGGAATGCTGTTCCGAGCGTGTTCCCAGGCTATCCGAGCTACATGCAGCCACAGCTGCAGTCACAAAACGACGCAAGTTGGAGCGATTGTCGCAGAATTCTTCTCTAGACCAACAAAAATAAGAGACCTCAAATTTATCGCGTGATCACGATAGAGCTTGGTTCAGCCTGCGACCGTGAAATACGCAGACAATTTGCCAACTTCTGCCCTCTCGTTGCACGTAGTGTTTGAAGACAGCCGCCTTCATGTACCCTTGTAGGGACATGAAGCAACAAGTACTGAAGGTGCAGGCTGCAGTGAAAGCCACCCATCAGAGGCTTTTGCTATCCGCGTGGCGACATTTATATCTGAAGGTAATCTGGTGGTCAGAGGTAAGGAAGCAAGTGCACAAAATGCAGTCGGTGAACTGCGGCAGTCTAGTTAGACAATTGAGGGCGCAACGCTAACTACTGACGACATTCTTCCTCGCAAGAATGTAAACCGCATGAGGGTGCAAATGTTCAGAAAAGCAGATGCTATCAGGAGACTGCAGCGAGAGAACAGCCGCCTCAAAGAGAAGTTGAGTGGTATGAAGCGCTATATAATGTCGACCTGCCTCACTCGGCTCCCAAGTCAGCACAACAATTTCACAGATGCCTATTTGCGCAGTAAACGTCTCTGTCTGACGCTGGCATTGTTTTTCAGTAATTTCCTACAGCGCTTTGGCTGCGATAATCGTCTATTCGTCTGCAGCTCCCGCCCGCGCCATGGAAAACGAGCCATACGAGCCTTGGGCTGCGCGCGCCACGGTGCGGCGAGAAGAGGGGCCACGCCCTTTCCGCAATTACACCCTCTCCGTCCGAATGGGACGGCCGGAGCAACGCCGCGCCGCTGCAGCCGATCGCGGAGGCCACGACTCGGGGTAACTAGTTTCAAAGTCGCCGTCAGGAGGCCTGGGAAACGAAAATGATACGAGCCTGGTGGCGCACATGTCACCGCCCGGTTACAAAGGGGACGCTCATAGCATCCATCCATCCATCCATCCACCGCTACCGCTTAGTGATAGATGGGCCCTCGTTTGCCTATTACACCTTCGGGGCATGTTAAAACGGCGGTACTCATGGCCCCACGGGCTGGTTATCTTCTGACAGCTTGTGTGGCGAATACTGGAAGGCCATGTGTAGAGCACCGTCCGGCGGGCAGACAAAGGCTTAAGTACGTGTTCGAGCCTGGCTGCCTGTGCCAGCGGACATCAAGGGCGAGACGCCAGTCCTAATGCATGGGAAAGGGAAATAACACATGCTGCACGGTAAACGCATCTGCGTTCGTGTTGTGAATGGTGTTCCCTAAACCAATACTGCAACGAAAGTGTACGCGCCATCGGTAGAGATTTTGTGGACTCTGTGTGTGATTTGTTCGCTGTAACTCTTTCTTTATTGAATGGTTCAAAAAGTTGTGTTTCTAGGAGTAATGAAAGAGCGGAGGTTCGGGCAGGAAAGACGCTCTGGCGTTTCAATAAAACGTTTCCTTCGCCGGCAAACGACTCTTCCTTCGCGCTGTCAAGTGCACTCGAGTCTTCGAGGGGTGCCGACGACGGGCCTTTAAACACCTACCGGGGAATTAACTATGGTCATCTGATGAGTTTGCTGGCAAATGATATCATCATCATCATCATCATCATCATCAGCCTGTTTAGGTCCACTGCAGGACGAAGGCCTCTCCCAACGATTTCCAATCCACCCTATGCTGAGCGAGTTGGTTCCACTTTATGCCCGCAAACTTTTTAATTTCGTCGCTTTATCTAACCTTTTGCCTACCTCTGTTGCGTTTTCCCTCTCTTGGTATCCATTCCGTCGCTCTTACTGTCCACCTATTATCCTTCCTCCTCATGACATGTCCTGCCCAGGTCCACTTCCTTCTTTTAATTGATAAGATAATATCGGCTACTCCTGTCTGCTCTCTGATCCATTCCGCTCGCTTTTTATCTCTTAGCGTTACCCCTATCATTTTACAGCGTAAGCTGTTATGAGATCACAACAACGGCGCCGTAGTTGTCCGCCGCCGCCGCCGCCCGTGTCCGTAACCACTATCGCTCCTCGTGAAGAACAGGACAACTGCTGCCATCTATTGGCGCTGATTTCCTCCGCATAGCCTTCGAAATGTGTTTTTACGAAACGCTGGCGACGTGCGCAGCCCCGGCAGCAACCTGACTTGGCTCTTCGATATACCTGATGGCGCCTCCTCGCAAGATGCGGACCGCTGCTGAAGAAGTGAATCGCAGAGTTACGCGTGTGGCTGCAGCAGGGCAACGTCGAGCACAGCAGACCGCTGTGCAGATAGAAGCCCAAACCGCAGAGTTATGGCGCAGGGGATACCCACAACCTGTACTTGCACTAGTTTCCCCAAGCGTTTACAATGACCTCTAGGAAGGTCGCTCCTTCAGCTTACGCTGTCAATGTCCTGCGATTCCGCGCAGGCCTGGCTCTTTTTTCTTTCCATTGCACGTTGCGTGCTCCTTAGTTTCATCTCTAGTTTTTTCGTTATTCTCCATGTTTCTGCACCGTACGTTAGTACTGGGAGAAGGCAGTGATTGAATACTTTTCGCTTTAGTGAGAGCGGTAAGTTTCCAGTCATGATTTCGTAATG
The DNA here is from genome assembly GCA_013339685.2 of Hyalomma asiaticum. Lineage (NCBI taxonomy): Eukaryota > Metazoa > Arthropoda > Arachnida > Ixodida > Ixodidae > Hyalomma > Hyalomma asiaticum. The sequence continues at coordinate 196,515,042 of CM023481.1, read as the reverse complement.
CCTTCCGAATGCGCTCCAGCCCATCCTTATTCTACGGAGAATTTCTTTTTCCTGGGTAGGAGTTCCTGTTATTAACTGTCCCAGGTATACACGTTCGTTTACACATTGTAAGGGTTCATTGTTGATTTTAAATTCCTGTTCCTTAGCTAAGCTATTGAGCATAACTTTGGTCTTTTGCCTATTCACTTTTAATCCAATTTTAATACTTTCCCTGTTTAGGTCATCAATCATGTTTTGTAATTCGTCACCATCATTGCTAAAGAGCACAATGTCGTCTGCAAATCTTAAATTGTTTAGATATTCTCCGTCTATTCGAATGCCCTTTTCTTCCCAGTCTAGACGTTTAAAGACTTCCTCTAAACATGCAGTGAATAGTGTCGGGGAGGTCGTATATCCTTGTCTGACACCTCTCCCGATCGGGATTTCTCGGCTTCTCTCGTGTAGGCGTAGTGTGGCTGTGCAATCTTTGTATATGTTGTTTATGGTTTTCACGTATACGCCAGGTACCCCTTGTCGACATAGAGCTTCTAGAACTGCTTGTATTTCTATGGAGTCAAATGCTTTCTCGTAATCGATAAACGCCATATAAAGAGGTTTGTTATATTCCGCGTACTTCTCAATTACTAGGTTGATAGCGTGGCTGTGGTCCATTGTCGAGTAACCTTTCCTAAAACCAGCTTGCTCTCTCGGTTGGTTAAAGTCGAGTGTTTCTCTTATCCTCGTAGAAATTACCTTTGTAAATAGCTTGTATATTACTGGGAGTAGGCTGATTGGTCTGTAATTCTTTAACTCCTTTATGTCACATTTCTTGTGGATAAGGATTATATTAGCATTTTTCCAACTGCGCGGTACACTACATGTCTTGATACATTTCGTGAAGAGCGATGCAAGTTTTTCAAGTACAATATCTCCTCCGTCTTTGATCAAGTCGGCTGTTATACCATCTTCACCAGCTGCTTTATCGCGGGACATGCCTTTGGCAGCATTTTTGACTTCGTCAGCGGTTATACATGGAATTTCGGTGTCCTCCTCTGGTTCTATTTCTATTAAGGTTGTATGGTCTGTCAGAGCTGTACAGTTCCGAGTAGAAATTTTAGCGCATGAATTTTTTCATACGCTAAAATTATATAACGTATTTCCTTTTATATTATGGCGTGTAAAGAATGTGCTTTAATGGCCGCTTCAGTTTTCACAGGAGTAAAACCTTCTGCAAACTGGTGTTGCCGAGTTGTGTTATAAAGAATGAGGCAATATGGGAGGCCGGATTGTGTTTATTTACATGATTTGATACCATCAAAGTGGTGTCGACACTTCGCATGTCCTCTTCTATTTCGTCGTCCAGGCAGTATATGCAGCCTCGGGCATATCGAAGTAGCACGACCGCCACGGCGTTGTGGGTGGTGTCATTAGACAGTCACCGGTGTCATAACCCTCTTATCGTTCCGGTTACGGCGTACTTGGGCCGGAGCCCATACAATACCGTGGCCTTGTGATCCAAGTAGCAGGTGCAGACATACATCACATCTCGCACAATGAATGGGTCGTTGGTGAACGCGAGATCGACGGACGTACGACGTGGTGATCGCCTCAGTGGGCGTCTTCAATTCGAGATTGAACTCGGTATGCATGGCGGCGAGGGACGATGGGCTAGCTGGCGCGTCCGCGCGCTGACTATTGCTACAGCGACGCCACGCAGCTGGACGCGCGCTTTCGCCAACCCAGCGAAGAAACGCGGAGACGCTGCCGCACGCCGCTGCAGGTAGCTGCAGCGGGGCGGAGCGCGCGCCGACTGACGCTGCGTCACTTCCTGTGGACGGCGTCACGTGCTTTCCGGGCACGGCTTTTGCGGACGCTTTCTGCGGACGGCAGCTGGGCGCGCGCTCTCGTCAACCTGGCCAAGGAACGCTTTCACGTTAAAACCATACCTGCACGTGATTCTTCATTGCAACAGAATCTAGGTGCCACAGTAGGCAAGATGGTGTTCCATGATTTTCAAATGTCAAGTGAAAGATGTCAAGTGTGTCCAACCTTCAGAACGACCCTTGCTTGCTGTTCAGACTGGCTCGGACAAAGCGAAAGACTGCTATCCCTCCCCACGTCGTCGATATCGCCGCGCGCGCTTCCCTGACCGCCTACGGGCTCCTGCGACTAACTAGCCTCGGTAGTGTCACACCTGCCACATCTCGCTTGCTTTGCCGAGCGGTCTCCTGAGTACAAAATGCCAGTGGCGCCAATACCTACACATGGGAGCCGTAACCGCATTCTCAGAACCAGTGCGCTGAGCGGCGATAGCAGAGCGCTCGTTGACAGTGTCTTAGTTCCAAGGGAGCCGTGGCGGCGGGACCTGAAGGGACCGAACGGATTTCTCGGTTGGGTGCGGTTCGGCCTGCGCTGCCGTACATGGCCGGTTAAAGTTAAAAGCCGGAAATTTGTCCTCCAGCTACATGGAGCGGCCGCATTGACTGCACTGGCGGAAGCGAAGCTTCGCCCTCGTCGAAGCATCGAAGAAGGAGAGTAAAGGAATGGCGTTTTGCGCATGATCTTCTTTTCAGTGAGCGAGACTGCTAACAGCGAAGCGGGGACTCGAGGCTCAACCTCGGCGGTTGTGGCCCTGCCTATCCGTCCTGCATGTGGACCTCTGGAACGCTTATAAAAAAATGTCGTTCCCTTTGCCGTTACCTCATAAATGTAACGCGTTACCGTTACAGTTCCACCAACTCTTAAAGGAACGATAGCGTTCCTTCGTTCCTCCGAAAAGGAACTAGTTCCAGGAACTTCGTTCCTTGGAACGATGTTCCGTACAACACTGAACAGAAGATATGAATTTAGATTTCACTATCGAGATCACTATCACTGGCAGGGTTCCGGTGGTGCGTTGTGCTCGTCGCAGGCAGAGCTTAACAATCTCTTCCTCTAGCACTGGTTGTTTTGGCATCCGTAAATGACACAATAGCAGCCAGACACCTTCACGTATGCAAAAGTAGCAGAATCGGGTACTTTTTCCGAGTCTGAGAGCTGATGCTTGCCGTGTTTACTTGCCGGAGATACACGCGCCTGCATACGCGCTGTCCGTCGTGGCAGCCCGGCTCCGTCGCCTGCCCGCGTACCTTCGAAACCGGTTTGCCGTCGACGGTATGCGGGCGCCTCGGGCCGGACGCTATCTGCGCGCGCGCGCGCTCTGCTCCCGGTGTCTTCCGGTGTCGCTCTATAAGACGCGCGCTGCTATTGGACGCGACCATTGACGTCAGCGGGGGAGCGAAATACGAAAGGGGATGTTTTTATGCTGTCTGCTCGTGTTTTGAACTTCGAGGACTAATAACTCCAGTTCTAGCTCACCGATTTGCATATTTCTTTTTGGGTTTATCTCAGCATTCGATCCTACACACACTGCCGTACTGCAGACGGCAGTTGACAGTGTCGCAGGGACCCTTTAAGCGCCAAAGAAGTCCTGTCGCGGACGTCAGAAATATTGTCACCAAACCCGTGCTGAGAGGTACGGGACGCAATCGCCGGAAAAGATCCCAAGGACTAACGTATCAATCCCGCGGAAATAATCCCACGAAAGCTTGGACAATAAGGTTTCTGGTCCCCTTCAGCACACTAGCAAAACGCCAGCATTGGTTCAAAGACCGAGTCAGAGCCAAGGGTGATTAAACAAAACAAATATATTCTCATCAAATAGGCAGTTACGCAAAACATACACAAACGCGGCTTTTACAAACTCAAACACAGATCGGTTACAACGTTACACAAACCCAACAAACACGAACAAGCTCACGCACTGCAACAAAGAACAAAACACAAAAGAGTCCTATTCACCAAGTCACTCGGGCGTCTTCTCTACTCGAAGCTTGCAGGTGGGCTTGTCAGCTGGCTCGTGGAACAGCGTCTGAGTCACGCACGGCTTCTTGCTACTTCTCTTACTTGCTACTCTTCTACTACTCTCCTTTTCGCGGCCCGTGTCCGACTGCTTATATAGCCCTGGGAAGTTGTGCTAGAAAGTTCGGCGCGGCCCACGTGATTCAAGCTCACACAAAATTGGGAACCTTCTCGCCCATTCTAGGTCCTTCTTCGGTGGGGCAGGGCCTCTTTCTCTCTCTCACTGCGCGAGGAGCGTCTGTGTGTACTCTCCGCTTCCTCTCTTTCCTTACGTCTGTCCCGCGCGCGCGCTCACCGCGATAAGAAAGATTCCACAATATTTTCCCCTTTCGGAGACGCGGTGTGACCTTGGGCGCCTCCTCCGTGCGCGCCGCTTTTCTTGTTGTTGTTTTGGACCTTCCCTCTAGTTCTACGCTGGGTTTCTCGTCGAAATAGGCACTATTTTGTGACAAAGATTCCGTCCTCATGTCGTCATATGTGCCAAAGTGGCCGTTGTATTAGTCTCGCCGAGCACAAAAATTCAATGACAGGAGCACCAACATCTCATCGTGCCATGCATTGTCGTTCATGAAATTGTAGTCCCCTTTTAAAGAAGACAACAATTTTGTTCCATCACCCTGTGATGAAGTGAAGTGGCCGTGTGTGGCAAGAAAATGCGTTTAAAGTGCGCGCCATCGAAGCCATCGAAGAAGATGACAACGACGCATAGCGTCACGGCACGTGGTGACGCGGAACCGCCCGATGAATCAGGGGGTGCCACGGAAGAGAAGAGACTGCCAAGGGTTCGGGAGAAGAGCCAGGCAGACGTGGCTGGGTCATCGAGGAACCAGGGCGCGGGAGTAGAGACCCGTCGGGTTACGGACTCGGGGTCTCAGCAGGCTCCCGCCTGGGGCTGTACCACCTCTCACTTCGGGCCTAGCGTGGGTGGAACGTCGCCATGGCGTTCCCGCCAGGCAATTCAGCCTGCCGCTTTAGCGAGCGCAAGCCATCCGCCGAGTTCAGCAGCGCAGATGCCGAACGCGCTCCTGGTCAACGGCTTCTACAGTGAGCAGCGTTCCTGACAGCAGCGTCGGGCATCGCATCTACCGTGCCGCCACACCTTCGGTTGCCCCCTTCCTGCAGTCCCCTGCAGCAGTGACTGATCACCGACTTGCCCGCCGGTGAACTTTTCCCGTTTTTTTACTCTGCCCGTGTGACATTTATTGTACTTCGGACATATTGTATTCCTTTTGCATGTTTCGTTCTTTCTACTCCATCTAAATGTTCGATCATTTTACTTCTAAATACACCGTTTGTTTAAAAGCATAAACGGCTTCGTAGTTATTGAACCAATGACAGTTTTGTCATCGGTATAATTCGAACCGAAAAACGAGCGTCTCGTTTCTAAGAGAGATATGTTTTGTCTTTCGTCTCTCTTTTCCTGGCTCGTTACGCACCCTAACCAAACTACAAGAGAAATTTCGCAGGCATATCACAAAGAACGCCATGCCCTGTGTCAGTAATCCAACTGTAGCATTGCAAGATAAAGAGTTCAGTTCATTAACATATGTTAACCACGTGCCATAGATGATAACCTTGTTCACCTCTTATTGTCATTCATGATGTGTATCTTTTTTGTGTATATCTGTTTGTTTCCATGTGTGATTAAAGAGTTGAGAGTAAGCGCTTGTGGTGTGCAGTTTTTTCTCTGTGTATAAACGTCCTATTTTTGCGCTCTTGTTTTCCTAAAAGGATGCAGTACAACTAGCCCATTTACCCATTCTACACTACAGTCTCTCTGTCTGTCTAAGAATCTGCGTTTCTGAACTCTCCTGGACGTTCCGGTCGCGTGTTATATACCAAAATTTCAATGGTAGGGTACGAAAATTTGACAATCATGAATGATTGATCTCCACATCACTAACATGATATACTCGTCATGTACATCTCGAGTAACGATACTGTATTCACGTATGGCTCATACCAGGAGTGGCCGGCACGTGAATGCACCACAGTGTTCCAGTTTTGTGCAGCCCATGTCCATCACACACCAACTAAAATGTATATTTACTACACCATTGCTACACGCTTAAAAACAACAAAAGCATATCATATTCTTTCAAGTAATAGCGCCGAGCAAAACAGACGAAGGAAAGAACTAGACGGGGCACAGCACTGTGTCCCATATCTGGTTCTTTTTTTCGTCCTTGTTTGCTGTGCGCTATTACTTGAAAAATTATGCTTTACCAACTAGCCCACCAGTCGACACTTTTGAGCATACCATATCATTAGTAGTAGCTTGGTCCTCAAATGGTGACATACGAAACAAACACATGAACCCGCTGTACCACCGAAACCAACATACCAAGAGTATCGAACTTGGGTCCCTGAAGTGCCATGCAAGCACGCCATCCATAGGGTATACGGCGATTCCTCTCACATGGTGCATATAGTAACTAAGTTCAACGCATCAGAAGTTGTGATGGTTGTGCATGTGTTACGCCTCCTGGGCGTCTAACTTGCGCTGTCACAGCAATATAATTAAAAACTTAGATATTTCTACCATCACTCCGTATGCTTTTGGCCAATTTTCCTCTATCTATAGTAGGAATACGTGAGCGAATTATACGTATGATAAGCACGTCAGCGCAGCATGTAGGGTGAATTTTCCTTGGGCAAAACAGGAGTGTGTGCAGTGAATGAACATGAGCGTCAAAGCAACGTCGTAGTATGAGTTACTATTCAGTCGCAACGTTGCTGTCGGCGTTCCTGGTTAGCCCACATTAAGCATACACCTCTTATGCACTTTTTACAAAGACGTTAATCCTACTCGTAAGACTACTCTTAATGACACAAAATTCGTCATAGGCAATTCACTTGCTGACTGCTTTGCACGATACAAATTGGCACAATGCTTGAGATGTGCAGGACATCTCTTTTTTTAAAAAAAGAAAGAGGACTTTAAAGATTAGCAGACCATGCCACAATTTCGGAGCACCCACGGGAAACGCAATCTTCGCTGAATCTCAGGGGCCATGTTTACTGCATTAACAGTGGGAGCCACAACACTTCGTACGTCGTGCTGCGCGCTGTGTGCGTTCCTGATAACGGTCTGATTACGTGGCGAAAGGCAAAAAAAAAAAAGAAAGACTTGTGCGCTCCACTTCGACTGTACGTAATAAACGACCGACGCGAGAAGCTTTTTCGCTTGTAGACTGAACGTTCTGCGTTAAAAGACTTCTGCTATAGTTTCAGACCAATGGTTCAGTCGTGAACGGCTTTTCACTATAGTCGGCGCTTCGTGCTGAATTTGTAGTTATACATTCGCATTGAAAGGCTCAAAATGTGAAAACAAACTCTTTACCGAAAGTCGTTCTCAGCTATTACATGGCTTTCTTCTTCGTTCACCAACGACCTCTGCAGCTTGGCAGACGACGTCCGTTTAATTTCGTGTGAGCATTGAGCACGGGCAATACTGCCTTTCTATCGTCGGCGTTCATGCAGAAGCAAAAGCAGCGACGGAACAAGGTCAGGGAATTTTTTGGTATGAAAAAGATGCATTGGAATCGCGGAGAAGGTGTTTGCGCCACGGAAACCTCGGGAGCGCGTCACTCATTCAAGAAAAGTGAGCATTTCTCGCTTCATCAATGCGGCGACGCTTCAGGTGTTCCACAACATCAAACGCATCAAAAATCACACCATCTCCCGCTAAAGGGGACCATGAGTGGATGCGAAGCAGCACAGGGGGGGGGGGGGGGGGGCTGCACACCGCGTTTCCATCGGTTTGACGCTAGCAGAGGCTGCCTGCGTCAGCATTGTCTCTCGCGGGCGAGGGCGCGTCCTCATTCCTTGCGAGCTGGTAAAGCGTTCATCGAAGAAAGAGCGTTTCCATAGTCAACGCGCGCCGTTCGGAGAGGAGGAATGCCGAGAGGAGAGGAGATGAGACAAGGAAAAGAGGGGGAGGAGGATGCGCAGTGCGGGTGTGGACGCCACACGGCGGATGGATTGCGGGAGGGAGGGAGTGACATATCCCCGACCATAAGCTGCTTCGCATCGGCAGACCTAATTGATTTTAGCCAACACGGTGGCCGGGGTTTGACACATATTAGATGCGAAGCAGCTCTTTGAATAGCCTGTGTAACGCTTTCCCTCCGTGCGTCCGTACGAACGCGCCGCAACGCGCTCCCCTCGCCGAAGGTGTTGGAGCGGTGCCAAGTAGGTCACGCCGCAGCTGCGCGTTGATGTCACGCTCCCCTCGCAGTGCGCGCTGACGTCACTCTCTCCCTCGCCTGCCGCGCGCTCGCCGCAGCGCCCGCAGCTGCCGCCTCGTCCGTTCGCCCGCAACACCTGCTGCTACCGCCGCTCGCTACACCGCCGACTCGTCGGTTCACGCGCAAAATTAACACCATCTTCCCAAGGGGAACCCTGATGGGATGCGAAGCACCCGCGTTAGCGTCGTTCAACCCGTGACGCCACCCGTGCGCAACGCTGCTGCTTCGCATCCCATCAGGGTTCCCTTTGGGAAGATGGTGTTAATTTCGTTTATAGGGGGTTTCGCGATTCGCATGATAAAGTAATCTATTCGCAACTCCACAAAAAGTGGTTCATCTGGCAACATTGCTGAGAAAAACAAAGATGGCTTCTATATCGAGGGTCACGGCCGCGTTTCCGCTTAGCGCTGTACTAAAGTTTCTTGATTGCGGGTTCGAATCACGATGCTTCGTCAAATGCGAAAGGGTTCTTGCTGCCGAACATCTGATATTAATCGGTCTAAAAGATTTGAGAGGCGAAACAGCGGAAATAATTGCGCTGTGCGTTCAAACGTCGCACTTGTTCGGAGACCCGCATCAGATTTTCTTAAGGATAGAGAGCCTTTCCAGCGGTCCTGAAGTTGAAGAAGGCAGGTACGTGTTCATGCGTAGCAGGCCTCTCCGAAAGATGCAAGCACTTGTGCGCGCCGTTGCTCCATTGAGTACAAATGCGTCACTTATAAACGTGTTAAAAGAGTGCAGTTCTATGCGCGGTGCCGGAAGACAAACTTAGAGGCGCGGTGAACAGGTAGAGGGCTGAAAAGTTGGAACGAGCGCAATAAATCCTGAATTGTCACCAGATGAACTCGAAATGCAAACGCGCTACGATCACACATTCACACCAAACAAATTACGAGGCGCAGCGCGTGGATGGGACGAAGGCGGCGAACGAAGGCAAGCGCTCGCGTTATATCTATCTTACCACAATGCATGCGGACAAAAGTACGTCAGCAATAATGTTACTGCGGTTCAAGTTGAGCATAGGCACGCTCAGAAAACGTTACCAGATATACACGTATAAACGATGTCGCTATTTTGTACACGCGCTTGCCTAAACTAAACTACACTCTGGCTCTTTCGAAAAGCGCGATGATAAACGCGCGCACACACAATCTGTGTACTCACCGGGGAGGAAGAAATCGTCGCGAGTGAAGTGCCTGGACCAAACTAGCATATGTTCCCGTCACCTTCTTGCCGATGCGCAAGTTCCTAATCTATGTTGCCCTGCGCGAAGCGTCGTCTGCTTCTTTGGGGAACCGATGAAACGACGTGTTGCTGTCTTTGCATCGCGATGACACGCACTGAGGCATGCAACAAAAGTCTTTTGATGAGGATTCTTTCTTTTTCGGGATGCTTCGAGGCGGCATGGCGTCGATTAAGGAACTACAGAGCTGTTTTACAGCGTGCGGTAATGCGATACCATGCCGCGTTTCGAGATCGACTTCGGATCGGCTGGTTCCAGGAGCGTCCGCTAGGTAGCGAGCATTTAGATGGAATCGCGAATAGAAAGATATTGTTCAGAACAGTGCAGGTAAATTATTCATGGTTAGTTTCGACCAATCAATACTCTTTAAATGCGGAAAAGAATGCCTGCGTTTTCGTAAATAAAAGAACGATGTATCCATCGACGAGGCTACAATATCAGTTTTCTTCACTTTAGTCTGTGCTGACCGCATCATCAATAATGTACTATGATGCATTTTGTACCTTGCGATTATATCATAAGCGTGAAACAAGGATATGAATAAATAAAGACGTAGTGCCATGTGAGGAAATGAACAACGCATCTTGGAAGCCATAAAGAAGGGGGCGAAGAAGAGAACGACGACGAGTGGCGACGTGGTTCATCGCGATTTGTCCACGTGGGGCACGACTTAGGCGAATGAGCGGAAGCCTCGTTACGTTCTGAAAGCGTGGTGTGTTCGGATTGGACAATGTGTGGAGAGCGCATGACCGAAAACGCTAGCGTTTGGAGACCGGCCGGTCACAATAGAGCAGCCGACCACCCGCACACATCGTCAGCCCTAGATGACGCCCGTGGAGGTCCCCGGCAGTTGCAACAAGGGCGACGTTGGAGGCTGCAGGACATTCCACTGGCCACAGCAACTACCATCTCTCATCCAGGGCTGCTCTGCGGCCGGTTACAGTGGCACGCTAGACCCGGGTTCGCACGGTTTCCTGGGACAACCGCCAAGGTGCTGGACGGGCGGCCCTCCAAGCGCCCATCAACGCCTTCATCACCTGCGACAACGTTCTGCCTTCGCAAGGGTTTCAAGCCAGTTGCCGCCATGTCACTTCTGCCCTGGCCTGCCAACACCAGGTAAGATAGACTTCAGAGCACCTTTTTCTTCATTTTTATCTTCTTTATATTATCTTCTTTTTATCTTCTTTATAACTCCTAGTTTACACATAGCGCAGTACCCGGTCTCTATGCTGATAGATTGTTTGTATTGCGTTCTTCCTCATTCGTCACGTTTTTCTTATTTTAGCCCGCAGTACTTTCGAGTAATTCCGTGGGTCTTCCCACGGTAGTTCGAGTATATATGCATACAATAGCCGGAGTATCCGACTGAACCATTGACAATAGGGAGGATGAACGGCGGCGAGCGAATAGCTAATATCGTACAACGCAAAACGCGAATTCATGAGTGCAACTTTACAACGCCGCAGAGCAGTTTCCGGAAGGTTGGGCCTTATAGTTGGCGCAGTATCGATGCAACCGATGGAAGTGCTTCGTATGTTTTCGCTTCGAACTCCCCGAGCAGAGGCTGGGCGTCGCCGTCGCCCCAGTCCTACTTCGGTATAATTTCGCTTCAAGAAAAGTAATCGCCGGAGACTTCTTCGTATGCATAGTGTGCCCCGCCACGGTGGTCTAGTGGTTATGGCACTCGGCTGCTGATCCGAGGGTCGCGGGATCAAATCCCGGACGCGGCGGCTGCATTTCGATGGAGGCGAAATGTTGAGGCCCGTGTGCTGTGCGATGTCAGTGCACGTTAAAGAACCCCAGGTGGTCGAAATTTCCGGAGCCCTCCACTACGGCGTCTCTCATAATCAGAACTGGTTTTGGGACGTTAAACCCCACAAATCAATCAATCAATCGTATGCATAGTGTAAGCATGTTCGTCGCGACAAATCTGCCTCTGCTATCATGGCCATCCTTCGATGAATGTTAAGCAAACGAGAGGGTTGTGCATGTTAGCAGAGCACTTTTCTTAAATCCTTTAATCGTAACTTGGAGCAGGAATGGAATGCAGGATAAGCAGCGTAAGACGCACTTTAATGATCTATATATATAAAGCTTGCGCCCTATACGCCCGCCGCCTGTGTTTGGCTGTCACTTTAGTCCGATATGGATGACAAGTTTTTTGGCAGTTGCGTGACCACGCTCTTGCAATGGCTACATACCTATGTCGTTGTGCTCTGCCATAAGGAATAGATAGCGCGGCTATGTTCCGTTTAATCTCTTAAGCGCATTCTTTTGTTAAAGGTGTTTTCGGTTAAGTGTTTTAAAGGCACGTCTGTTGTTACCGCCTGCGTTTAGGGCTTTGGTATTACCTTAACTGTCTCCCACTTATAGTCGTCGAAATACCAAACGACGGAGTGCACGGACCTGCCAGGACAAACCACGAAATACTTGGGTTGATTTCCGTGCGCGTGATTTCCATTATTGTAGACAAAGCGAGCACGCGTGTATTATAAATGCAGGTACCAACTCTCCTTACGATATTGTCACGTTGACGTCACGGTCTTTCTTGAACACACAGACAAAGGGACTATGAAAGTAATCCAATTTTATTTGGGCGAACCTGTGCCCACACGCAAGCTCTGGCTAGACTACGGCGGCGGCGAAAAACAGCATGCGCAGTCGAGCGTCGGCGGTAAGAATGGCCGCGCTCTCACCAGTCTTATATTCGCGACAACGAACGCTTTCGAGCGCGAGCGTCTCGTGACACGGTGAAACAGAACATGAGCCACTGTTTTAACAAACGCGCCTCCAACGCTACAGCGACGCGCCTCCAACGCTACATCGACGCTTCGGTGCAAACCATGCAGCCGAAAGAAACTCACTGGAACACCAACGCTAGCACAGATAAATGCACGTGGCAATATGACAGAAGGTTAGAAGGCGGGTGGTAGTGCAACATGAATCGCGTTAATTTTTCTGTTTTTGTCTTTTCCTTGTAGCACGAGAAGTAGTAGTCAAGGCGATAATTATCCTTTACAACTCTCTTGGATTAGATGGCATTCTAGTGCGTCACTTGACGATGGTAGGACAGTTAATCACTTCGACGTTGGCAAACATAATTAATATGGTATTTAAAACCGGTATTTTACCATGTCTACTTAAGAGCACAAAACTCATCTTAAGCTCGCTTAGTGAGATAATTGAGGCGTCATTTTTTGTCGATTGAATATTATTTGAAAAAATTCAATCTTCTGAGAAATTCCCAATTTGCCTTTCGTTCTGGCATTTTCAAATGACATGGCGGTTATCTCACTAACATACTACATCAAGAATTTCATTGACAAAGAAGTTATCGTTGGCTCAATTTTCTTGGATTTCTCCAACGCCTTTGACACCATTAATCAAGATATGCTACCTAGAAGCTAGAAGCCTATGAAATAACAGGTTCGACCATACCTTTCTTAATAGACTTCTTGTAGAACAGAAAAGTAACACCACTTATCCTGCAAAATTTCAGATACTAAAACGATTAATCAGGGGGTCCCAAGGGCTCCGTTTTGGAAACAGTACATTCATAATTTCCATTAACGACCTTCTACAACACGTTCACCTTCACAATACATGTTATGTGCTGATGATACAACTATCTCTGACTCCGACACATCTTTATCATTGTTAATTCATAAACTAAACTATGCATTAGCTAGCAATTAGGAAATGTAACTATTGGTGTCGCTATAATCACTTGATTTTAAATCCGAAACAAAATTAATTCATGGTTTTTCGTTACCCCCAAAGAACGCTACCATTTTCCCCTCAGGTTTCCATTGACTCGCACTTCATCTCCACTAGTGATTGTGCATCATTTCTTGGCATCTATCTTGATCAGCAAATAAAATTTTGCAAACATAGCTCGAAAATTATCAAAAAAAATAAAGAATAGACATATTCTGTCAACTCATGCTCTCCTTATTGCGGAACGCCGACCTCAGTCGGTAGCGTAGCCAGAAAGGAGGAGGCCGCTAGACAACCTTCGAATGACTTTAATGGCGAGAATGGAACGCTGTACACATGATGATGATAGATGTGCCCGAGCTAATTGGCGCCAGTAGCGGGAGTAGCCGCCCCTGATCTCTTCTTCTGCTAATTATCAACATCCTCCGGGGCCTCAAAGGTGGCGGCATCAAGTTCTAGACGATGTAGCTTCTGCACTGGCTGCTTGAAGCTTTGCCACCTGGTAATCGAACTTGAACAGGCACGCACCACTCCGTCGGCGCCTCAGTACACTTCTTGAACCTTCGATAGCAGCCAGATTAACTTGGGCGTGTTTGGAATGGCTACTATTATGGCGAGAATGGAACGCTGTACACATGATGATGATAGATGTGCCCGAGCTCCTTGGCGCCAGTAGCGGGAGTAGCCGCCCCTGATCTCTTCTTCTTCTGCTAATTTTCAACACTCATTTCGCGTTATAATGCGTTTATTCACAGTCATGTCGATTATGATATTGATGCTTATGGTAGCACGTATCAGGGTCATTTACATTCCATCCAGCATATTCAAAACCAAGCTCTCCGCATTATGTCTAATTTTATCCGATGCAATAATAGTCATATATTGCGTTGAAGAATAAACTACTCATAACCGTTGATTTGTTTGCGCACAACGTAACTGTCATACTAATGTTTAAGTTAGTCAATAGTGACCTTACCTACACTTTCATTCCGTTAGATTCCTTGTAGAATACTCTAACGCAACCAGTTTTCGTCAGCAAGAAAAAAAAAAACAAAGAATGAACAACAAAAAAGGTGCTGCCTTAAGCCCTTAGTAACTACTGTAAAATTACGGCCTCATTCTGCGCCATTAGAATGTGGAATTCTGTTCCTGATCACACCAAAATATCGCATTCTTTTGCTGCGTTAAAAAACATTAACACAATATCTGTTGCATAAGTAATCTATCATATCAACCATTCCTAGGATGTACTCTCTATCGCGAAGAAGTCTTGTAATTAGACAGTTGCTACTTTTGTGAGCTTTGTTTTGCATATTTGTATGTTCAGCGTTGCTTCCCTTGTTTATATTTTTACGGAGCGTTCCTGCTCGGTGAAAGCGCGCCATCTTTCATGTAACATTGTTCGCAGGAAAGTGACGAAGACGACGACTGGGGGACCGCTCGTGCTGTTGTTGTTGTTGATGTCCTTCCATCTCGGCTGCAACAGCTACTCCCTGTATATATGTATATAATCTGTAAATACGTTTCTTTACCGTTCTTACTTGTGAGCACTGTGTACCTGCACTTGGAAATATTTATTTTTCGTTTTCTTTCTTTATAGTTTACAGTTATAAACTATAAAGATAAATGAACTCTAAAGTTCTTTATACAACTTTAATAGTTTATTGTATGTGCAACGAGGCTGACCGCAAACACATTCGCCTAAACATTCGGTAATTTGCTGACTCAGCTAAAAATAAGTATATATAGGCAGTTTCCTCGCCATTCTCATATTTAAAGGGCCCCTAAACCACCCCCGACATTTTTTTGAACATTTCAAGTTAACACGCGCATCAAGTTGAAAATGCCGTCACGATGAACGATGTCAAATGCGGCAGCGCTACGCGCCGGGGCCGCGCCACAAACTCGAAAAACATTCCCGTGCGCCTCGCCGGCCATTTCCAGCATGTGAAAGTTAGCCGTGACGACATTGTGGTTTTTGGTGACGTCAGAAGAGTCCGAGCTACGCTGATTGGTCGAAGGAGAACGTCGATTTCCGGTTAGTCTGCTAGCAAATGCACGCGCTCCCTGCCTGTTTGTTTCCCTCGTCGTGTGTCGTTCGTGTGGTGTTCGCGTGTGAATTCGCAAATGCACTACGCTACGCAAGTGCAAGTGAGGTACAGCCGACTAGAAACTGCAGCAACTGTCAGAACACGACGGATAGCGCTAACAGGGAGCGTTGGACAGCACCAACAGAACACTTGCGCGAACGCGGGAGCCCGGCGGAGGCGCGTCAACCGGATGCGCGTCATCGGCGATGTATGTCACGTGACATTCGGAGGAGCACTCGGCGAGGAGGTGGCACCAGGAAGCGGCCGGTGGGCGCAGGAGAGAGCGAAACGAGCAAGCGCCGCGTTTTGATAATCAAACGCGTGTAACTCGGCTATTTCGACACCGTTTCGAAAAATTCTTGCGGCTACGTGTTTGTTGCGGACACCGGCATAAAAGCAACACCACAACTAAATTTCGACCTCTTGGTGGTTTAGGGGCCCTTTAAGCGACCAAAGGAATAAAAAAGTCCGCATGGCCGGCATATCATTGCTTTCAGAAAATTTATATTCCATGAATAATTGCAGCAAATTTCCTGTTGAGATTTTTGGAAAGTTTTCTTTGAAGCCTCCCTTTGCACTTCATGTCCAGAATAGGAAAATAAGTCCCCGCATATTTGTGCCACGTGTTGTCATCAAATAGCCGTTCCAGTAAAGGGGATTATTTGCGTTGGAAATTGTATATAATATATTAACTAATAAATGATGCTGTTCCGTGCTTCCGCAATAAAATATGAACTGCGTATAATTTCAGAGATCACCAAGTACCTAAAGATATCGCTTACCGTCTTGGGTAATGCCTACAACGCTGTGCTGTCGAGTTCGAAGTTGCTTCGCCTAAGAGACTGTTATTGTCACTTGGTACACAGGTATATCTGTGATAGAGGAACGTGCCTTTGCATTACTATATACGAGTGCATTCATTTCGGTAAACACAATATCCTGGCAAGATTACGCGACACGAGGATGCACTATTCTCAATATCCTGAACGTCATCATCATCATCATCAGCAGCAGCAGCAGCAGCAGCCTATTTGAGTCCACTGCAGCACGAAGGCTTCTCCCAACGATTTCCAATCCACCCTATCCTGAGCGAGTTTTTTTTTAATTTCATCCTTCCATCTAACCTTTTGCCTGCCTCTGTTGCGCTTTCCCTCTCTTGGTATCCACTCCGTCGCTCTTACTGTCCATCTGTTATCTTTCCTCCTCATGACATGTCCTGCCCAGGTCCACTTCTTTCGTTTAATTGATATAGTAACATCAGCTACTCCTGTCTGTTCCCTGATCCATTCCGCTCGTTTTTTATCTCTTATCGTTACCCCTATCATTTTTCTTTCCATTGCACGTTGCGTGCTCCTTAGTCTCATCTATAGTTTTTTCGTTATCCTCCACGTTTCTTCAGCGGACGTTAGTACTGGGAGAATGCAGTGATTGAATACTTTTCGCTTTAGTGAGAGCGGCAAGTTCCCAGTCATAATTTCGGAATGCCTTCCGAATGCGCTCCAGCCTATCCTTATGGTACGAAGAATTTCTTTTTCATGGGTAGGTGCTCCTGTTAGTAACTGTCCTAGGTATACGCATTCGTTTACACATTCTAAGGGTTCACTGTTAATTTTAAATTCCTGTTCCTTAGCTAGGCTATTGAGCATAACTTTGGTGTTTTGCCTATTCATTTTTAGTCCAATTTTAATACTTTCCCGGTTTAGGTCATCAATCATGTTTTGAATTCGCCTCCATCATTGCTAAAGAGCACCAATGTCGTCTGCAAATCATAAGTTGCTTAGATATTCTTCGTCTATTCGAATTCCTTTTTCTTCCCAGTCTAGATGTTTAAAGACTTCCTCTAAACATGCAGTGAATAGCGTCGGGGAGATCGTATATCCTTGTCTGACACCTCTCCCGATCGGGATTTCTCGGCTTCTCTCGTGTGGGCGTAGTGTGGCTGTGCAATCTTTGTATATGTTGTTTATGGTTTTCACGTATACGTCAGGTACCCCTTGTCGACGTAGAGCTTCTAGAACGGCTTGTATTTCTATGGAGTCAAATGCTTTCTCGTAGTCGATAAACGCCATATAAAGAGGTTTGTTATATTGCGTGTACTTCTCGATTACGAGGTTGATAGCGTGGCTGTGGTCCATTGTCGAGTAACCTTTCCTAAAACTAGCTTATTCTCTTGGTTGGTTGAAGTCGAGTGTTTCTCTTATCCTGGTAGAAATTACTTTTGTAAATAGCTTGTATATTACTGGGAGTAGGCTAATTGGTCTAATTCTTTAACTCCTTTATGTCACCTTTCTTGTGGATATCAAGTATAATATCTCCTCCGTCTTTGATCAAGTCGGCTGTTATACCATCTTCACCAGCCGCTTTACTGCGGGACATGCCTATGACAGCTTTTTTTCTTTTACTTCGTCAGTGGTTATACATGGAATTTCATTGTCCTCCTCTGATTCTGTTTCTGTTAAGGTTGTATGGTCTGTCTGAGAGCTGTAGAGTCCAGAGTAGAAATCTTCTGCTACCTTTACTATTTCGTTGAAATCGTTGATAACGTTACCTTGTTTATCTTTTAGCGCATGCATTTTGTTTTGTCCTAAGTGCAGTTTCTTTTTGACAAATTTAATGCTGGTGCCTTTCTCTACTGCTTCCTCTATTTCTCTCATGTTAAAGTTTCTTACATCTCTTTGCCGGGCTTTAAGCCCCGCCACGGTGGTCTAGTGACTATGGTACTCTGCTGCTGATCCGAGGGTCGCGGGATCGAATCCCGGCTGCGGCGGCTGCACTTCGATGGAGGCGAAATGTTGAGGCCCGTGTGATGCGCGATGTCAGTGCAAGAACCCTATAGGTGGTCAAAATTTCCGGAGCCCTCCACTACGGCGTCTCTCATAATCAGAACTGGTTCTGGGACGTTAAACCCCCCATAACAATAACAATCTTTGCCTGGCTTTACTGATCAATTTTGATAGTTCTGCGAATTCTATATTATCTTTTGACGAAGTTACTCTCATTTGTTGGTAGATTGAGACAACTTACTTGTTGCTTGCTTTGTTGCTTTACCCCCGACTTCTATCGCTGTTTCAGGGATTGTTTTCGTTATGGTTTTGTTTATTTTTTCCAAATCATCATCGTTTTGGCCTAAAGGCTCGAACTTGTTGCTTTGGGCGACTTCAAATTCTTCGTTCTTCGCTCTGATTACCTCTATATTTGCGGTTTTTCTAGTAAATAATTTAGTTCTTGTTTTCTTTAGGTTCAGTACAATCTTTGCCCTTACTAATCTGTGATCGCTGCATTTTATCTTCCCCACTACTTCTGTGTCTTGAATTATACCTGGTTGTTCGCACATTATAAAGTCAATTTCATTCTTTGTTTCCCCGTTAGGGCTTTTCCACGTCCACTTCCCATTCTTCTGTTTCTTAAAAAACGTATCCATTATTCGGAGTCTGTTTCTTTCGGCAAATTGTGCTAGCATTTCCCCACGGTTATTCCTACGGCCGACGCCGAAGTTGCCAATCGCCTGTTGTCCACTTTGTTTTACTCCTACTTTGGCGTTGAAATCCCCCATGACTACTATGTATTGTGTCCGTACTTTCTTTATTGCTAATACGATATCCTCGTAGAACTGCTCTACTTGTTCGTCGTCCTAGCTCGTTGTTGGCGCATATCCCTGGATTATCTCAAGTTTATACAGCTTATTTAGTTTTATTGCGAGGCATGCTACCCTTTCGTTAATGCTGTAGAATTCGTCTACGTTGCCCGCTATATCTTTGTGAATTAGGAACCCAACGCCATATTCTCTCTTTTCGGGTAACCCTTTATAGCAGAGGACATGTCTATTGTTTAAGACTATGTAAGCTTCACCTGCTCTCCTAACTTCGCTAAGGCCAATGACGAACCTGCGACCCTTTGAGGTCCCAGTTGCGGCGGCTCCGCATCGTTAAACGTACAGTCTTTCAAAGCCTTCCATGCGCGTTAATTTCTACCGGCGTTACTATTTCGTACAGTACTTGGTCTCAAAATGTCCGGGATTATCTAGTTTTACTGATCGCGACATCCAGGATGACATGCTTTGTGAAACTGTTCTGAAAGTAAGGTCGACGTGCGTGGAAAATTCTGTTATAGCGAATCGTTTTAACTTCTCTGTTCTTGCTAAGCAGATATGTCTCCGCGTGCTGAGTTCGGCGCGTTGCCCGAAAGTTGGGTAGGAGAAGCTAGGGTCAAAGAAATGGATTGAAAACCTTCCACGTGGTCCTGCACACAGTTTTTTGCAACGTACGATATGAAAAAACATGAAAAAACAAAGCAAATCGATGGCTGTAACAAATCGCGGTTGCATGATGTGCGATGAGTAATGAAATCTATAATTTCCTATGCCGGAATGGACATGGACGTGCGAAGACAAATGAAGAAATAGGCGTCAGGGAGGTAGCAGGCACACGGATACACACACACATCTAAATACATACACACCAGCAGAAACACGCAAACTTTCTATTGTGGCGGTGAATGGGTAGAATCATGTTCATTCTTATAGGAAGTGAGTTGAAAGTGTTAGTTCGTCATTCGATTTTCATCGGCCAGCTAAAAGATTGTGTAAAGGTTAGTAGTGTACGGCTTGTGTCTTACGGCAAGGAGTAATCAAGGAGTGATGTATATGCCTTATTGCGCTTGCGATGTTAATTTCGCCATGAATCTATCTATCTATCTATCTATCTATCTATCTATCTATCTATCTATCTATCTATCTATCTATCTATCTATCTATCTATCTATCTATCTATCTATCTATCTATCTATCTATCTATCTATCTATCTTTTCTCCGTTTCTCATGAGCTGCTATTATCGGAGACCGTCGGTTGGTTATATACAGCGTCGCGTGGGTTTCCTGTTTGTGCGGAATACTGTGACAACATTAGCCGCGTTAGTAACTAACACATTCTACTATCTGTTGTTAGAAAAAGTTTTGTTTAGCTGCTCACCGAGTTACGTCGGCTCGTTGGGCTCGGCGCGGTTGTAGTACTGTGATAGCCCACATGTGCATCATTGCTCGATTGCGACTCCATCCTGAACGTGTACTTGCTTTATCCAGGCCGTACGATAGTCCAGGTGAAACGCAACTTTATGCAGACGTCATAGATTGTCGGCATCTAGAGTTTTAAATTTTAGGTCAATCAATCTTGCCGAGTATTCTCCTCATTTCTTACACACATTTTTATTGGGCTGCAGGGTTGCGATACATGGAACCGCACTGACGATGTGCTGCACTATCAGCAGCAGCAGCTCCACGCATCCTGTCATCGCGGTGACGAGGTCGATCTCGGCATCGCGAAGCCGACGGCGGAACCGACGGAGCGCTCTGAGATGAAGCTGCAGCAGGCGGCGTTTCCCTACCAGATCGTAGTGGTCCCGAGTGGTCGCCTGGTCCTAGTGAGCGCTGCTCCAGATGACTGCGCGTAGATACCGTCGGACCAGCTGCTGCTTCGAAGAGTACCACCACCTTGTCTCTGCGCACGCGTGTACTCGGCCAGACGCAAGTGTCGACGTGGCTGCGCGTGGATGGGAAGACGCTGGACTGAGATACGGCGGTGCCGTATATATTTAATTGAGACTTGATTCGTGAAACGTAGATTACTATAGTGGTTATTACGAACTTTGTAACTGATATGGTTGCTGTTTGAAATTACTTCTGTATAGTGTAGATTGCGCTAATGGCCATTCGTATTCACATAATCGTGCCCTTAATTAGCCGCATAGGTAAATTTCTGCGTGCACGTTGTTTACTAATTTATGTGGTTTTACGCCCACAAAACACTATATGAGAATGAGAGACGACGTATTTGAGGGCTCTGGAAATTACGACCACCTGGAGTTCTTTATCGTCCACTGGCATCGCACAGTACACAGGCCTCAACATTTTGCATCCGTCAAAATGCAGCCGCCGCCGCCGGAATTCGATCCCGCGACCTTCGGATCAGCAGCCGAGTGCGTAACCACTACACCACTGTGGCGGGGCGTATACGTTGTTTGCGGATTGATTCTGATGATCTCTATCTTTGTTCTTGTGTGCATAGCATATACATTGGAGTCGTTAGAGAGCCTCAACATCGTGCAGTTCTTGCCTAGATATTTATTCACCATGACTTGCCACATTTCTCTATTGTTACTTTGTTTCTGTTTATATAACTGACACAATCGAGTTCTCAAATAGCCTGGCATCGTGCAATTCTTGCGAAGATATTTATTCGCAGTGACTCCAATGTTCTCTATTTCGCTTTGTTTCTCTTTTTATAATTGATACATCCCATTTTTAAAGAGCTTCAGTATCGTGAAATTCTTGCGTTTCTTTCTTTCCCGTTGTATAAATGAAACACTCCAGTTATCAAAGAGCCTTAGTATCGTAGAATTCTTGCGTAGATGATATTTCGCAATCAGTCCACAGTTCCCAATATAGCTATGCCGATATTTGTCTAACCGTTCTTAATGCAACGGACAACCGTTTCTGTTTGGTAGCTGATATTACCTATGTAGGTTTGGTTTTGAACATATATGAGTAAATACGGCTGGGCTTATTTTCCCCCTATCACTGTGGAAGCTTTGCTTATGCCTCTTCTCATATCGCTGGTCGTATTGCAGTCGGACCATGGGGCCACTGCCTGTGTGTGTGTGTGTGTGTGTGTGTGTGTGTGTGTGTGTGTGTGTGTGTGTGTGCGCGTGTGCGCGTGCGTGCGTGCGTGCGTGCGTGCGTGCGTGTGTGTGTGTGTGTGTGTGTGTGTGTGTGTGTGTGTGTGTGTGTGTGTGTGTGTGTGTGTGTGTGGTGTGTGTGTGTGTGTGTGTGTTGCTCATTTGCTGCTAGCCTTGAAGCGAGTCCCACTAGGAAGTTGCTAAGGAATGCGTTCCATGTTGTCATAGTCACATTTCGCAATTTAATATCCACATCTAACTGGCGATATATTACACCAATTTGAATAAGTCAAGCAGCCATATCTGCAAAACTCTTTCAAAAACCATCCGACTATGATGCACAAGGCTCTATGAAAGCAGGCTTTGGATACATATGAGTGAAACAAATAAAGCTGCTTTTAGGCCGCAGTTTCCAGTGGCGCAGCCTACCGTCTGCCTAATGCTTTAATCGCAGATAGCAAACGAACAATTTTCTGCTTATTTAGTTCACGTGCACACGTGTTCATGTCATCGAAGTACTTTGAAGTCGTGCAACCTACCAGTGGAGAAAAAAGCCCGAAAGGAGTATCTTGCCGGTTTCTCTTGGCTTACGCACTGGGGGAAGGAAAAAGCTTCTTGGATTACACAGATTAGTGGTGCAGAACTATCGATATCATTATCAATACTATACATTCATTAGTACTCTCTCATTAATACATCAACATTTTTGTTCATTGTCTTAAAAGCAGTTGATATTGCAAAACACCGTCGATGTGCCTGAGTGTAATACGTGTGGATTCAAGTTGTACATGAATATAAAGCTGCATGATTTGGTAAGAATTATTTACAAAGTTGCATCTCGAACCCAACGAAGGAGGGGAGAAGGGAAGCGCAGCGCTTGTTTTTCCTCTTGCCTACCGTCCTCGTTCGTTACGTCCACAGCGATTTCGTAATGGTACTTCATGATGAGAGACGTTCTAGTAGGCAGCTCCCGTTGCGATCGCGTTTTCACAAATATTTTACGATCCTTTTTCAAACATTAAAATGACTCGCACGCACCACAACTTCCGCTGCCGAGAAATGGACGTCTTTCGCAACTTCTTGTCTTCTGATCGGCGTGGACGCGGTTTCTTTGACGTGTGATGTCATCACATCAATGCGACGCACTCAAAACAAGAAAGGCATATCATATCGTTAGTAGTAGCTTCCCACTTATATGTAGACATAACAGACACACACACACGAACCCGTTGTATCTCCGAAGGCAACACATATACCAAGAGGTATGTGGGCCACTTACAAGAAGCAGCAATTTTCATTGCTTTATTTTGTTATTTTTTTGACCCTGAGGTCGCGCATCGCGTGCAACTCGTTATCTTGGAGGATCTTGGTGCCACCACGTCACGCCTGGCTGGCCAGGACACATCATCTGAAAGAGGGGGCACCATTCCTTTTACTTGTCACATCGCCTGGAATACGGTATGTGGACTGACCGATAGACGGTTTGTATTTGGGTTGTTACACCACATGCTTTGGTGCAACCGATTGAACCATTGAGAAAGGGGACGCTGAAGGAAAGCGAATGAAGACCGCATCTTGTAAAAGTCGGACCGCGTATTCCAACATAGTATAGACTGTGCCTGCTACGGTTTGTGGTGAGGTGACGTGTTTGCAAGCCTTTCTGCAAGTGCAGCTTCCTCGGACATTAAGCCATTCAATCCTAAGGAGCAATCGTCGCAACGTTCTGCGTTGGCACAGTTTCGATGCAACCGACGGAAGTAACAGGTGTGCTGCTGCTGCGAACACCCCGAGCATAGGCTCAGTGCCGCTGTCGCTGGAGTCCTACATCGCGTCCTCATTTCGCTTCAGAGTATATCGCAATAGCCCGTGAATTTTATGCTGCTTATAGTAAACTTGTTCCTCCCGCAACTCTGTCTGCGGTCTCGAGGTCATTCTTCGAAACACCGCATGTTGAGAAACTAGAGGAACGCGCGCGCGCTGGCAATGTGATTTGCTTCCATCTTCCCACATCAACATAAAAAAGAATGGACTACTAACCAGGACACAGAGAACAGTAGACTAATAACAAGGCTAAGTTGCATTTCCTCAATATCTCGTGCTTACGTGACGCGTGCACTCTCTAATGTTGGCTGTCACTTCAGTCTGATATATAGGACGGGTTTATTGGCAGATGCGTGACTGTGCCAGCAACGGATTTATGACGCCAGCGAACATTAAGTGTGGGTTTTCCGCCATAAGGACCCAGCAGCGCGGGTTTTTCCTGTTACCAAACCTGAGTCTTCTAGCTTAGCACTGGAATACCTCAGCGGATATAAAGTGACACAGCGGTTATGAAATGCACCCATTAAAATTATTTTAAATATTCCAGTATTGCGTGCTTATACCATATTATGCATATGATCTGACGATAACACACGCTCAATTTGCTTTCACTGCTATTCGATTTCATCTAGAGAACACGAATTTTACTGTCGATATATATACGTATGCCATGAAAAATGAGGAACTTGAGAGTGGACGCTGCTGCAAGCATTGTTTTTATTGCTATTTCATGACGAATTTCGCCATACATGCACAATGACGCAAACCGAGTACATTCTGACTACTATAAAGATAACATCGTCAGTGATTAAAAAGCATGCATGGTAGCACGATATATAGTATAATGATTCAATGGTTTGTTACTGTGACCGTGATTACTGCACGGCAGTATCACTTTGGAATGTACATCATCACCTTCGTTGCGCACACCGCGTCACGGGATCACATAAAAACATAGACTTCCGTCGTAAAATATAAATGTAAACGCGGCACAGTTGAGTACTGAGTATACTATCCTCTGCAAGAATTTGAAACTGACTTCACGTGATAACTTCCTTGGCGCTGATTCTTTGGCGCAGCGCACGCTTCTGTATCCGATATGCACTCGCGTCCGTCCCAGCCAGAGGCCACACAGAACGTCGTCTCCTGAACGTTCCGACCATGTACCGCGTATTGGCCCTTTCCAAAGAGGCTGCAGAGACCAGCTGGGACGAAATGAGCGCGAAGTGAATCGTATGACGCGAGGATATAGCGTGCGCGCCTTCCCTGTAAATCTCGGGCATAGAGTATCACAGCTTATTTTGCAATATGGGACACCCTGTCGGAGGCGGCCGAACCGTGGTTCATCGTTGTTCACGACGGCACTTCACTGCTGCCCGGCGGCTGTGTCACGTCGTCCAGGTTGACGGTCACGAAGTTTGCGCTGTGCACGCTAGCCGTCTCGGCGCAGTCAGAAGAGCTGCGGGATGAAGTGAGGGACGAGGGCGACGATGACTTTGAGTCGGGCGGTTCCGTCCGGCGGGCGCCGCCTCCTCCTGAGTCGACGGACGAGCGGCGCGGTCTCAGCACCACGGGCCCCAGCTGAGGCGCCGCACCATCGCCGTCGTCGACTCCTGCGGGCGGCTCCCACGAGAGCCGCGAGCCGCTGTCCTCCTTGGTTCCACTGTCCGCCTTGGTCTTCGTGCTCAGCTTAGGAAGGAGCCGACCCAGTGGAGCCTCGGCCATCAGGAGCGCCAAATGCACGCAGTAGGCGGCCAGTGTGGCTACACCCAGCACCTGCCGAAAGGAAGAAAGAACATGCGCTGTAAAACTCTACGCCACGCGGACAATTCTTTGCTCACCTTTCCTGTCCTTGTCCCACACACCAGCGCAGATAAACAAACTGCGACATCCAACCTCTTTCCCTTTCATCTCTCTAGTTTTAATATCTGTCTGCACTGCACACGTTTTTCAAGTAGTGGCCTCGAGGACATACCGTGGCGCCATCTGCCGGAAGCTCTCCGTGAGGTAGAAAACGACATCACGTGATACCGGCCGCGAAGTGTGCGACGTCTACAATGTCGCACCTCGTTCAGACATGTTTTTTTTTTTTTTTTTTCGTGTTGCAAGCATTTCCTGTGTGTACCTTAGCTGCAAAAGAACCTGTTGTACCGGCGAGCGAAGTATTTTTCGAGCGAACCATAGGCATCGCCGCGTCGTCCACGCTTGTCGGAAGGTGTGCGTGCTGTGCTATATGCACGACGAAAGTGACGAGGCCGCTGGCATGAAAGGTACCCCGCCACGGTGGTCTAGTGGTTACGGCACTCGGCTGCTGACCTGAAGGTCGCGGGATCGAATCCCGGCCGTGGCTGCTGCATTTCGATGGAGGCGAAATGTTGATTGATTTGTGGGGTTTAACGTCCCAAAACCAGCTCTGATTATGAGAGACGCCGTAGTGGAGGTCTCCGGAAATTTCGACCACCTGGGGTTCTTTAACGTGCTCTACATCGCACAGCACACGGGCCTCAACATTTCGCCTCCATCGAAATGCAGCCGCCGCGGCCGGGATTCGATCCCGCGACCTTCGGCGAAATGTTGAGGCCTGTGGTCTGTGCGATGTCAGTGCGCATTAAAGAACCCCAGGTGGTCGAAATTTCCGGACGCCACCGCGGCGTCTCTCATAATCGTAGCTGGTTTTGGGACGCAAAACCCCACAAATCAGTAAATCGCGTAAAAGGTGATGAGGGACTGTAGTTATCTATCACTGGAAATACTCAGAGATGCCGCGTACAAGTAGCGCGAATACGCGGTACTATCTCGTCCACTTGCGCGGACGGTGCACGGGCGATAGGTGACATTTCGATTCGCGTTGACAGCGATGCTTAGTTCTTTCGCCGTAGTTTTGGGTGCGTAATGAAGCGCGCGATGCATGTTTGGTATTGCTAATTAAATCTGCATGTCCATTTATAAAGGTATCCATACGTCACGTGCCGCTATAAAAGTGGTGTTCGCAGCATTCATCGCGGCACGCGCGGTTTGGCATTTTTTGCCAGTATTTTCGCGGGACAGTGATTTATCACAAGCTTGTTAATCACCGGTAAATGGTACCTTTAAGTCATGTATACGGTTCCGTCATGTGCGCGCATGTGTCGCTGGGCACGGTATCTTGACTGATGACAAAATCAAGATACCGTGTTATGTTTAAAATGGCGCTGCTCCGGGAACAAGACGCAGTTCCTCTACAGGTGCAAATACGCGTCGTGAGTTCAAATGCCTATACAGTAAGAGAAAGCTCATGCCTTACTCACTGAACATTTCAGCTCCAACGCCGTATACAAAATCTCTTTCGTGGAATGCTTCCCACACACTCAAAATGCATGAGCTCATGGCTGTTTCCCCATTCTCAGCTTTTTCAGCCAAGCCGCTTCGTTTGGGGGTATATACGCGCGAAAATTTCACCCACAGCTCGGTCGAATACGTCAAGTATTGTGGCACCGAGAACTATTTCATGCTCAAAAGCAAGAAGAAAAGTAACCGGCTTGATAAGCCAGCGCGCTTCGCCGGCGGCGGCGAAGGCGTCACGTGATGTCGTTTACTAAGTCGCAACGACAGGAGCGCCGGTCTTTCCGGTGGCGGCCCTCGAGGCCAATACCTTCGAGGCCGCGAGCGTCATGTCCGGGACAGTGCAGTGCCTATGACCATGTGCGTTCAAGTAATTCTAGGCAAGGGACATCCAAAGTAGTCCCCAAGCCCTTCGGAATCGGATGTCTATAGGACCTGATCGCTCTCTGTTCTCCTGCAAGCGATTGTGACGTTCAGCACGAGACCTGCAGTCCTCTCTTTGCTCCTGGTTCCAACAATTCCATTCGCTGTGGAATTACTACTATATAGTGCTGACAAAACAAAACAAAAAAAATCTAGTTTATGTGGCAGTAGCATATCATATACAGAACTTCCTGCGCGGACTGCGATAAAGCCGGTATCCCGGAAATCGACTCGTCTCACTTTCATCATCATCATCATCATCATCATCATCATCAGCCAATTTTATGTCCACTGCAGGACGAAGGCCTCTCCCAATCCTCGCCATCCTTGCCTGTCCTGCGCGAGCTGATTCCATTTGATGCCTGCGAATTTCTTGATTTCGTCCCCCCATCTTACTCTCTGCCGCCCACGGCTGCGCTTACCCTCTCTTGGTATCCATTCCGTCGTTCTAACTGTCCATCGGTTATCTAGCCTTCTCATCACGTGGCCTGCCCATGTCCATTTTTTCTTCTTAATATCGTTCATTATGTCGGCGACCCCCGTTTGTTCTCTGACCCACTCGGCTGTCTTCCTATCCCTTAGTGTAACGCCTATCATTTTCCGTTCCATCGCCCGCTGCGCGGTTCTTAACTTCCTCTCTAGCTTCTTTGTAATTCTCCAGGTTTCTGATCCGTAAGTCAGTACTGGCAGGATGCAGTAGTTATATAGTTTCCGTTTGAGTGATAGTGGTAGGTTTCCGTTCATGAGTTGTGAATGTCTGCCATATGCGCGCCATCCCATGTTTATTCTACGGTGGATTTCTTTTATATGGGTGGGTTCTCCAGTAAGTAGCTGTCCTAGGTACAGATATTCTTCTACGACTTCTAATGTATGGGTTTCGACCTTGAATAGACGTTTTTTCGCCGTGCCACTTACCATTATCTTTGTTTTCTGCATGTTCATCCTTAATCCTACCTTAGCGCTTTCTCGGCTTAAGTCTTCAATCATCTTTTGCAATTCGTCGCCATCATTGCTAAAGAGTACTATGTCATCTGCAAATCGCAGGTTACTCAGATATTCGCCGTTAATCCTGAGCCCTGTCTCTTCCCAGTCTAACCTTTTGAAGATTTCTTCCAAACATGCAGTAAATAGCATGGGAGAAATTGTATCTCCCTGTCTGACATCTTTCTGTATTGGGATTTTTCTGCTTTTCTTATGGAGGAGCAGGGTGGCTGTAGAATCTTTATAGATGTTGGCTATTGTGTTTATATAGCTATCACATATTCCTTGACGACGTAGTGCCTCCAGAACTGATGGTATCTCTACCGAGTCGAAAGCCTTTTCGTAATCTATGAAAGCCATATAGAGGGGTTTGTTGTATTCAGCGGATTTCTCGATTACTTGATTGACCGCATGCAGGTGGTCCATGGTAGAGTATCCTTTTCTGAACCCTGCTTGCTCTCTGGGTTGATTAAATTCAAGTGTGGCCCTTATTCTGTTTGAGATAACCTTTGTGAATATTTTGTAAAGTGCTGAGAGTAGACTGATCGGCCTGTAGTTCCTCAAGTCTTTAACATCTCCCTTCTTATGTAATAATAGAATATTTGCGTTTTTCCAGGTGAACAACTAACCATTATTTGTGTCCAGCGGCTCGTTGTATATCCGCGCGCCAATGTGCGGAGATCGTACACTGGCCCCCGCATCGAACAACACCGATTTTTTTTTTCTACCACAGTTACACAATATAGAATCGCTTAATTCATCGCACAGGTCGAACACATATGGACTGCGGTGCTTTGAGCCGGCACGGCCAGGCTGAGACGACAAAGAAAACCAGTTCGCTGCCCCATGCTCCCACTTATGTGTCCAGTGTTTCCGCATACGCTTGTGCGTAAAAATCTGGAGACCACGGCACGTCCCGCATCTGACATCGAAACCTATGCTCGCGTCTCTACGTTCGACAGTTTCGTGCAATATACGAACTGCAAAGCATGAAAACGACGACGGACAGAAGAGACACGAACGCGCGCACACGTGAACGCAATATCATGCGCAAGTTTCATCTTTTAAGGGCGGCGTTTGTTTAGGATGAGAGCACAGGCCTTAATAAACTGCTGCTATAAAAAGACAACAGGTAGGCTAACAGTTTTGTAGTACTTTTATAATGGCAGTTCATTGTTAAATGCAGTAACGATACTGAACTCAAGGTAGGTATGCCATTCGTCACTCCCACCATCCTTCTTTTTCAATTATTTTTGAGTACGACTCGAAATTAATCACGAAATATAACCGAGCTCATCCCGATGCGAGCCAAGTGAGACAGATCACATACTCACAGCAGCACATTGGTATCCCAGACGGTTCCCATGGTAAGCAATCATAAAGGCATCCGCGAAGAAGTACAACAGTATTGTTACGATCAGGTACAAGCATTCCTGCGTGAAAGAAAAGTGCGCACAAGTGAATACTCGCGAAGGAGAAGCCACTATAGTGGAATAATAAGCAGTATGTCACACCTGCGTGCACCAGTGACATCTTACAATAAAAGCAATTGTACGTGTATACACGGACCGCACACTGCCAATGAATGGACAATGCGCAGGCAAGAAAGAATTCAGCGGCAATATAGAGAAACTCGATTTCTCTCGTATTAGTGAACTGCCATTTCACGTTATCAAAAGCGCTGATGCCGTGGCGAGAAGACACTTGGTAAGCTAGAGAGCATGTGCAGTAAAAATACAGGTAGCAACGCAGACATAAAGCTTATCAAGTTTATGGACATCAATGTGGTACCTATTGCTCATGACGCAGCGAGCCCCTGTCGAGGGTATAAGACACAGGCCCAAGGAGCTGAAGCTCACCTATTAGTGCACAACTGGGGCTACATCTTAATTGCATAATCCGAAGCGTCGTCCCCGTTACGAATTAAACAGTTTATTACTCGAGTAATAGAACGCATGAATTCTATTTTCGGTGGAATCCGCCCACGACTTACCGCAAACGGCCGATACTTGACCGGCACTGGCACTCGGTGCGCTACGCCCAGCATGCGCGCCGCGAAGATGGCTGTCGTTACCAGCACGCTTGCGAAGCTGACGAAGGCGAAGAAGCGATACGAGTGCACGCATCCGGGCGGCGCGCAGTTGAACGCGCCTCGGCATTCGGCCACGGACTCGACGCAGATGAAGGCCACCACGCCCACAAGCTGTGAAACAGATCAACGTAAGGAATTAGGCCAGCTTGCTTGGGAAGACGAGCTGAGTTGGGGAAGGGGGGCACGTAAATGCACATCACATGCACCGAACGTTCACGGTACTTCTGTTTAAGAAAAGTGGCATGAGACAAGCAAGACGCGTTGTAATGTGAAGCTCATGAAAGTCAGCCACATGGCTGCGACGTGTCGCGTGCCATCACGCGTGCCCACCACACCTAAGAGCAACCGTGGATGAGTGGTAGCGTGCTTGCTCGGCACCTCGGGAGCTTCGGTTCGCTTCCTACAAAAACCGCAAAATTTTCTCCTGAAAACCATGAACTGCATGTACTCGCAGGAACCTCGGAAACTAGACATCAGGCGGAACTTCTCCTTCATGTTAGCACGTCGCCAATGATGCCACAAGTGACAATAGTGATGTCGTGTGATGGCGCCACAACTCGGTTACATCGCTTGTGGCATGGCACGCCTGTGGTAGTCACGTGACTTTTCTACCACCTGTGGCGACGCCGGGTTTTCCACAAGGTCATCGCCAACTTCTTTAAGGACACCTCCGCATGATACACACAACGCTTTTGCCGCAGATCGGACTCGCCAACATTTGTACAATACACATGGCGCTTGTGGTGGGCAGTAAAGAAAAAAAAAATATGCAAATGCGGCTTAAAGGAGTACTGACACGATTTTGCGGCGGCGAAAAATATACATATTTTGTTTTCTAGCCATGTGTTGTTAACGCCCTCCACACACAGAAGACAGGAAACACGTACAAAATATTTTAGTTTGGTTTTAAAGTTTTCGTCGCCCAGCACTGCAAGCCAGCCCCAGCGCGATGCACACTACGATGAAGTATGAACACAATCTCTTAAAAATCACCGAAATCGCAGTCAGAGTTGCTGGACGGCCGTGAAATTGTCGCTGTTTGCGTTCCCCACGTGTAATTGACCACACACGACAGAGATGCAGCGACGCTATCGCGAATTGCTGTCCCTACGTGACTTAGATGTACGTCCGACTGTGCTGATACGTCACAAGGACACCGCCCCTCGAAATCGAAACCGAAAGTGGGCTTTTAAGGAAGCTGTATTAAAGATATATTCATTGCGTTGCGATGCACCATGATACTCTTTTTGGGGTTCTCCATGCTAGTGCTTTCATTTACAGCAATAATACGAGAATGTCAAAAATTCGTGTCAGTACTCCTTTAATGTCCTGAATATATTTTGTGCATCTGGGGTCTTTCGGCATGTACCCAAAGACTGCCGTACAGGAGTGAATGTTCCATTCCGTCTTTACAATGATGCGGCGAGCGCCACCACGTGCACTGATCCGCGACTGGATCGAGCCCACATGCGCAGCAGCAGAATCCCATAGTGACTGAGCCACGGCGCGCGGCGGCGTTGTATATTCTTCCGTCGCTTCACAAAATATTAATTGGTCCACAACTTGTATAGAGCGCCGTCAAAAACGCAGTGGTGAGTAAATCGCTGCATCATAACGTTCAACGCAAGCCTGTGTTACAGCGCTGTACTTTTTTTTTTTTTTTGCCATTGTGGCAGAAAGAACTGCTCGGCTATTGTTTCAGGCAAAAAAGAAAAGTTGACGTGGAAGTTCCTATATTTTTTTTTTCATGACGATAAATTGGAATGCAATATTGCTAGGCCAAGTTAGCGAAAGCGTATTATGCTCGCGCCTTAAAAGCTCGCGGTTACAGGTATACCAGAGCTTTACCGATGTGTAAACAGTGTGCGAGCGCCTTGGTTTCGCGGGACCGTTCGCGATCTCATATGCGCATAAGCCGAACTACAAGAGGCGTTAAGTGCTATGTGCTAGTGTGTCCCCCATGCAAAAGAAAAAATTAAAAGAAATGTGGGGGTGTCCTCACCACCCGAAGGTTAAGTACCGTATATGTACAATGAAACAAATCGAGTTTTGCATAAAAGTTCTCTTGGTGCGTTTATGAACACCACCTTCCTGTCGCTTTGCGTGTATACACGGAAAGACACGCGAAACACTTGAGAAATTTGGCAGGTGTATGATGGTGCCCACGAGATTACTTTGAAGGACTACGAGCCATATTTGCTACATTCGAGAGCATATACGTGCAGTGGGTTTCTTATATGTAGTTGGATACAACTAAAGTAGCATACTTAGCTGTAGCCGGATACAACCAAAGTAGCATATTTTCTCACGCAGTATAGGGATGCCTTGAGGATGTGTATCCGTGTTAGCACTATTCCGTTGATCACAATGGTCCATACTGCAGTAAAAAGGCGTGTTTCTTTAGGGGCGAAGCTCCTTAGGGCATAGGCTTGTCCGGCGTCGTTGTAGTAGCCACCTCTAGGTCTCAGAATGATCACGAGATGGCGCTGCGGTGCGGCGCGCCGGGAGGCTCGCGCTCGCCCTCGACGCGTGCCTCCCGGCGCGCGAGCTCTCTCACTCTTCCATCTGCTGTCTTGTGAGAGAGAGAGAGAGACAGAGAGAGCGAAAGGCGCGCGTTGACTATGGAAACGCTCTTTCTTCGATGAACGCCAGCTCGCAAAGAAGGAGAACGCGCCCTCACCCGCGAGAGACAACGTTGACGCAGGCAGCGTCTTCTAGCGAGTTTCTTGATTGAAAAATACCGACTATATATATATATATATATATATATATATATATATATATATATATATATATATATAGTGTGTGCACTGGATCTTGACTTGCAATGAAGTGCCGGTGGGAGATTTAACTTGTGCGTAGTTGAACCATAAGGATTCGTAGAGTGCGCGTTAACTAAATTAATCCGGAACTCGGCACGATCTACGACGTGGGAGCGCAGAAATCTCATAAAGACCAGGAGCATAAATGACATCGCGTGTGTGACACGCATGAGTGGGAAATGTCACGGGTGATTTACGGTAACACAGAACGATCTCCAGCTTCTTGTATATATACACAATTTCTTGTATATATACACACAGTGTTTGTCACGTCTTGGATTATGTACTGGGCAAGATTCACGGAAGATTCACGGTTTTTACCGATGAACCTCCGGAGCTTCGCCCACTCATCATCATTCACTCCGTGGATATGCGTTGATTTTTTTTTTATATTCCATCAAATATCTATTTTGTATGTCATGAGGCTGTTTCTCCTCAGATATAAAAAAAAATACCGGCTCGCTGATTAACTATTTTGTTGGGCAGGTACGTCTGCTCTCGATGCAACAGTTTATCGCCTCTTTGTGTCGCTTGAGCATGCATTTCATATAAGTTAACTTTATTCAAATACGCAATATGGGTAAATAAAAGCGTTTCTCGAAGATATCAATCCAAGATATACTTCTTTGTGCAGCCATATCCACGTTCCAGACCGAGCCTCGCTGAACGCATGCATGCAAATACCGACGTAGGCCTTATGTGACACTGTTCCTATGACGGTATAGTGCTATAGACCGTTAGGAAGTTCACATAGACCGTGGCGCCAGGTTTCACTCAAAGTAATGTGATGGAGAAGCTCTGTAAATACGTTGAACCTGTTATTACTCTATTAGTTACACTATTAGGACACTATTAGAATTCGTATAGACTTATAGTTCAAGGTTTTTTTACCTTCCACAAAACTATAGTGAGCGCTAAAATCAATATACTTCGGCTGCGAGAATGGTAGCAGAATGCTTCGGACGAACGCTTTTCCTTCCTCAACGTGTTTATAGCGCCAGAAGACCAGTGCCGTAGAACCGCAAAAGTGGGCCCGGGTTACATCGGAACAAACCTAGCGCGTTTCCTTTTTCTTTCACCTACCATTTCGATGATCTGGAAGACTCCATTTCTGGACTTGGCATAGCCGACGTTAGCTTGAATTTTTGTTGCGCCGTCCTCGCCGGATGGCTTTCCCATGTCTGAAATCAGCGAATACAAAAGTCAACGAAAGCGGCCAAATTGCATCCTTGGAGTGACGCGCAGTGTAATGTATAGATACGAATCATCATTCACACATCGCATTATGCTATACTTAATGCCCAGGGGGAAGTCATACGGGAAGACGACGCGGTATAACCGATGCAGCGACGCTCAAGTTTACCATAATATGCGTGTTATACATCATGGTGCGCACATAATTGTGCATCACAGTACGCCACCATGTTTTGGTACCACCACCAGTGAGTACGGTACGGTGACATTCTTATGAACCAGTGAAGGATTTAGCCTTAAATGGCAGTGATTATTGAAATGGATTGAAGGAGGGGGATCACTTTGGTAGCGCGTTTGCACGTTTGCAATGTTGTGGAGCCAGAAAGCCTCGTCGGTGTGGAATGATGTATGTGGCTACCAAACACTCGTTTTTCTTTTTTTTCTTTTACGCACAGATGTTCTCTACACTTCCCGGGAAGAGCTTAATGGATACCCAGCGCTAAGCGGTGCTCCCTGGAGCGAGCGCCTATAGCACTCAACAGAGCGCCAACGCCCGCACGTCCACTGGGCACAAGACGGCGACATCGCAGCAGACCAGTTCAAAGCACACTTGCGACATGATGAAGAGCGGTCAGCAACGGCGCCCTCGCCCACAATCGCGTGCGTCCCGCTTGTCGTGCTTGGCACGGACCAAAGTTTTACGTCCTTTCGGCACGAACTAAGGAGGCGGTCACCTGAACAGTGCCACGGCCGCTACATACAACACACACGTTCTATGTAGTGGCCGTGGCAAAGCACTCGCACATTGTTCACCGCGCGCAAAAGTTCGCAAAGCTTCGGGAGACGGCGGCGGAAGCTGGCGCACAAGGCATCGCGCGACACCCGCGCTTCGAGACGTTCTTCTCCCACGCAGATGCCGCGATTAATCGACCAGAACCGATCGGCCACTCGGCTAAGTGGAGCAAATATGACCCGGTGCGAATCGAGCCACCCATTGTGTCCTCCCAAGGGCGCCTGAGCGTGGCGGCGAAACTTCCGCGTCTCGCGGCCACCGTCAACGCGACCTCCGCACCCGGGGAGGGAAGAACTATACTACGCGCTCCGGCTTAAATGCCCCTCCGTGGATTCCTGGCGATTTACGCAACGTTGCACCGGATGATGGGCCGGCCTCCGGGCGCTCCCGTGCGCGCCCTTTGTTCGCAGCCGGAGCGACGTGCCCGCGCACGTGCTCCGCCGCTGACACCAAGCGCTGAGCCGGCAGAAGCGCGGGAACCAGGTAAACAGGCCCCTGGCACAGCTCGTGATCGCGTTGCCCTTATGCTGTGCAAGGTGCTCCGCACAACCGCGCGACTTAGCACGGAAGGCCGAGGCATCATGAAGGTGCCCGAAAAACGCAGCTCAATGATTCCCGTTACTCACACTGTTTCCCTATACGTTGCAAAGTCACACTAATGCTGAGAGCTTGAACACGTGAATTGAAGACTATTGAGTGACTGAAGGGACGCAGGGTGCTCTCCCACAGTCGGCCACGCACCACACGTAGTACGTGTTCACGTGATTCGTGATCAAGGTTCCGCGGTCCTTCTGCCACCGCAAGTTTATTCAAACCTCGTACACTTATCGCATACATTCGTGAATACCGATGCGCCCGAATCTGAGGCAGTCAATCGAGAAAGCAATGTTCCCTTTCCTTTGATTCATTTCAATTAACTCGTGCACATCGGCAATCGAGGCAGCATCCATGAGACCACCGTGCGATCGTAGAGTGAAACATCGACGCACGTGTTTCTTGTTGGTTTATGATAACTACTCATGAGGCCAGCATACGTGACAAGCTCATGTGACATGCGTAGCGTCGCTTATCCTATGTATACAGCTCTTCATCGAGAGCTCTTCCCGCCAAGACATACTGAGGGATACTTGATATAAGTGCAGATGCCATGACTCATAACAATATTCACTCGCGTTTTCGTTATTCTTCTGCCCAAACAGCTGGCAGACCCTATATATATAGTCGTTAACATGTAGACATATATTTCAGCATAACGTCAATTCGCAGGTTTGCTCCATTGCACCATCAGTATCACCAGTAGAAAATAGAGGCTCCTCTCATAAGTCACGTTACGAGGGACATCAATATCGCCGATCTGCATGTTTATTGTTTCTGGGCATCTTTGGTAAAAATATGCTTTTCTGTGTAAAATGGGCAGCCTCATCTGCTGCCGAGAACTCGTTAGGCAATCGTATACCACACATGAATCGGTTTGACTGAGTGCTCCTGGGAAAGCGTGACACACGCACGCGAATGACGACGACGAAGGAAGCGGCGAGAAGTTTCACCCAGATATGTATAGTAACACGTCCTATACCACACACATACCTATACACATGTGCAAAAGCGTGCACGGTGCGCACTGAATGAAGAGAGCTTCCATATATACATTCGCGCCGCCTAAGCACTTGACGTATACAGTTTTCGGCTTAACACGCAATTTTCTTTCTCCACGACGTCTGCGTAGGTAAACCACGCGGTTGCAGCTACAGCGCTGTTGTTCCCGGTGATACATGTCAGTGTCAAACGAGGCGGAAATCATTCCCCGCCAGCTCCTATTGTATACAGTGCCCTGTATCAGCAGGATACCTGCCTTTTAATGATTCGTGGGTATATATAGGTAATTCAGGAAAAGCATCACATCACTGTGATTGGGATCGAAGGGGGTGCATATATTAGGTTGAAAGGGAAGGGGAGGCCGAAAGATTGTGCGTAATAAATACGTGTGATCTTAACACCGTCTAGCTCAATTTTCAGCACGTCGTGACCGTCGCGAGCGTGCATTCTTGGGGCTCCGTTCTGACAACAGCCACCATGTTGCAGCTCACAGTGAACGCGACAGTGCCTTCTCGAATTAACGTCCCTTTGTCTTGTCATATTCATCTGTCGATTCCCCGTGATGCATGCGCCTTGCTCGCAGCC
Organism: Hyalomma asiaticum; assembly: GCA_013339685.2. Classification (NCBI taxonomy): domain Eukaryota; kingdom Metazoa; phylum Arthropoda; class Arachnida; order Ixodida; family Ixodidae; genus Hyalomma; species Hyalomma asiaticum. The sequence goes on along the minus strand of CM023481.1, from coordinate 196,477,565 downwards.
AAACGCCACAGTTGCGCAAGTTCATGGATTGCAGCGGTTTGACACTGCAATCTCAACTATCATTATCCGGCCCAACCAGACAGATTTCTGTCCAATGTTCATGTTTAAGATATAGCATACATTGTAAGTCTGTACAGATACCACGAATATCAGAAGAAATGCCTTCCTCCGAATATACACTGCATCGCCGCAACATAGCGAAGAGGTGTTTTTCTTTTCCTTTTTTTTTCTTTTTTCAGGGACAGAGGCGACAAGTGCGCGTTGCCCTGTGCGCACTCACTCCTGACGTCGCGCCGAACGCTCTCAGCGCCGGGGTTGTTTCGCGCCTCCACCATTAAACTATTTTGGGCGATCAGTGATCCTCACGTCAATATATGTACGCCTTCCGAGTTTCACACTCTATCAGCCCTCACTAAGTTGCGGCATTCTCAAGCAAAGCGCCCAGCTGCGGAGCTGCGCTAACGGAGACGGGCTCCCGGTGCTGCTCAAGGCCGCCCCAAGCCATCATAAGGAGAACAAAACCGGTACAATGTGGTACGACAGGTCTGCGTGTCACGCGCGCACTATGGCACGGTAGCGGAAACTAAATCGGATCATCTTCACCGACCTGGTCTTTCCAAAGGGGATTTCTAGACGACAAAAACAGGATCCGTTTTCTTTTTATTATTTCGATAACCCATCTCTTCCTCTCCCTTTTAACTTGCGGAGGGAGTAGCCTCGTTTAATATTCTCCGGCCAAATGCACGCAACTGTCCGGGTCTTTACGTATTCCTGTAAGTCGGCGAGTTTATCGGCGCGACCATCTAGCCTGGCAAGCACCCTGAAGAGAGGGGTAACTCACAGCAGCCATTAGTAAAGTGCGGCAGCAATCGTACTAACTGGGACATCTAAGGGGGCCACGTCAGCTCACATTTTCAATTCTGTAGCTGCAACGGCAACTCTTCTCGCAAAATTTTATTCTATATACTGACGATGTTTACACACGAAGTAAAATTTCTGTGGAATGTACGTTTAACGTGAACGCTTTATTATTTCTCATATGCACTAGAATTCTGTACTCTTCAAAAAGCAGGCAATGCGGTTCACTGAACAGGAAATACGGTGCACTGTGCAGGATTTAAGGTGCGCTCAGCGTCGTCTATGTTTTGAGGCCGTAGGAGTGGTAGCAACGCAAGCTATCTAAACAGCAGCGCCTACATGCCTGTCATCCTAACAGAACTCCGGAATCACTATGTTCGCTACATGCAGATTTCCTTTTCGAACAGAATAATTAACGGGAACCAAGAACTTCAACTTGTTTGTTGGTTGTGTGGCTCTCACATGCGACAATGTCATCATCATCATCAGCCCATCTTATGTCCACTGCAGCACGAAGGCCTCTCCCAATCCTCTCCATTCTTGCCTGTCCTGCGCGAGCTGATTCCATTTGACGCCTGCGAATTTCTTGATTTCGTCCCCCCATCTTACTCTCTGTCGTCCGCGGCTACGCTTGCCCTCTCTTGGTATCCATTCCGTCGTTCTAACTGTCCATCGGTTATCTATCCTTCTCATCATGTGGCCTGCCCATGTCAATTTTTTTCTTCTTAGCGTCGGTTATTATGTCGGCGACTCGCGTCTGTTCTCTGACCCACTCGGCTCTCTTTCTATCTCTTAATGTAAACGCCTATCATTTTTCGTTCCATCGCCCGCTGCACAGTTCTTAACTTCCTCTCGAGCTTCTTCGTAATTCTCCAAGTTTCTGCCCCGTATGTCAGTACTGGCAAAATGCAGTAGTTATGTAGTTTCCGCTTGAGTGATAGTGGTAGATTTCCTTTCATGAGTTGGGAATGTCTCCCGTACGCGCGCCATCCCATGTTTATTCTACGGCGGATTTCTTTTGTATGGGCGGGTTCTCCTGTCAGTGGCTGTCCTAGATATAGGTATTCTTCTACGACCGTGAAGCCCCGTTTTTTCGCCGTGCCACTTAGCATTATCTCTGTTTTCTGCATGTTCATCCTTAATCCTACTTTAGAGCTTTCTCGGCTTAAGTCTACAATCATCTCTTGCAGTTCGTCGCCATCATTGCTAAAGAGTACTTTGTCGTCTGCAAATCGTAAGTTACTTAGATATTCGCCGTTAATCCTTAGCCCGGTCTCGCCCTAGTCTAGTCTTTTGAAGATTTCTTCCAAACATGCAGTAAACAGCATTGGAGAAATTGTACATCCTTGTCTGACACCTTTCTGTATTGGGATTTTTCTGCTTTTCTCAAGGAGGAGCATGTTGGCTGTAGAATCTTTATAGATGTTGGCTATTGTGTTTACGTAGCTATCTGTATATTTTCGTTAAAGTTCACTTCCTTTCCTTTCCTTGATGCATATCCCTACTTTACAGAGAAAGCGGACATAATTTCCCATTTAATTTCGATTTAATTCTAGCCCCTAATTTCTCTACCGCATCGACCTTTGTATGGCCAGTTTTTTTACAATGGTGGTCTGAACAAAGCTTACGTTGTGGTACACACAGGGTGTTTCACAATATGTGTCCAAAAATATTGTAAATGCGCAAAGGAAAATTTGTGCACTTCTTGCGGAAGTGCCGTGTATAGATGGTGGCATGCACTGTAAAATGTGCAAGAGTGAAAATATTAACTGCAGTTTAAAAAATTAGGCTAATTAACTTTTAGAACAAAGCAACTATACGCTCAAACCTAATTGACGACTGGGTGTTATTTATAGAAGCAGTGCGTATCCGCTGTAATATTTGCAAAAGGGCGACGCTGCTAATTTCTACAGATCGATGAAATCCAGCTAATTGCACCTAAGAAACCGAAACCGAGTGGTCAAAGAGCGCTGTTGCCGCTCCTACGGTATGGTGGCCTGTGTGACACAGTTGTCCCCTCTCTCAGTGCCGCGTGACTATATAGACGAGCACGCGCCGCTGGCAAGTTGCAAGCGCGATCAGGCGCAGCAACAAAACGATAAACATCACCTCTTGATAACTACGCCTGCTCATCATCGCTCGGCCATATGCGAGCGGAAGAACTGTGCCATGCAGGCCATTATACCAAAAGTGGCGGCAACTGCGCTTTTTGACCACTCAGTTTCAGTTACCTGAGTGAAACTAGCCGGATTTCACCAACTTGTATAGAAGTCAGCAGAGTCGCGTTTTTGCAAATATTACAACGGATATGGATTCCTCTTGTAGATAACATCCATTCTTCAAATAGGTTTGAGCCTACTGTTGTTTCGGTTTAAAAGTTATTTAGTCTAATTTTTAACTGCTGTTTAAATCTTCGCTCCTACACATTTTACAGTGCGTGCCACCATGAACAATGCACTTGCGCAAAGAGTATACAAATACCTGCTTTTCTGTATGTATGAGTTTTTCGGACACATTTTGTGAAACACCCGGCATAAGTGCAAGACATCATAAGGAAGCCGTTCCCACGAAGTGCACATGCAACGCTGAAGGAATGCTGATCCATGGGCATCTCGCACACGTGCTTAGTCTATAGGACGCCCAGTGATGCCCAATGGCGCTCAATGGTGAACGGAGATGTGACGCCGTTCAGCGTCCCATATCGCCGTTCGTCGCCTGCGTGGTGGCGGCGGCGAAAGCCTCGTCCTCTTCTTTTTTTTTTTTTTTTGCTCAGGCTCGCAACGCGACCTTGAAACCTATCGAACAGGCTCCAGATTTAATAAAAGAAAAAGTGCCGCTGAAGTTTGCACGTGACTGACACAGAAACCACACGAGCTACGACCAGGAATTAAGGCGGCTTCGCGCACTGCACATTTACGCATCATAGCAGTTTAAGTTAGGTATACTGCGCCTCAAGCACTCCATGTGTGCACATTGTTGTGCCCCTGGACATCTGAATTTGCAAGAGACATTCCCCCGATCGATGTGTCTTGCAAATTATACGGTGCGATAACACAGAAAAGTAACCCATACACAAAAATGTCACGGCGCTGTAGATCAAGTAAAGGCAAATTCGTTCATTAGTAATTACCACTACAGGGATAGACAAGAGAGAATAGTATTCTCTCTCGTAAATAGTATTTACTCGTGTTACAGTTGAAGTTTTCAGACTTTATAACCCGCTAGAACACTTCATCGAAAACAACCAACAGTTGTCCGCAGACATCATGATCAATACGCCACTGCATACAAAATTAAACCAACTGAGGGGGACTATCCGCAGAACACGGCGTTCTTTATTCCTTTATCAAACTTACAAGAACGAACGTACTACACGAGCGATAACATTTGTTGAAAGCTGCCGTTTGGTGCTACATGCGTGTTTTGTATACGTGCCCATTCTTTCCTTCCTGCAAATCCCATTTCCGGTATGAAATCGCTTCACACATGTTCTAACAAATCATGAGGCCGTATCCTATATTTAGAGGTCCCGTCCGTCGGCTTGCTGGTATGTCTCTTCTCCTTTCAGGAAATACACACATACAGCCAGCCGGTCTCGAAACCGCAGCGAGGCGCCGGCGTTCAATGGAAACCCGGCGAATCGTGTGACGGCCTCGGGATCGACATGCGCTCTCTCCAAACAGCCGGAGGCTGTCACCACTCGGTCGCTGAGCGATCACGCATTCATACCGCTGACGTCGACGTGTCGGTACACACAGAACAACGCCCACTCCATGCAAAACAAACACAAATAACCACCGAGTTCCTTTCCTATTTTTCTTTCTTTCTCTATGAAGTAAAAGTCAAACCCGGAGACCTAAAGCGGGCTACCAGAAAGTACACTCTTCAATACAGGCGCAACAGAATTCACGTCAAGGCAAGCGATCCCTCGGAAAGGCCACTGCCGCTGGTGACTTCTGAGCGCGCCAAAAACAAAAATCACACACACAATACAGCGTGGCACCGCCATGCGATAACGCACACGGGTGGGGTGGCGCAGTACTCACCTACAACCCATATTCGTAACTTCTTGAGTGCGGGATTAATCGACATCCGACGTGCCGCCCGGCAACGCGAACAATGGCTCGTAAACTGAGACCGGCGCCGAACAAAACACAACCGGAGCGCGCGGTGTCGTCGCTTCTGCAGCAGGTGACACACACGGAGCAGCAGACGACGTGCGCGTCGTGCACCCTCGACTGCAGACTTCCCAGGACAGGTTCCCCCGCGCGCCCAACTCTAGCGCCCCGGTGAGCTGCGCTCGCGAACTAACGGTGTGCGCTAGCTGACTAGAGAGCAACAGAGCGAGAAGCGATGCTGCTGCTACCTCTGCGTTTTTTTTTTGTTTGTTTGTTCTTCTTTCTTGCCGTTCGGCCAGGTAAACTGCCTCGCCAGAAAGAACGGAAGGGTCCCGCCTGGGTGGTGAAGTGCTTCCTGGATCCCGAGGATATCGGACGGCGCCCAGCATCGCTAGCCGCTTTACTTTGCTTATTCATCTGCGAGCTTGGGAATCTTGCGCGTGTGCCGCGAGGCTCGAGCATCGCGCCTTTTGTGTTTCACGTTAGGGTCGAATAAGTCGGAAGCGATTTGCTCTTTTGCAGCTTCCTTTGTGTCAGGGTAAGTGAACCTGAACGGTCGACTTGCCTCTTTTATTTTTATTTCCCTGTAGGCTCGCTTTATCGCGCTAGAGGTCTCCGTTGCGAACCAAAACATTTCTGCATGCGCGCCGACCGTATTTCTGTTCGTTTCATTCCTAGCGCTCTTGGCCGAAGACGCATTCTTGATTGTTCAGAGGCTGCGATGTTCCCCGTCGTTTCGCGCCGTGCGCTTTGGAAAAATCGTGACCAACATTCCGTACACGCTGCTCCGCCGGCATTGAAAGAAATCTCCAAGAGCAAAAATACGCTCGTAAGATGACTCTTCGCTACACCCCCCCCCCCCCCCCCACACACACACACGTACACACATTTTTCAACTTTAGTCTACGCGGTTGCGAAACCACTGTGTCAGTGGGCTAATTCTTTTTCGATGTGTTCTTGCTCTGCGTTCTTTGAGCGCGGCGGGTGCGCGCGTTTGTGTCTGTCTGTACTAATCTTCCTTTTTCTTTGATATTTTGTTTCTTGTGCATTCTCACAGAGTTGCATAGCATCTGTACGGGTGTGCGGAGACGACCCAGGAAAGAGCGCTTGAAAACTGCGGAAAACGAGAGAAAACATGCCAGTGGAACGTCGACCGCGATCAACTTGGTTGAATTTTTGGATTTTGTCCAGCGGAATGCGGAACAACGCATTCCCCTCTGTAGAACAGGACGGGCCTCTCGGCTACCTCTTGCAGTGCGTTGAAGCTTATAAATTCAGACACCGAATACTCGTCGCAGCATTTCCTTTTTTTAATTTTTGTCGGTAAGTATTCGATTGCGAGTAAGCCATTGCCGTGTGTTTCCTCATTTATACTTGAGGCCGCCAGCCAACCTAAGTAGCGTGCATATTTTACGTCATTAGATATTGTACTGTTCATCGAAGAGCAGCTGTTGAGCTGGCCCATCTTCAGTGGTGTATAATCAGCTGAACAGATGGCAAGAGAAAAGAAGCAAGCGTAGATGATGGTAATACGATATCACTCAGTAAATAAATAAATAAATAAATAAATAAATAAATAAATAAATAAATAAATTAATCTCTACAAAAGTACACGGAGGGAGTGCTGGTCCCCAAACATCGCGGCCTATGTGAATTATTGGGCCATCAAGTAAAAAACCACATGCGACATTGAGCATGGCAACACTACGACGCAGCAATAGGTATACTGAAAACTTCAGCGCAAAAGAACAAAACCGCTTCGATGTATACCTGACACCGCGGCTGTCGATACCTGAAAAAATGGGCTTTGCTGTGACGATATTTGGGGCTAGAGGAAAGTTTTCGGCTTCGAATAGTGAATTACGCGTCATCGTTGCGGTTATGAGAAAAATCAGCGCCCCTTTTCCACTCCGCGAAGCTGGTCGAACCGCGCAGCTGTGTTAATTACACCGAGACGCTCGTCTCAAGCAGGCCACCAGTTCTTTCCTTCTGATTTCCTCTCTTTGTTTCTATATATCTTTCTTTCTACCTTCCTTGTCTTAGCATGCTAGCTGACCTAATGCCATAATGTTGAGTTGTCGTTTCTTAACGTGCACCTCAATGTAGTACACCCTCACGCACATCTTTTTTTTGCCCGCGCTATGCGAATGCAGCCGCGGCTGCGGCGATCGAACCCGCAACTTCGAGCTGAACACACCCACGCACACTCACTCCACGCAGCGCCTGAAGTTTTTTGCGCCTCACATGGTGCACTACATTCAGAATCGGCCATGCAGAACTGCGTGACATCGGACGGAGAAGGGCCGACCTAGGAACAGCATCGCTGTTAAAACTGACCGAATGCGGTAGCAAACATTTTCCCACAGTGCGAGTACCGGATGACAACGAAATGTCGAGTCTACACGATGAAGTCACGGCATTCCGTTGTTTCAGACTTCTTTCTGTTCACGGACACTACATGCTGACTTCTGATTTTTGTTTTTACGAAGGGTAATTTGGCTTCCGATTTCCCGCTGTGAACACCACTAGGTCGCGAGCTTGCGCAAGAAAGGGACCGTGTGCATAGCCAGTGCACGTTGGCTGCAGGTCGACGTTTGTGTACCTCTCATCTGGTATGATGCGAGGCACGTACTGCATATTTTGACTGCCGCACATAACTGTGACGCGCATGAACTGACGGTATATGGCGTCAGGTGGAGTCTGCGTCTTCTTTATTGTTGCTTTTATTTTTTTCAGAGTTCCGGTACTGGTGTAGTAAAGTGTCTTTAGGAAAAAATAAAGACGTGAAGTGCTTCATAGAGCGTCGTATCAACTGCTTGCTATATAGCTGAAGATAAAGAAAGCAAAGTATGTTAAATCCAGTTTCACGACTGTGAAAGTAAACAGCAGAGCTGGCACGTGAGCGCCACCACCTGGCGAACGCAGACGGGAGTTCTTTCTTCACCTTCTCTCTTTCATCTAGTTCTTTCTACGTCTTCTTTCTTCTCTCTGACACGATCCCTCCTCCTCACCCTCGCTTCTTCCCTACCCCTTGCTATACTATACATGGCTATGCTACACGCTTTACCCTCTCACCTCCTATTTTCCAGCCTCATCACCCTTACACCAGTCTTCACAATCCTCACTCCGCCGGCCACGCGATGATTTACCCTCACCCCTCCACCTTTCCTTCCTCCTTACCTTCACATCACTCTCGCTCATTTCTCTTTCCCACCCCCTTGCAATACTATATTGTCGCAAAGACCGCGTCGCGTAGAATGTTTTCTTGTTCTTTTTTTTTTCCACTGCCTTTGTAGAGGGGCGCTCGAGCAAACGAGCCGGCGCACCGCAGGGAGTCTTCTTGACGACGTAGTACAGAAAATGAAGACCATGTGTGTGCGTCGCGGCCAGTTTCCGGAAAGCGTTGTTTGTATTAGTTTTGTGGCGAGGCCGGATGCACGCGATCATAAAAGCTCGTGGAACATCGTTACCTTCGACCTGCCTGACTGGTCCGTGTAAGCCGTTTTCCTATTGGTGGGAGGCAGTGGTGCTCCGAGACGTTCGTGTTGCCGTGGATGCTGAAAAGTGCTATTTAAGCGGCGACACTGGCCTTTTTAGAGGGCGGACTAGGGGACCATGACGCTCGAAACCACCGGGGACCAGTTCGGCAGGCCGACGGGGTATGATACCATTTTCTATGTTGTATAATTTTTGCCCTGTGTGTTTTCTAAATTCAAGATGTCTTAGCTAAATAAACCCCCCAATGAGTGCTCTCCCAATTCACTATGTCGACTCCTCATCGCTTGCCTGCGCGGAGTGGCTCCCACGCCTCTTCGTGTTCCTGACTTTCCGATGCGTCTAACATTAACGGCCCCGACGTTTCGCTACAATATCATGCATGGTTATGCTATGTTAAGTGCTGCTTGACGCATACGTTTAGTCCTGGTACAGTGTTCTAGAAGGGGGCCATAGTCCTGGCCACCTTCGCGGTAGAGCGGGAAGGGACTTTGTTCGTCCTGCAGGCCCGTGGCCACAGGACACGCTGTGTGGTACGAGCACCGTGTGCAGTGCGCCGGCACAAACCCTTGTCCGGGTAGGACCGTTTGCCCAAACCAAAACCCCCCACTCGACGCCCCCGGATGGGGGACCTGCCGGGGTAGACGTAGGATATGATGACGGATTGTTGAGACTGTGTGCTCTGGGACGAGACGCCTCCGGGTGTCGACTCCTCTTTCCATCTGACATCAGCAGGGCCAGGCCGCCGCGTGCGTGCGCTTTTATTGGCGCTGTCACACGACTCAACTGAATACCTTCTCGACTCGACGCGTGACCTGCCGCAAGCCGAGCTCGGGGGCCGCGTTGCACTTTCGCCAAACTTAAACAGCTTTTAAAGCAAGCAACAGTCGGCACGTTACATAAGTTATTTGTGCCATATGGGAGATCCTGTACGCGGTGAATTTGCGAAGACTACGACGGCCGAGCGACCTCTTCCATATACGCGAGGTCGGGAATAACCTGATCCGTACACGGCGTCGTCAGCATATATTAGCGACGTCAAGCGCACCGCTTGATTAACAGCAACAAGAAGAATGCGATGTACGAGAAGTCGAAGCAAAACGTGCTGTTAGACGAGAGGATGCACGGCAAAATCATGCTCGTCGCTATAACGTTACCCTTGCACGGATGAGGGAAGAATGTTTGTTTATGGCGCGGCATAGCGGTGGTCGCTTACGCAGGACATCAGTAGCCGCACTGCAACTGCGGACGTCAGGGTGGCGAGCGAAGGAGTGGGTCGTTGCATGTGCGTCACAGCAACCGACCGCATACACGTCGGCCATTTTGAGTTGGTGAGGTTTCGAAAGCATGTCGCAAGGCGGTCAGAGGCAATGCACTTGCAACCTGTACAATACTTCCGCTTAGAGTTAAGACTCCCGCTGCTTGACACACGAGTTCATTTAAAGGAGGGTTATGCCTGCTATCGAAAAAATAATTAATCCGGAGGTAGACGACGTAATGTGGTAGTATAAGTTGCTGGCGCCCGCAGCTGCTTTTCGTACTGGTCACCAGCTGTGTTCGCTGTAGGAATTGAATCACGCGAGGAAACAACAGTGAATTTGCCTAAATGTTCTCACCGCGACAAATATGCGTACACGCGTTCAGGAACATGACACATTTAATGAAGCAAAATAGTGAAGTCCTTCTCCCATTGTGAAGCGCCTATAATTAAGATTGTTGTCCCTAAGTGCAGTAAAAACAGTGAAACCAAAGTCACATGCATGGCAGTAAGTCCACGACATAGAGATCTGCGCTCGATGCATTACATAGAGGAAAAGTAGACTTCAGCGCATCTCAACAAAAGACGGGCAACAGGTTTATGCTACAAACCAAGCCAGCAACTGCCAGCAGAGGCGCGCCTTCCACTGCCAGCAGCATTCGTTCAGCCGGCATTATAATCCATACAAAAGAACACGTGCGTCGAGGCCACGGGGTTTATCGCTTGTAAGGGCATGTGCTCCTTGATTGATTTGTGGGGTTTAACGTCCTAAAACCAGCTTCTGATTATGAGAGACGCCGTAGTGGAGGTCTCCGGGAATTTCGACCACCTGGGGTTATTTAACGTGCACTGACATCGCACAGCACACGGGCCTCAACATTTCGCCTCCATCGAAATGCAGCCGCCGCGGCCGGGATTCGATCCCGCGACCTTCGGATCTGCAACCGAGTGCCATAACCACTAGACCACCGTGGCGGGGCGGCATGTGCTCCTCCCAGCGAAAGGACGAGAGTTCGTGATTACGTTTCTCTTGGTCACAATAATTAATAACTGCTGGGTTTTCAGGTGCTATAAGCACGATATGATTACGGCGCACGCCGTAGTGGAAGGCTCCGGAAATGTCGACTAATTGCGTTTATTTAACGCACACAACGCACAGCCTCTGGATGATGATGATGATGATGATCACTACGACGACGTGACACTTCAGGGGGCAACCATCTCTGTGTTGGGTCTGGGGGTCGGGCTGCACGAGCGACTACGCTAGCGTTCAACGTACCCGTGCCTTTGCATGCTTGCCACGTATGTCCGCCCGTCATCAGCTGTAAGGAACCAAACCCGCAGTGCGTACTTGGGCCACGCCGACAGGTAATAAAGAAAATGTGGTTTATATAGTTGGCATTCGAGGACAAACGCTCCCCGCAAGCTCGTTTGCGCTGTCTGCTGTTAAAACAGGAAAAGAGCCAAAGAAATCCTATTTGAAATGAAGTGAATACTTGGAGAAACCGGTTTGTCAGATAAATAACTGACGCGCTTGACACCGGTTCTTTTTTTTTTTTAGGTGAGGATACAGAGTTCGTCGTTTCGTTGCGTAATTCCGCAGAATACAGCCGGGGACAAGTAAAGAGGGGAGGAATGGGAGGTGGGGGAAGTGGGGGGGGGGGAGGGGGGGGAGAGCATATGCTTCTAACTGACGCGCGTTGTTTGCTTTTCTCTTTCACTCTTCTGTCTGTTTTTTTCATGTTCTCTATTTTAACGCGAAAGCGTTTCTCGGCTAGGTTGGCGATAGCACGCGCCCAGCTCCCGTACTCAAAGAGCGTCCGCGAAAGCCGTGCCGGGAAAGCTAGTGACCTCGCCCACCGGAAGTGACGCCGGCGCCAACACTCGCCACAGCGTCAGTCGGCGCGCGCTCTGCTCCGCTGGAGCTACCTCATGGCATCTTCGATAAATCGCCCCGGTGCGCATCGGTGCGCACCCGTCGTCTTCGGTAAACAGGGCGCACCCTGTCGGGGCACTTTTTTTGTTGCTCCGAGGCGCTCCGAGAAAATTGGCGGAGCGCCGCTGTGCAATCCCAGCATTCATTGCGTGCCGCGCGCGTAGCAGACGGTCAGCAGACGACGCGGAACAGCCGGTATGGCGACAGCTAGAAAAGTAGCGCGACTCGATTTTTTGGAAGCCTTGTCGGAAAGTTCATCCGATGAGGACAGCGAAGATGAACTTTTGTTGAGCTTGGTGACAGGGCGCACCGATGAAATACCGAAAGTGCGAAATTTCGTGGGGAAACCGTCAAGCTCTACTCCGACGTCGACGTGAGTAATTTAATACTTATATATAATTTAAAGGTGTGCGGAATTGATCAAGCTTGTTGGTACTATTCATAGCGGAAGACAGCGCGAAACAACGAAGACATCCTGTGTCATAATAAAACACAACAAAAGTGTTTAACTTCTCCTCGAGTACGTTGTCGTCTGCTCGTTACCTATCTGCTTCATGCATTGTGAGCAATTTCTTCAGCTCTTGAATAATTACTTACCCGACAGAATCTCATCCAGTTGAGGCTTCGTCATTGCAACCGAATATTTTTTTCCATCAACAATCACATCTACCGGCGCGCTCATTGTGGAGCAGACGATGCAAGGAGCCGGCTGGAGCGCAGTGGGCGCACGGTTCGAAGCGCGCGCCTTACGCTAGGCGGCGCTAGCAGTGCGCACCGAAGTGGTGCCTTTTGTCTTCGGTATTATTTGCATTTGCTCCTGCACAGGACCGGGGCGTTCTGCCCCCTTTTGGTTTTGGGGAAGTTAGCGACTGCTCCGGGGCATAATTACCGAAGATGCTATCAGTGATGCCAACCCTAGGGATTTGTCCCTAGATCTAGGGTATATAGGTGTCCTTTGGGGATTAAGCGTCCTTGTGAAATCTAGGGATTTCTCGGAGGCTTTAGATATGTTGCGTGCGGTATCCTCATGACAGCGATTCTTTAGTAAATAACCCTAACAACAATAATTCTTGCAGATTTCTATTTCTCACTTAGAAGTGTGCATCGATGTCCAGCAGAGGGGCCGACAGAGGGTGACGGCGGTAATAACGCGAGATAATCGCCTGCCGGCCACTTGGAAGAAAAACGAAACGTTGTCTTCGTGAGTGCTCAGCAGGGGCGCGCGTATAATCTTGAGCGCTGTGACTCCTGTGAGTTACAATTGCTCCATGAAATAAAAAGCCAGCTTGCTTAGTAGTGAATGGGAAAACGCGTCTAGCTGTGAATGCTGGTACGTTCCAGCCTGTGCATGAACTACGGCTGTCTTCGCATACTTCGCTAACATGTTGCCGTGCTGCTCCATGTCAAATGGCACTTTTCACACCAGCAGACATCACGCAAGTTCAACCGAGTAGAAAGTTAGTGAATGTGACCAAAAATGCTTGACCACATTGGAAGCGTTTACAGAGGGAAGCAACGTATAGAGGATTGCTATCAGCCAGTAAAAGATCGAGGGCCCCTGCACGAGAAGCTGATCCAAATGAAGAGCTACCACTTATCAGTAAAACGGGACACGGTAGAAATGCAGATCATGCAACACTGATGCAAACATGGTCAAGCAGAAAGCAGCAACAACCACGGAAACGAGCACAGGTCTTTGTCGACTAGCTCTCCGGAGAAGGTACAGTATGTAGACATGTTAAAAGGTAGAAGAAAGAGAGGCAATTCCTGTTGAGATGATTTCTTCCTACAGCAAAATTAAGAATAAGTTAGCCAAAGAGTGAGTTGCGTTTAAATTTTCTTGTAAATGCGAATTAGCCTAATTAACCACATGAAAATTGCTATCTAGGGATTTGTTATACACTTTAAGGATTTCTAGAGGCTCAATCTAGGGTGAAAGCGGTGACTTAGGTTGGCATCATTGAGCAACCTGTAGCGGCTTGCGGCCGCGTCGGCGCGTTTCTTCGCTGTGTCGGTGAAAGCGCGCGCCCAGCTGTGTGGCGTCCCCACAGCAACACTCGGCGCGCGAACGCCCCAGCTAGCCCATCGTCCCTCGCCTCCATGCGTGCCGAGTTCAATCTCGAATTGAAGACGCTCACTAAGGCCATCACGACGTCGACATGTACGTGCATCGATCTCGCATTCACCAACGACCTATACATTGTGCGAGATGTGATGTATGTCTCCACCTACTCGGATCACAAGGCCATGGTAGTGTCTATGTACCACGGCCCAAGTACTTCGTCACCGGAACGATAAGAGGGTGACGAGACACCGGTGACTGTCTAATGACACCACCCAAAAAGCCACGGTGGTCGTACTACTTCGATATGCCCGAGACCTGCCTGGGCATATCTGCATGTTTACTGCCTGGACGACAGATAGAATAGGACATGTGAAGTGTCGACACCACTTTGATGGCATCAAATAATGTAAATAAACAAAAATCCAGCCTCCCACATTCACTCTAAGCCAAAAAGGATTAACGGGGGCATAGGGGTTAGTCCTTTTAGGGACTAAATGTGTTGCCACAACCATTGATCCCTTTGGGCATCAACGGGAAGGGGACGAACGGTTAGTCTCCTAGCAGTTAATCTCTTCATGAACGCTTAGTCCCTCCGGTTACTCTCTGGAGGATGAAATGTTCGTCTCCACAATTGCTCCCCAGGGATTAAATGTTACCCGTTAGTTTCTTTCTCTGGACTAAATGTTGGGCTTGCAGTTACTCCATTGAAATCAAACTGCTTATCAGTTCATTTGTTCCCCAGCTGCGACTTCTTGCGTCTTCCTTGTATGCAGTTTTTCTTAAAAGGTCGAGTATTTATCTCAAACGTGCTTTTGCGGGATAAGCATTGTACGTGAGCTGCTCGAGCGAGTGATATGAACAAAATCTAAACAAAATAATAGACAAAATGTAAACAAACGAACAGTTTATTACTCTTTTTCACTACACCATGCAGCATGCTCGCCGCACGCACTAGTGGAGTTGACCGCACACCACTGCTAACACCAACCATGCGGCATATCGAGTCAAATGCCTTCTGCATCTTTGGTGAAAAGTCCATGTCGAATGCTCAGTCCAAGGGAATCTGCATTGCGAAGGCAGAAACGATGGCAACGAGTGAAGGATTCCAACAGGGTGGTACAGTATCCAAACGGATGCTGTCCAGCCGCGTTAAGAAAGTTCGGTATCTTCATTGTGATGCTGAGGATACACCCACATCTTCCATATGGTGAGGATATCTTTAGGATGGCGCAATACCCGGAGTCCTTGTGTTCTGCAAAAAAAAAAATCATTCTGGAAATACTAATTTCTTGCGGCAGCAGTGTTCGAATAATTGTTGCTACATCATATCGAATCAGACACAGTAAAAGCACTTTCAGGGAACCTGGGAAAATTGAATTGAATAATTAAGATGTGCTTATGAAGTTTAAGAAATTTGCTGTAGAGTCTAACGTTGCAAGCTTCGACAGCAACACGTTTGTCCGCGCGCTTATTTATGACTAAAGATTGCGTGCTCTTAGCATGTCTCGCCCGCATCATTTTAATGAAACACTCAATCTTGGTATGCAAAAGGCTTTGAAACGCCTGTACTAATGAACACGACGCCATGAACGTTATCATAAATAAATTATATAATTAATAAACAATTAAGAGCGCAACTTCAAAATTATACATAACCAATTTCAGAACTCGGACTACCAGCTCGCTGGTGCGAACGATAGCTGCGCTATTGGCACTAAACTTCAATTAACCAATCAAGCAGTTTTATTGTGACATAACAAGTTAATTACACGGCATAAAATATACAGACGAGGGTCCAAAAGTACAATGACTGCAACGGGACCGTCGGTGAAGGTTAACGATAAATAATACAAGGATTAGCAGCAGTAGGAACAGTAAAAAATAAATAATGCAAAACACATACCGGAATAAAAACAAGAACGCAACAATAGAAAAAAGAAACAAATAATCTGATAAAGAAATACAGTATATAGAAACACAAATATAGTATTAATAAAGGAAAAGGCGGACCAAAACTTAAAGCTAGACATGCACTAGGAAACAGCATCCTATCCAAATTGCTCGTATACATCGAAGTCCCTGTATAAGCGGTTATAAAGAGACTTTGAAGTAGAAAGAAGGATACGGCGTACACGCTTCTGGTTTTCTTTTTCGGAAGGCTGCAATATTTCGGCATAGACAACGCGTATAAATTTAGTACCGCGAAAGGGTGCCTTGCTAGTTGCACTAGCTTCGGTGAACGTTTGGCCCCCATCGAGGCTACGCATGTCATGCCGACACGAGCAACCCATTAAGCTTTCCTGGTAAATCAGCATTAGGAATGCTGTACAGCACGAGTTGTGATTAAACATGCACGTTTCGTTGCGAAGATGAGAATTCAGGTAAAAAATGTGCGGTTAACATGACATCTGAAAAGCGTGCAAGTGAAATAACAGGAAGCAAGCAAAGCTTTGTTTACACGCACCTTTCAGGCGAGGTCCCATTCAGCTCGTAGCATTCCGATGGCGCAGCACTTCATTCCAACAACGAACCATGGTTAACACAACGCGGAGAAATGATTAAGAACGGCATGACGAATAGCAGCAACACACCAAACGCACGAAAACAAGAATACATCCACAGCGCACCAACATCGTCGCGGGCCAGCGAGGCCTAGCTTGTCACTGCAGCACATGTGACGAGAGAACCGGCACGCCGCGCATTGATACAACGTGGGCATGAGCGAAAATTTCTCGCTGGATATTTTTATTTATTTTTTGTTATTATGACAAATAAACGGCATCACTTCTTTTACAACACAGTGTTCACGACAGTTTACACTAAAATAAACTGCTAAGAGCATATTTTTTCAGCGGACTATTTGCTTACGCGTATGCTGGCCGTTGGCCGTTCTTTGGCGGCTGCATGCACTGGAGGAAAGCCTCCGTGGGTGCAACCGCTTGCTCCTCGCGGTGCAACTGTTGCTCTCTCTCAGTTTGCACACGGCACCACTGGCCTACAGTTGATCTCTTTGAGGACTAACTGGACGCCGTTGAGACTAACGGCAGCAGTTACTCCCAATTCGCTCGTTTTTGGCTTAGAGTGTTGCCTCATTCTTTATAACACAACTCGGCAACATCACTTTGCAGCACCCCTCCGCAACAACAATCTAGCCAAAAGAAATGCTTTCGCGTTCTCATCTCATAAGAATATGCTTAGGGATTGTCGAACATTTTTTTTTCTTCTCTTATTTTTTCTACCTCTTTCTTTTTCTTAACTCTCTCAGACAGGTGTAAATAGAAGCGAGAATACAACCATACGCATTCCTGATGAAGGCCGGCTGAAACGTTGAATAAACGCTTTCCCCATTTTGTTGCCAATTCCGAGGGTCTACTACTCATCTTTATATATATATATATATATATATATATATATATATATATATATATATATATATATATATATATATATATATCAAACTGGCGTGCAGGTGTACGCTGATTTAATATCAGTGTGTTTACCTGTATTGAGCATTATCGGCCAATATCAGGCGACAAGCAGCAGGACGCTTATCAGCGTTCAGGCACTCGTCGCGTCCTGTTTGACGAATGGAAGCGTCGCTCTGCATGTCGCACCCATATTCAAGCGAGCGCTTCTGTAATTATTTATGCAGTGTTCCTGGACTGCTCTGCATCATCGTATTGATATGTTGGACGACTACATTTTCTCATTAGCAGACCGGCTGGCTCATAAGTCGCTATCAACTCCGGCAAGTTATGACTCAACTGGCCGTGCGTGCCACAGTGCCCGTACGTGTCCCAGCCCTCAAAGGAAGTTGATTAAACTAATAACCATGTTTGACGGGCAGATGTAGTCCTACATTGGGCTGTCATGCGCTTTGTCGAAGCAATACCACCCTGCCGCACCATACTAGCCGGGACAGAAAGAGGCCTAACAAGGAACCCAACGCCTAACAAGGGACCAAACTTTTACCAACTTCAATATACCACGCACAAAAAAAAAAAACGCCTATAGCAAACGTCTATTACAATATGCCTGAGTGAAAGTTTGGAATGGCATACCGCATTATATAAAGAACACCCAGAACTTGTCGAGATCAGTAAAAAAAATATACTACTTTGAAGTAGTTTTTTCTGTTCCTTGATTTGATTGGTACTTTTGGTTGCCATCTTTTCACCATGTACATATACTGTTTTTTCGATGCGTTTTGTGTTTTCATTGCAAAATGCTGCAGTCACCTAGTTCCCTTTATTAGGCTATTCAGAGGAACTATTATTGATACTTGTTACTGCAAGTTTCATTTTGCAGATCTGTGCATCGCTTTTACCCAACTTTTTTGTATTCACTACAAGTCACGTTCTTTCTTTCTTTCTTTCTTTCTTTCTTTCTTTCTTTCTTTCTTTCTTCTTTCTTTCTTTCTTTCTTTCTTTCTTTCTTTCTTTTGCGTAATCAAATTCAATTGACTCTTGTTAGTAGCCAGACGTTATTTCTTGCATGATATCTAATTTCATTTTCTACTTCTGTTTACATTTATCACAATTATTACAGGTTCTGTTATGTATATTTCCAAATGGGGCCCGCACTAGCCTTTGGCTATGGGACCATTCTTTTTGTGCGTACTCTGTACAAGATATGTCTGCAATGAAATACATTCATTCGAATTCAAATATAGTTTGAATGGGTGTTTATTGGAATACCAGCCGCTACATAGGATATTTGCTACTTTAAGTAATATTCGTAACGTAACGTTAACGCAATCGGTTGTCCCAAGCGATGGGCATCACAGAGACACGCTAAGGCTGTGCTAAGCATGGTAAAAGCGTTGCCACCTAAAAAAGTTCACGCATTTTGTTAACATTTGAAAATGAAGGGGCGGGGTAGGAAGGGGAAAGAAGGGCGGAAGGGGAGGGGAGCATGTCTGTATACGAAAAGACATTTATAATATGTGAACCCCATCGAGAATGAATATAGGGCGACAAGTCGAAGTCAGGTCGGCATACACACTTGCTCAAAAGAGTGTTTTACTGCGAATGTTACTAAAATGTAACCGGCGTTTCCGTCTCAGGTACCGAATCACTCTAAAAGCCAACAGCACTATACAGCTCAGGGAGGCGTTTAATAACACGGGTACGTGATATGTGACAATGAAAGCTTCGAACCACATTATAACATAACGATTAGTGCATTCTGTGCTACTTAATATTGAGAACTTAGCAGGACCTCGTTAATTTACGAAGTGATGTTTCTAACCTGCATGTCATTCAAGTTACACCCACTTGTCCATATAATTCGCACATCAGATATATACGCGTATACGTCTGCTATAAATACTTTACTATACGTATACAATTAAACAGACGATAATACTGGAGCCACCCTTGAACACGTAGGCACCCAGTAGTATTATGACAAAAAAGCAAATTGAAACCAGTGCACGCCTGTGAAGTTGGAGTAAACAGCGTAGCTGGCAAGCAAGCGCGACCACCTGGCAAACGCAGATTGACTCTTCCTACATGTCCTTCTTTCTTTCATCTTTCTTTCGATATCTCCTTCTTTCTTCTTTCTGTCATCTAGCTTTCTTTGTCTCTTCATACGTTCCACCGTTACCTCCTTCCCGTCCTCCTCCTCACACTCACCTTTCTTTTCCACCCCTTGTTATAATGCCGCATACACGCCTTTATGTAGTTAGTATTGGGGCCAGGGCATGAGCGCAAGCGAAGGAAGTCTGACGGAACTATATAGACGAAGCGCCTCCGACATTATGCAGTGGTGGGCTGAGGGCATGAGCGTAAGAGAAGAAAGACGTGCACGCCCAAGTGCCGCACATTCGGAATTTCATAGAGGAAGCGTACGCGCACTTATTTCGTGAGAATCATCATTTCTTCTGGCTTCTAACGGAGTTTCCTCCGAGCTTACGCTGTTAATATGCAACACATTGTTTGAGTTTACGGTAATTACCGCCACCTTATGGTGGGCCTACACTACGTTTTATGGCAGTTATGTTAATGCCATAAATACCTGTCACGTCATGCCATAAATACGTTACATGTTATGCATTATGTTCTTATGGAGCGTTCATAAATTCTGCTGCTCCTTGTCTATTACGTACACGGATTATGTCTATATTCCCCACGACACGCACTACTTACTTGTAGCTTTTTGTGAGCTGTATTTCTGCAAGCAGTGAGAGGCGACAGGCAGCTTTTACGACAGCCTTTTATGTCGGCTATTCCGCATTATTTATTAGCTACAGTTCCTGTAAACAAAGTTCCAAGTTTTCTCACTTATGTCGGTACACAACTCCTGATCGCAGCTACATTGAAACACTTCTTTGGCGAGAGTTACTCATAGCCGGTAACGCACTCCCTCACCAGAGCAGGATTAGCCACCCTGGTGCAGTAGCGGCCATGAGCTCCCATGAATACGCCAATTAACCCTCGGCCTTTAGTCCCCAGCGGCTGCGAAGCAACTGACCGTGCACGGCGGCAGTCAGACCTGTGACGCAGCAGAGGGTGCTAAGAATCTCTGGATCCGGACAGGCCGCCACTAGAGTCTGACCCTGGCAACGTTTAACGCAAGAACTTCATCTAACCAGGGGAGTCTAGAAGTACTGTTTGAAGAATTAGGGGGCATTAAATGGGACGTTATAGGTCTCAGTGAGGTTAGACTGACGGGGGAAGCATATACAGTGCTGAAAAATGGGCACGTCTCATGTTACCGTGGTCTAGTGGACAAAAGAGAACTAGGAGTGGGATTTATGGTCAACAAACCATTACTGCGAACATAAGAGAAATACTATAGCATTAACTAGGGGGCAGTAGTCTTGTAATTAAGCATAATAAGAGGTACAAATTGAAGGTAATACAGGGCTATGCACCTACATCCAGCCACGACGACCAGCTAGTTGAACGCTTCTATGAAGATGTCGAATCGGCAGTTGCTAAGGTAAAGTCGCAGTACACCACTGTGATGGGAGACTTCAATGCTAAGGTAAGCAAGAAGGAAGCTGGAAGACAAGGTAGTCGTGAACTATGGCGTGGGTTGTAAGAATGACAGAGGGGACTTGTTAGTAGAGTTCACAGAGCGGAATAATCTGCGAATCATGAATACGTTCTTTCGTAAGCGGGAGAATCGGAAGTGGACGTGGAGAAGCGCGAATGGCGAGCATAACATTGAAATAGGCTTTGTAATATGCGAGGACCCTAGCGTCGTACAGCATGTGGAAGTGTTGGGCATGGTTAGGTGCAGTGACCACAAGATGGTGACATCTCGGTTTATTTATTTATTTATTTATTTATTTATTTATTTATTTATTTATTTATTTATTTGTAAATAGTGCCAATCCCAGAGGGATCATAGCAGGAGGGCATATACAATGTTAGAATACAAAACAGTACAAATTTTGATACAATGGCAATAAATGTAGTTTGAAATAAAGCGCAAAACAATAGCGATTAGTAGCACGTTGAACCTAAAATTAAAATGGGCTCGCACAGTGAAGAAAAACATGGTGAGGGGAAAACAAGCATTCCACACAGTGGTGCTGTAACGCGAAGCGAGAAAAACATTTCATGGTGGTACTGCGCGAAACAAACGGGGACGAAGGAAGGAGACACGCTTGCGCTTGTCTGTGTGTCTCCTTCCTTCGTCCCCGTTTGTTTCGCGCAGTACCACCATGAAATCGTTCCAACTAGGCCGGCTAGCCGTTTTGCTTGAGAAAAACATACTGTGTACTTACAGACATTTCAACGGAGAAGAAAAAAGATACTTTTACACAGTGGAGCTGTAGTGCGACGCGACAAATACATGCTAAGGCACTTTAATTAAGGTAAAAAGAAATAAGAACAACAGAAAAATTCATTAGGGAAAAAGAGGAAGACAGGTGTAGTTTGATAGGCCAGTACGAGGGGAAAGGGAAAAAAAGGATGAACGGAAATATTCAACAGTATTCAAGATTCGCTTTCAAGCGCAGTTAAGAACTATGTTAATGTTGTAGATATGTAGGGGAAGGTTATTCCATTCTCTTATGGCCAGTGGAAAAAAAGAATTTTTGAAGCAGTCCGTATGGATTGTGTATTCAGTGAGCATTTGTGCGTGGTTACGTCTTGTAGGACGTGTTTGTGACCTATATATGTAGTTAGTTACATCAATATTTAGTTTGTCATGTATAAGTAAGTACATGAATTTAAGTCTAGCTAGTCTAGCTCTGCGCTGAAGAGTATCTATGCCAGTGGTTTCCATCAGTGCAGTTGGTGATTCATGGGGCCCGTACCTGTTAAAAATGAACCTAATTGCCTTTCTTTGTACGGCTTCAAGTTTGGTGATGTCTTGTTTAGTAAAGGGGAACCATAGGATGTTTGCGTACTGTAGTATGGGTCTAACAAATGCATTATAAGTCAATAGTTTGGTCTCTGAGGGGGCTGACTGAAGGCGGCGTCGGATGAAAAACAGTCGCTTGAGCGCGGATGCCGATATGTGATTAATATGATTACTCCATCTGAGGTCCTCAGTTATAGTTAATCCTAGGTACTTGTGTTCGGTGACAGCACTGAGTTCCGTGTCACCAATTTTGTATGGAAAAAATGATTTGTTCTTTTTTCTCGAGATTATCAGTAGGGTTGATTTTTTAGCATTCAACGTCATCTGCCAATCGAAGCACCATTCCGTCACAGTTTGTAAAGCGCAGTCAAGGGCTAGATGGTCTTCATACGTGTTAATTACCCTATAAATAATACAGTCATCGGCAAACAATCTGATGTTGACATGTATATTGGCAGGCAAGTCGTTAATGAAGATTAAGAAGAGAACTGGAGCCAGTACACAACCCTGTGGAACACCGGATAATACTTCGGCATATTCAGACGACTGACCATCAATTTCAACAAACTGTACCCGATCTCTTAAGTAATCGGTTATCCAATTAATTATGGGGCCATCACCTAGCGTTATAAGCTTATAAATTAATTTCTGATGGGTCACTCGGTCGAAGGCCTTTGAAAAGTCTAGTATAAGGTCAATTTGTTTCCTGCAATCAATACTGAGGGACAGGTCGTGGACAAGTTCCAAGAGCTGGGTCACTGTAGATAATCCGCGGCGAAAGCCGTGCTGGAAAGGCGTTAGGATAGATTCGGCGTCAAGAAAAGATGTTATGTGTTTGAGAATAATGTGTTCAAGTATTTTAGATGCTGCGCATGTGATTGAGATGGGTCTGAAATTAGCTGCGTCAGACCTGTTTCCGGATTTGTGCACAGGAGTAATTCGAGCCGTCTTCCATTCTTTTGGAAGCCTGCCAGTTGACAGCGATTTATCAAATATTAAACATAAATACTTTGCAATCCATTCTGCGTACCTTGAGGAGGGGCCGCAATAAGCTTGTACGAAAGAAACCGATCAATGAACTAACAGTAAGACGGAAAGTCGAAGAATTCAGGGTAGCACTGCAAAACAGGTATTCAACTCTATAACCGAGCAAGCAGACATTTTCGTTCAGGAAATCAGCGATAATGTCACACGCATTGTCACATAGCGTGCAATAGAAGTAGGAAGTAAGATCGGTAGACAGATTACTAGCAAACTTTCCCAGGAGAAGAAAGACTCGCAGGCATGATAGTATCGAATGCAACAGACAATAGAACTAGCGGAGCTTTCGAAGTTAATCAATAAGCGTAAGGCAGCCGACATAGGAAAGCATAATATGGAGCGTATTGAGCATGCTCTAAAGAACGGAAAGAGCCTGAAAGCGGTAAATAGACGGCTAGGCATAGGCAAAAGTCAGACGTATGCATTAAGAGACAACCAAGGCAATGTGATCACGAATAGAAATGCAATAGTGATAATAGCCAAGAAGTTTTACAGAGATCTCTGCAGTAGCCGCGATAACCAGGAGAGTGAACGGGGAAGTAGTTCAGAAGAGGTCGACATTCCACCAGTAATGACAGAGGAAGTAATGAAAGCTTTGAAACAGATGTAAGCGGTAAAAGCACCTGGTGAGGATCAGATAACAGCAGATATCTTAAAGGATGGCGGACAGAGTATACTAGAAAAACTGGCAAGCCTGTATGCGCAATGCCTAATGACTGCGAGCATCTTGGAAGAATGCGAACATCATCCTAATCCATAAGAAAGGCGACACAGAGGACTTGAAAAATTACAGGCCGAATAGCTTACTGTCAGTCGTCTACAAGGTATTTTTTACCAAGGCAATCGCTAACAGAATTCGTGCCACCTTAGATTTCAGTCAACCTAACGAGCAAGCATGGTTTCGTAAAGGCTACTCAGCAGTAGACAATATTCACACTATCAATCAGGTGATAGAGAAATGTGCGGAGTATAACCAACTCCTATATATAGCCTTCATAGATTACGAGAAAGCACTTGACTCCGTCGATACCTCAGCAGTCATGCAGGCATTGCGGAATCATGGCGTAGACGAGCACTACGTAAGACTACTGAAAGACATCTACAACGGCTGCACAGCCACAGCCCGCACAGCCAGAGCAGTAAAATACCTATAAGGAATAGCGTAAGGCAAGGGGACACAATCTCTCCAATGTTATTCACAGCATGTTTACACAAAGTATTTAGAACACTGGATTGGGAACAGGTGGGTGAAGGGTTAATGGGGAATACCTCAGTTACCTCAGATTTGCTGACGACATTGCCTTGTTAAGTGGCTTGGGAGATGAATTACAAAGAATGATTCCTGACCTAAACAGGCAAAGTAGGATTGTGGGCCTGAAAATTAATATGCAGAAAACTAAAGTAATGTTCAATAGCCTTGGGCGAGCACAGCGGTTTGAGATAGCTGGTGAGTCATTGGAAGCGGTAAGTCAATATGTCTACTTAGGCCAGGTAGTGACCCCTGATCCGAACCATGAGGCTGAGATAATTAGGAGGATAAGAATGGGGTGGAGTACATTCGTCAAGCGTTGTCAGATAATGAATGGTAGCTTACCATTGTCTCTGAAGAGGAAAGCGAATAACAACTGCGTCTCACCGGTACTCATCTATACGGCGAGGAAGCTTGTAGGCTGACTAAGAGGGTTCAGCTTAAATCGAGGACGACGCAGCGAGCAATGAAACGGAAAATGGTAGGTGTAACACTAAGGGACAAGAAGAGAGCGGAGTGGGTTATGGAACAAACGCATGTTCGGGATATATTAACAGAAAATAAGAAGAATAAATGGGCGTGGGCGGACCATGTAATGCGAAGACAAGACAACCGTTGGTCATTAGGGGTAACAGAGTGGATCCCTAGAGAAGGCAAGCATGGCAGGGATCGGCAGAAAGTTAGGTGGACAGGTGATAACAGGAAGTTTGCGGGGTTAAAGGGCACAGTTAGCACAGGACAGGGATAATTTGAGATCTGTGGGAGAGGCCCTTGCTCTGCAATGGGCGTAGACAGGCTGATGATGATGACGATGATGGTGATGATGATTCATATTGATGTAAACAGTCGAGATCAACCTTTGTACACCTTCGCAAGCACTTGGAGCTGCCGTTTTAGCTACTGCTGTCAAGAAGCTGAACACATATTGCGAAGCCGTGTAAAATACTCCGTTGTTTGAACATACGCGTAAATGAGTGGGAAGCTTACAACGTCCAGCCGGCATTCTTTATTATTTACCGTTAGTTTGCCAAATTCATCACACACGGTACATTATTAAATAAATAGCTATGTATTACTGGCATATTGTGCATAATTTTCTTTTCGTTGCTTGCTTAATGGGTCCAATTACACTTACCATACCTTCATTATACCGCTTTACACATGCGCGCAAACACAGCAAGAAAAATAAACAAGCAAGCAAGCGAAAACACGAACACGTGCAAGCATGTTTTAATGTTCACTGCATGGCTTACGTAGTATGGTCTTCTCATGTTCGATTTGTGGGGTTTAACGTCCCAAAACCAGTTCTCATTAAGAGAGACGCCGTAGTGGAGGGCTCCGGAAATTTCTACCACCTGGGGTTCTCGTGCACTGACATCGCACATCACACGGGCCTCAACATTTCGCCTCTATCGAAATGCAGTCGCCGTAGCCGGGATTCGAGCCCGCGACCCTCGGATCAGAGGCCGAGTACCATATATCCACTAGACCACCGTGGCGGGGCGGTCTTCTCATATTCGTACGCACTCAATCGCGAAAGCCTTTGAAGTGTCATCATCATCCTCTTTTACATCCTCTGCAGGATTAAGGCCTCTCAGAATCACTTCCATCTTGCACAGTCCTGAGCGAGTTGATTCTGCTTTGTGCCTGCGAATCTCTTATCTTCGTCGCCCCATCTAACCTTTTGCAGGCTTGTGCTACGTTTTCCTTATCGGGGTATCCATTCGGTTTCCCCGACTGCCTATAGGTTGTCTGTTATTCTCTACATCACGTAACCTGTCCAGATCCACTTTTTTCTGTTAATTGACATAGATATACCAACCACCCTGTTTGTTCCCTGATCAATGCATTCCGCTCGTCTTCAATCTTTTAATGTTATACATATCATTCTTCGTTCTGTTGCACATCGTGCGATCCTCACTTTCACCTCTAGTTGTTCTTTAATGTTATTCACCATTTCTTGCGCCACATGTTAGTACTGGGAGAATGCAGTGGTTGCACACTTTTCGCTTTAAGCACAGCGGCACGTTTGCGGTCATGGTTTGGGAATGTTTGCGTTCCAGGCAAACCTTATTCTTCAAATAATTTCCTTCTCATGAGAAGGCTCCTCTGTTAGCAACTGTCTATAGACGCACGTACTCTGGCGCACATCTAAAGTGTGGTTGCTAATTTTAAACTCCTGCTCTTTAGCCAATCTGATATGATTGACTTTTTTTTATTTCTGGGGTATTACGTCCCAAAACCACGATTTGATTATGAGAGACGCCGTAGTAGTGGAGGGCTCTGGAACTTTCGACCCCATGGAGTTCTTGAGCGTGCACTGACAACACACAGTACACGGGCCTCAAAAGGACAGAGCGTTGAGCGAGTTGGTAAGGATCCATAGTCAGAAGAAGAGGCGTGCCCCTTGTGTCCGTGTCTTGCACGCTTTTTCTTCTGACTATGGGCACGGGCCTCAACATTTCGGCTCCATCGGAAGGCAGGCACCGCGGCCGGGATACGATCCCGCGACCACGTGCCGGCGACCCTCGGATCCGAGCAGCCGAGTACCATAGCCACTAGATCACCATGAAGGGGCCTTTAACCAATCTGCTGAGCATAATTTTGGATTTTTCGCCAATTCATTTTATACCTAGTATGACACTTTCTCGGTGTAGTTGGCATAATTGTCTACGATTCGTCAAATGTAAAGCTCTGCTGTGAAGTGGCTAGAAAATGTTACCTTTTTTTTTTTTTTTTTGCAAATTCAAGGCCCTGAGCAGGGTTGCCCTGGAGCAGATATTAAAAGGCGCCACAACAAGTAGCCATTCAATTTATTCTTTTACAGCATCACATTTGTAGCCGAATAGAAATGAAGCGGCACTACGCACATAGTTTTTCGTTACTGAATAAAAATTTTATCACATGGAATAATCTAAGCGTTAACACAGAATAAAGAGCACAGTTTTATTTCTTGTTGCTTAATCTTCAAGCAGCAAGGTACAAATAAATAAATTAAGTATTATAAGTTCAGTACAGCGCCTGCACATATCTAGAGTAGGTGAGCTCCTTACTATATGGTAATTTTGACCTCTGTGCTTCGGACTGACGTGAGTGCTAAACGTTACGTCGTACCATGAGCTACGATTCAGTTACCGCAGTGCTGTCAACGTTCCTGCCCACGTTAAGCATGCTCATGAATGCGCTCTGCACGAAGACCTAGATCGTACTCGTAACACTTGGCTGAATGCCCAACAATTTGTCATAGGTAATTTCCTCGCTGACTGCTTCGCATGGCACCATTTCTCACAATGCGTGTAAGTTTCATATAAATTAATTAAACATTACATGTTCAGTACGGCGCCTGCACATATCTAGAGTCCGTGGGCTTCTTACCAGGGTAATTTTGGCATATCCTAGCAAATAACTTAGCAGGAACGTTAGACGTTATTATCAGCCCCTCTTTGAAGCTGAGGATACACAATGATCAGTAGAGTTGCCATATATGTAGCCCATATAAAGTAGTGAAAGCCGGTTGAAGACGAATAGCCCAGTTTCATTTTGTTGCGGATCTTTGTGTTTGTCAAGATCACACAAGAGGGCACGCGCTGTGCTTCAGCTTCAAGCTGATGCAAAGCGTCAGCACACATTATGTACGGGGAGCGTCAGCAGCGCGCCAGACATGCATCTGCGCAACTTTATCACTCAGTCTGTGCAACTGCGCCGCGTGTACGGGTGGCTCGATGCGCACCAACCCGATGGCGGCAGGTACTCACATCGGTCAGTACAAGGGGAAAGCTGGGCAACAATCGGAAGTTTTTTTTTTTTTATGCTTGCTTCCCAACGCACCTGCAAACGCCTCTAAAAATGGCTAGTGCATTCGCCACGACAGAAGTTCAGAGTAGTCAGAAAGTAGCCATGTTGCCAACCAGTACTTTTCGTCGACAGACGAGGTCGTAAAGTGTATAGCCATTTTGGCGCACACTCAACCCTGGGCCGTCCCCGAGTATGCGTACATGCTGTGATGAAGCTGTGCAGCAACGCAGCGATTGCTTTCGTTTCGCACGTGCCGCGAGAGCATCAGATCCGATTACCTCCGTTAGGTGTTCGTTCGAGTGCTGCGGCAGGATATATGAGTCAGATGGCGCGCGATGTAATCACGTGCTACTGGAATTGAGCCAAGGGCGTGTTCTAGCTGCACAGCAGAAAGCATAACAAAAAAAAAAAGAAATCGAAGAAAACGTCGGCAAATTGAGAGCACTGCATTTTATCAATAAGGAATATACCAGAGACTAAACCAAGAGAGCACTGTAGACGTATGGCATTCTACGGCAGGCAGAAGAGTAAATCTATATACGCAGACGAAACAGTAGCAGCCGCTGTCCGATTTCAAGCTCAGAAGCGGCTGAAATGTCCGTTTTTCGGTGTATATTTAGGCTTTCCCACAGAAGCGCAGATCTGACCTGTTCACGGAGTTATGCAACAAAGAGTGGAATTCGTAATCCAGCAGGAGGTTTTGCATGAGTTCATCTCGTGAGCCATCTGCGGCCCAAGGCACCAAAACGTATAAAAGTTGCGGCAAAGTTTGCGTTGCGTTGTGAAGGATAGAAGAGCGTGTTACAAAAAAGGACAGCAATGCAGACGAAACAAAACGAACTTTAAACAGCGGCCGTGTTGTTTCGTCTAGCCCTCTGTTACATACCACGTGTACAACGTTAAAGTCCGATGGGTGCACATACCTGCGCTGTGCCACCTATATACCTAAATGTATGCGTTCATTCTTGCGCTTCCCGTGCAAATGCCTCGCAGTGCGGCTCATCTCATCAAGAGTTTGTACTTATTAACCGTCAACATTTACAACATGACCTACCTTACTACCTACGGAACAGTTACTATACCAATAAAATTACAAGGCCCGCGCCTTTGGGCATCTCCTTTTTGTTCTTCGATCTGTCCAGCTTCCCCTCCTTTTCCCTCATCCCATTCCCTTCAGAGTATAGCACACACACAGTACACTCTGGCTATGTATAAAATCTGCTTTGGGACAAAGAGCTTACTCTGCATCAATCTGTATTGCGCACTGTGCCGTTTATATATGCTTGATAATAACAGAGGAAGCTGCTGATCTCGAGCACACAGGCATTTCACTCACGCGAAGGCGCAAAAAGTAAAGAATATTGCTGATATACGCTGATACGCATACAAAGATCTCCACGTACACAGCATGTGAAGACAGAGAGAGAACAGAACGGGGAAACTATACTACACTAAGGGGAAGGGAAAGGAGAAAGGAAAATATTTGTGGTTACTGGAGCTTTTTTTATTAAAATAATTTGCAATGATACAGCGAGGTCCTGCTTGCGAGTCATAAGACACACGCTTCCGTCCACCAGCGTCGAAGTTTATCAATTCTGAGTTTTCCAGTGAACAAAGGCGGAAGTGAAATCCCGTCAGGCTTCATTTTCGTTATGTCTGTCACGCCCAGAAAACTCTGGCGCGTGGCTCTCGTCCAAAACAACGATGGAGCGGGAAAAGAACGTGAAATGAAACGGTTATCGGAAATACGATCCGACCCCTGCACTCAAAGGCAATTGCGTGTGTGAACGCAATCTGGAATTTCATTTCCTCCACCGCGTATCAATTCAGAGCACGTGTGAGCACTTCCCCTCGCACACTCTATTAAAGTCCACCGGCTTAATGCAAGATTGCTCGATGAGGACGATAAGAAGAAAAGTAGTACTCGCTACCCCAGCGGATCCAACTTGAACCAGTGCGGAAACACGAAGTGAGGCCCACGCGTATAGGTTGTGCCGATAAACACGCACTCACGAAAAAGGGGAGACAATAGCGAGATGCTTCTAATGTCCACGTTGTCAAGCTATACGCTCACAATAGCGCTTTCTCTAATAAGCTACCACAAAATCCTTCATCTTCGGCGTACATAGCGCACGCATATACGTAACGCGATCTCGAAACCGATTACGCAGCTGCGTCACTCGCTTACCGGCAAGTGTGGGCGTTCATGAAGCAAATTGGCAGCAATCACTCAGTATTCTCGTTACGCGCGCCGTGCCGTACGTCACGTTATAGACGTAGCGATACAGACACTGCACAATACTCAATAGGTATTATGCGCATTGATCCCCTTTTACTAAAAAGCGCTCGTTATATGAGTCTTCATTTTCTTTTACGCAAACATTTTAAATCGGCGAATTCAACGCAGAAGGGAAGTATTCCATCGATGTCAATCCGTTCCAATGCTCTCAGGTGTGTGGAAAAATAGAGCACTTGCGCATCTACGCATATGCGGGTGCCCGACAATGACGTTTGAACAATAAGCCCTTTGTCTTTTGCCGACGAAGAGATAGTGGCGGAGAGAGCGAAATCATTAAGACAATCGCCACGAGTGACCACCTGTGCAGTGATCGCTGCTGGCGTTTGTGCTGTAGTATACCATACTGTGCATTCATACGAACGCAGGTCGCACTCACCGGCTCGCGAGATCTATCGGCTCCGAGGTTCAGTAGTCCATGAAGCTCACGTGGCGTGAAATAGGCTCTCGTCGTCTCTTCACTTCTCGGACGTATTGCAGGAGGGTATGCGCGGACCCGGCGTTGTTCCTCTTCGTATAGAGGGCGGAAAACGGACGCGTCTACAGGATGTCGAGTGGGATAAAAAAAAAATACGAGAAAAAGGAACGATCTACTGCGCAAGGGGGTGGGAATTCTTGAGATACGGCCGCTTCCTCTGTCATCCAGCCAACAGCTTCGGCAGCAGCAGCAGTAGCTAACGGCGTTTGGCACGTTCGCCGGCGTTTTCGTTCTGTCGCGTAGCGGGCGACCTATAGCTACTGGCGCCGAGCGCACGCGGCGCGAACTCCACTACCTTGCGTGGCCGTCTATATAGCGAGTCAGCGCTGTGACGCGTCATCCTTCCTCCGCGGCCAGCAGCCGCTCGCGCTCGAAGATCGCCGCCGAGACCGCGCGCACGCTTCTCCTCCGTTAAGCGCGCGCGTTCCGTCGGTGATGACGCGGACGACCGCGGAGCCAACACTCGCGAGGTATATCGCCACGCCACGGAATGTGCCAGCCGGCCACCCGAATCGGCAAAGCGGGCCGCGTTCATCCGGACACATCACCAGTCGCCGCTCGGTTCCTCGTGACACTGATCTTTGCGCGATGTAAGACAAACGGGGCGTTTCTGGCGATCTGACGCGTGTGATAGCTGCGAACGGTTTTTGGACCGGTACGATCCGCACTTCCCGAGGGTAGAATGCGGCTGCTGAATGCAACTGGTGTTTCTCTGGCTTCACTTCTTTCTTTCTTTATTGTGTTCCTTTTTGCGCGTTAATAATGTTCATGAGTTCAAAAGGGGTTGTATACGGATCTTATACGCTTGATTAATATTAATAATAATGATAATAACTGTTGGAGTTCATTAATGTACACCGAAGTCTAACTACACGGATGAGTAGCAATTCTTGCTGGGGTAGTTTCATTCTTGAAGAACAGCCATAAATAACGGCTAAAAAAGCAGGAGGGGCTCGAGAGTGCCCCTTACCCGTTCTCCTTCTATACTTCTTTGTATTGCTCTAATTATACCCACACGTTTACGACTGCACAGATATGTTCTCTCATTTCGTACTTCACGTTGCCGCTTATGAAAAAGTAAATAATAAGAGTGCGTCGCGATGGCCTGGCGGGAGAACATGTGACGAGCACACCATCTGAAATACACCGTGCCTTAACGACAAATAGACTACGTTCTCTCGTTATCACGTGGCTCGTGATAGATTAAGAGTAGCCACATACAGTCACAGCCACGCGGGGAAACCAACCTACTGAAACAGTTGGAGTACTCGGGCCAGAACACCATGTTCTGCACCACCTCTGAGCAAGGGAAGCGATGCAACAACTCTCAGTCGCATCTCAGCTGCCTTCGCAAGTCCGCATAAACTAAACTACCCTCGAGAGGAGCCGCCCAGCTGATTCATATTCAAAGGATCCGCTTTTATACGCCAGTTTCCAGCTGCCAGCGAAACGTACGTCGAGCACCGGCGGCAGAAGCGCAGACGTATCTTCTTTTCGAGTGTTTAGACGCTGCAAAGCCGCCACCACTGAGCGTCACAGTCCTCCTCACTCATAATGAAGGCCTCTTGTTTGGTAAAAATAACGTACAAAAAGAAGTCGCAAAGCGAAAAAAAAAAAAAAGGCAAGCAAATAGACACGGATGAGGTTCGAAAAATGAAACGAACAAGCTTTAGAAACTTCACGTGACCATGTAAGAAGCTTGTTGTTGTTGTTGTTGTTTTGTGGGGTTTTACGTCCCAAAACCAGTTCTGATTATGAGAGACGCCGTAGTGGAGGGCTCCGGAAATTTCGACCACCTGGGGTTCTTTAACGTGCACTGACATCGCACAGCACACGGGCCTCAACATTTCGCCTCCATCGAAATGCAGCCGCCGCGGCCGGGATTCGATCCCGCGACCATGTAAGAAGCTTCAGCTCGGGAACACCTCTATATAAACAGGTGGAAACGAATAAATCGGTCTTAATGTCTTGTGCTTCGGTTAAATGAAAAGAAAAAAAAAAGAATGGAAACAAGTCGAGTGCCTGCACTCATTCTTAAGAATCTGTGCAGGCACTCGACTTCTTCTGAACGGAACGAAACTTTTTTTCAGTGGAACGAAATCTTAAAAAAAAAAAAAATACGGAACGAAATTTTCCTTAACTGAGGTCTTCAATATCTTCAGAGAAATTCTCTAAAATGGCGAAGTTACAAACAACTCGGCCAAGTTTACAACTCTATATTTGGCTCACTTTAAGGCTGCGTTATGGTACAACTAATAAAACATATACAAATCGGGTCAACCTTTATTATAAAACGCTCTGAAATATACCACTCATCTTAGAACCTGAAACACACTTACAAACGGTGTAACAATATCACTTAGTTCATATATCATTTTTGTTCGCTTTCGATGTTCTAACAGATGCCACTGTAAAGGAAGAACTGCTTTATCTGACTTCGATTCAGATGCAACTGAGTGTTTTTAAACACCCTGCTTCTCAAGTTATAGAATTATCTATTTGGGAACCAAAGCTATTTGGACCGCATCTATCCACCTGCCGACTGCGTCTTGGCCTAACAACATGGCAGCGTACGAATGAATACTGAATACGACATGGGAGGGTACGAATGAATGACGAACATGACTGATAGGTCACGACATCGATAACATGCCATGCTTGTAATTTACGTAACAATTAATGATAGTATAATGACGCGTTGTGCATACCCGTATTCTTTTGCCTGGGGCATGCGGGTATGCGCCAAACGTGATTAAATATTATCCTCTATAGCGTTTGTCAAACGAGGAACAGCCAGAATACATATCCAAAATTTTCTGAGAGGAACCTTTGTGTAGGTTAATAATTGCTGGAGTTTTACGCGCCGAGATCACGCACACTATGATGATTGATGACAAGCTGTAAGATGGTAGCCCTCTGGAAATTTCGAACGTATCAGCCTCCAAACATGCACTGCCGCTGCTGATATCGTATCGTCGTCTCGTATTGTGTATACACAGAAGCGATAAATTGAAAGTTGCACCCCCCCCCCCCCCCACACACACACACACACACACATATATATATATATATATATATATATATATATATATATATATATATATATATATATATCGAACACCGTATGGCCACCGCGGCAGCGCTCTTTTGAGTAGGGTAAACCAGAGCTTGGTGCTGCCGATTTCAACAATTTCAATCTACGCCTCACACAAGCACACAGAAACAACCAAACAAACGTGGTGCGACGACTGACAGCAGCCAGCCACACGGTAACATATCGTAAATAAACTATTTCGTCAGCAGTTGCGGCGATGCCCAACAGGGTTCGCCTAACGCCAAATATGGTTGTAGAGTGGGTTATCCGCTTTTATGGCAATGCAAAAAATAGCATGCACGTACTCAGCGCAGGAAGGGGCCGAACAGTGCGCTTACATGATATGCGCGTCAGAGTGTCATATATTGTGCAATTTCTACGTACGAAGCCGCTTTCCGTACTTTTCTTACTGCAGAAGGGCACCTTATAGAGGTGATACATCGTTGTTACATCTCGGAACAACTCATCACAGACTACAACGCTCCCGAACGTCAACCTCTTCAAACGCAGGAGCCTGTTATCAGCTTATCACACTTGAGAACGAGCGGCCGCTCCCTTTCCCTGGGGACAAGCTCTGTACGCGAAGCTCTGGCGCGCAGCGCACTAGACAACCGACGCTTGCGTTTTATACAACTGATTTCAATTTATCATAGATGCGCTGTGACGTGGCATTTTTCCCCTTTAGTTATGAAGCCGCACACGACCCAAACAGTATGAGTTGCTGTAAACGCTGCGATCGGTCATTTTTCGACACGCTGTTCAATTTTCGCATTGACATTTGAGTGAAGTAACAGCAAGTCCCACAAGTATTCATTCATACCTAAATCTTTACGGTTGATTTTATATACATATGAGCCCTAAATGATACATTTCTTACGTGGTTTTTAACGAACGTTTCCAATCGTGGTACGAAACAGACTTGGTAGATTTTTTTTAGAAGAGAAGCTCACCCAAGCAAAGTGAAAATATATTTTAAAAATTACCTCATCGCATCATCCTATAAAACATGGGGTTTACGCACATTTAAAGCAGTGCAGTATTAACAGAGACAGCACAAATGAACAACTATTGAGCTTTAGTGACGACCGGTTACACCCCCTGAGCAGTCCAGATTATGCGAAAACGTGATTTCGTCGTGCACTTCAAACATAAGGAAACGCAATCCGACTCTTCTCAGTTACATCGTATATCGTGAGCACGCGTGAATGAAAACGCAGTTACCAAAGCACCGAAAAACACTAAGCCGAGAGAGATAGTAGCCAGAGAGGCTTTGACTCAGCTTCATGTACTAGGCGGACGGCTTACCTTAATTAAAGCGTCGGAGCGTGGTGCGCGACTCGAAGCATGTCTGTTCTTAATCGCAGCGCAAGTGACAGGCACTTCTGTTTATCCGCAAGAGCATGAACTTTAGTAACGCACAAAGGTGAATGGAAGAAGCACACGGTTACCGAAGAGGCATTCTGAAGAAACCAACGAAGACGATGGTCGCGTCACTGCAGCGGCAGACGACGCAGCAGACGACACGACGGCAGCCCCGCCTGCCGGAACCTTGGGAGGGTTTTCCATGAGGGGGCTTGGTCGCCCTTCAGGCATGCAGCCCACGCAGGCAGCGGCGGCGGGTGTTCGCCGAGCTGTCACGCCGGGTGACTGTACCGGCCCGAAGTTGCTTAAAAGCATATGATTGTGCACGGTCGAGGTCAGTGAATGACTAACGATCTCTATCTGAGCGTTGCGATAAAATGCCCGTGGCAAAGTACACTCCCCCTCCCCTTCCGCTTCGGCAGAAGAGATTATGGTGCCGACAATTATTACATGATACAACGCTGTTGCGGAAATGCCTATAGAGAAAACGCCGCCCTTGCGATGAGCTTTTGGTAGTAGCACAGGCCGTTTCGTCATGTGTCCTGAGGAGTAAAATACCACCTCATGTTCTCAGCTCTCCCTCACATTGGGGAAAAAAAAAGGAAAATGTTGATAGGGAAGGAATCAGACTGCTGCGTTAATGGCAGAGCGAGGAAGCGCATGATTTCGCTCAAGAAGTAATATCTCTGCTCACTTGCGATACGTCAGTGACCCAGCACAGCAAAGAAGATGAATTATTTTCGCGTATTTCTCAGTATGAAAATGCATTTTTCACTATACAAGTTTTTTCACTATCGTGTCTGTCATCAGTGTGCAAAACCTTCTTTGCTCAAAAATACAGAGCCGCCAACCTCTCCTAATCCAGATCATAATAATAATCATAATAACATTAGTTGCGAGGGACGTTCCTTCCTGTCGCTCAGTTCCATATTTGTATTCGCGTCTTTCCTTATACCACAAGGAGACATATGCTCTATCTTCGGTTCTCAAGACATTGTCACTGTAAATACACCCTTTCCCAATCACCAAGTCGCTCGTAGGGTCATTGCTATCTCGAAATCTGCCAGTGTCCTCCTTTGACCGGCCTATACGTATATGCGCATTCTAAAGAGGGGCTGTAGGGAATCGAGATGCCTGCATAGTGTGCGGATTCAAGGCGGTCGATACCACTTGCAGTGAAGGAAAAGGAGTATCGCGGTACCAGAAGTGAGTTCAAGGTATGCAGGGCCCACGTGGTGTTGGTGGTCCAGCGTGAGAATACTTCAAAGCGCAGAACGATTCTCCGTACCACGGTGTACCTTTGCCGAAAACTAGGAATATATATCGGCTCCGCGGAAAGGAAGCGCAGAAGACCCCACGCAGGCCAGCGGGGGCGCTGTCGGAGGACAGTGCAGCCTCCGCGCTGGCAACAAAAGAAAGGAGGAAATAAAGAGTTGAATGGGAAGCGAGCCGTGTAGAGAGAGCGAAGCGACGCACGACGCCCGGCTTCAGTCACAGCTTGACATCAGTACGCGTCCTTTGCTGCCGCTCCGCCAGATGCGACCGAAGGATGCTTTTGTGTGCAACCGCATTCGGGTTACAATTACGGTTCTTGAAGCGTGCAGGGTTTTAACGACGAAGGTCGTTAAAATGAAAAGATGATGACAGGCCGAGATGAAAAATGACATATCTTTAGTGGACAGGGCCGGCAAATATTCTCACGGCTGTGTGGCGGGTTCTGGAAAGAGACGTGGTGCGCGGGTAGGATAGCTCGAGCAGGGCCTGCGGCGCCGGCGGTCGACACAGGCGACAACGTAGGAGAGAGGGGGAAATGACGTGTGTTGCGCAGTGAACCTATCCTCTCGGGTGTTGTAGATTGTTAGGTATGTTTGACCAATGCCGTGTGTGTCATAAAAGTGTTTGTGCGATTGGTTTGCGTGATGCCATCCCCCCAAGTGTGATTGGCTTGTTGGGGGACTCTTTGTCGAACCGAGGGTTGAAGTGACGACGCATTGGATGTGAGCGGAGAGCGGAGGTTCGGGCTTGGACCCGGGCAGACGCCTGAGTGTGGAATAAAGCTTCTCTTTACCGGGCAACGGCTCTTCCTTCGCGCTACCATCGAGTACTCGAGCCATCGAGGGGCGCCGATTCGAACCTTCAAACACCTTCCCTCCTCAGCTAGTGTTGAAGCTAGTGGAGTTTGGGGAAAGGAAATCAACTCTAGAGTATCGGGATAGCACTTTAAAGGTACACTTCAATATCTGCACTTCTGTGTCGTGACACATTTGAAAAATGTGTTTGTATCTCAGTAGCGAAATACTTTACAATGTATCGATTTTATCGCGATACTGTGCCGGACGTGGGTACCACGTTGCTTTCTTCCTTTTTTGTGGCAAATGAGCTGACGTGTTTGAAGGAGGAAATGAAGACTTTTTTTTGTTAAGCCATGCAAATTTGCGCCACCGGTCTTTATTGAGTTTGAAGATGACTACACTTTTTGAACGGTCAGGACAGAACCACGTGAGAGTGGAAGTGTTTCGGTGGATGACCCGAGGAGAGGTATCGCCATGCTGCAGGACCTTTGTGCCATAAAGGAGGTATTTAGAATGAACTTGGGCCTGTCTGCAGCGGTAAAAAAAAGTGATGTCGAGGGCGAACCGGCGCCGTCTAGAAGATTTGAGAAGTAGATGTTACCTAAGTGGATTAAGCACAACCTCCTCAGTAAAACAGACCTGTGTGAAACGAACTCACTTTTTTTTGCTTAGTATAGTATAGCGTGCGCCGACGTTATCTTAATTCGAAGGGAGCCGCGGCGGTGGGATCTGAAGGGACGAAAGGAATCTTGCTGTTGGCTGCGGTTCGGCGTGCTTTGCCGTACAGGACTGGCGCCGGAAACTTTCTTCTGCAACGGCAGGGAGCGGCCGCGGACAGGGAGCAGCGGGGTACCCGTGGTGTGAACGAAACGGCGAAAAGGAAGCTGCGCCCTCGTCCAAGTCCCGAAAGCACAAAGAAAAAAAAAGAACGGCGTTTTGCATGGTTTTTCTTTTGAGCACGGGAGACTGGCAACAGGAAAGCGGACTCGAGACTCGACAAGTTGCAGCTCGGCTGTCCGCCCCACATGATGTGCTGCTTGCGATCGTCTGTTCAGTACCATGGAACATTCACAGAAGGAAGGTCGTTCCTGTCGAGACGTTATGCTGTGAAGGGCAATGCCCTAGAACGCGCCGTTAGCGCAGCACTTCGTCAGAGACACCCGCACGCTCCGGAGTCGCGTTCCAAAAGCCCCTCTTTATTTTACTCTCCTCCTTACATCACCACGAGGGCGCGACTAGTCAGTTACCATTTATACGCGCCCTCTACATCCCTCCTTCCGAAGCAGGAATGTATCATGTTTACACAGTCGAGCAATAACCAGCACACATCAGTCACAAGGTCAGAACCTCAGTCTGCGTGGAGTTTTCAAACGCCTTCCAAAACGTGAATATCGAGCACCGGGAGACCCAGGAACTGGGATACTTTCATGCAGCTCGTTGTCCGTCGCAGACTGGCCAGTTAAGCCATCCTGGCTATGGTCACCGTCGACTGGAGCATCTGACACCAGGCCTGGAGATACAGAAGTACGTTCCTGAACATTCGCGCAATCCGTTGCCTGTTGTTTGGGCGAGGGTGTCTTGAATGAATTTCTCGAAGAAGCAGATGGGGGAGTGCATAATGCAGACGGGGAACTGACGCTTGGAACAAGATGTCGACGATTCCTGACTAGGACAACGTTAAATGTCTGTACCACATAAGAGCGTGGCCTTTGAGCAGCACTCAGAACTGTAGCCCACACTTTGGCGTCTTGTACCCAAACTTCTTCCTCTCCTTTCAGGGCACGGAGATGCTTTGCCGCGTGGCGAGTATCGAAGTCCTTGCTTGCGCGTGTCGTTGTCTTCTGTCCCTGTCTTCGAAGTCCTTGGTCGACGGCCAGTCCGGCCTGAGCTTCGTTCTCGGAATTGGGATTCGCGTTCGAAGGGAGCGTCCCATCAGGAGCTCAGCTGGACTATAACCACAG
Source organism: Hyalomma asiaticum (assembly GCA_013339685.2). NCBI lineage: Eukaryota > Metazoa > Arthropoda > Arachnida > Ixodida > Ixodidae > Hyalomma > Hyalomma asiaticum. Next base: position 196,438,168 of record CM023481.1, on the reverse strand, counting down.
ATGACTGGGGTGTTACGGTAAGCGAGTAACGCTAAGTAAGGATCATTGGCTTTTTTAAACATGTCCTTAATGGTGCGAACCATGCGCTCAACCTCCCCGTTCGACTGCGGATAACGGGGACTACTTGTAATATGCCGGAATCCATATACCTCAGCAAAGTTCTGAAATGCTGTACAAGCAAACTGTGGCCCATTGTCGCTGATCACGGTATCTGGAATGCCATGTCGTGCAAAAATGCTTTTCGTTGCGAGGATGACTGCATCAGCCGACGTGGAGCGCAGGGAAATAACTTCCGGATATCTAGAGCGGTAGTCCACTACCAGCAAGAAATCTTGACCATCCAAATGGAATAAATCGATGGCGACTTGCTCCCAAGGTAAGGAGGGAGTCATGGTGTTGATTAGAGGCTCAGCCGGCTGGATTCTAGTAGTAGCACAAGAGCGACAGTTAGATGTGGCTGTCTTGAGTTGGCTAGTGATACCAGGCCACCAGAGCGAACCTCTGGCCAAAGCCAAACACCGGCTGATGCCCTGATGGCCATCGTGCAGCAATTCCAGCATGTTTTTGCGAAAAAACTTTGGTACCAGGAGCCTTTCACCCATCATTAACAAGCCTTCACAGACCGAGAAGTTGCTGCGATATTTCCAAAAAGGAGTCATATTAAGGGGTAACCTATCCTGTCTGGGCCAGCCTTTAGTGCAGTATTCTGCCAGAGTAGCGCACTCTCCATCCAAAGCCTGTTGGGCTTTAAAGTTATGCAGACGTGCTGCCAAAGTAGAGGGAAGAGCCGCAAGTACCTGGGATACGAAGCGTTCCGCGTTGTTTGCTGAAACTGGAGGTGAGACTTGAGGGTCTCTAGACAGTGTCCGCCGTGGCTAGGAATTTGCCTGGCACATATCTGATGGAGAACTGGTACGGAAGCAGTCGTATCCGAAAACGTTGTACCCTTGGAGGCATGACGTCGAGCGCAGCTGAACCAAGCAGCTTGACAAGTGGTTGGTGATCGGTCTCGATGAGAAATTGGAGACCCCGCAAGAACTCGTCGAATCTTTGGAAAGCCCACGCAACAGCCAGAGCTTCCTTTTCGATTTGGCTGTATTTCTGTTCTGCAGTGGTGAGAGCTCTGGATGCAAATGCGACTGGACGATTTTCGTCGTTAGGCTGGTCTTTTAAGAGTACGGCTCCAAGTCCATAAGAGCTAGCATCTGCAGATACAATTGTTGCAAGCTCGGGGTTATACCTGGACACGCAGATACTTGAAGTCACCATTTGATTCAGCGACCCGAACGTTGTGGCAGGTCCCCAGGTCCAAGTAGTGTTCTTGTTCAACAGCAGCCGAATAGGTGCGGTCACAGTCGAGAGGTTCGGCAAGATGCGTCCTATGTGGTTGAGCACGCCGAGGAAGCGTCGAACTCCAGCCAAGTCAGTCGGAGGCTGCAACTCCGAAATGGCAGCTAGCTTGTCAGGGTCGGGTGCCACGCCATCAGCACTGACGATCACGCCAAGAAATTTGACCGCTGAAACAAGGCGCATTTGGAGACATTCAGAGTGATCCCACCCTCTTCAAGTTTCTGAAGAACAACCCGTAGACGCCGGCCGTGCTGCGCTCTATCTCTGCCGAACACCAGAATATTGTCACGAGCCTTCAGAGGCCGTTTGAGGCTTTATTGGTAGATGAGGGGGCTGACCCTGGCAGAGCGCGTCCGTCGAGGCTGGCTGTCGACCGGAGAAGCGCGCGATCTTCTTCGTTTTTGGGGCTGCATCCTCTCTTGCCCGCGATCCACTAAATGCAGGTGGCATTATCCCCCTTCCAAAAAAAAAAAAAACAGCATCGCCTCGATGCTACTGAACAAAGACGTGGGGAGGAGAAAAAGAAGTGCAGGTAAACGTGTAGAAGAAAAGTAACCGCGGCAACCAGAGAGCAAAGCAAGCTAACGGAGATAAGAAGAAAACACACAGAACAGCGAATGCTAGAAAGTTACAAGCGCGCAATGTACTACGGCTTCATGCGCATAACGTGAACAATGTCCGAGCTCGGTGGTCGTCGTGTCGTGGCCTGCGTCTGTGATGGGTCCGGAATCACCTCGTAGTTGACGTCACTGACGCGACGAAGCACTTTATACGGGCCGAAGTAGCGGCTCAGTAACTTTTCGGACAGCCCATGGCGGCGAACTGGGGTCCACACCCAAACTTGGTCTCCGGGTTGTAGACCACCTCTCTATGACGAGTGTTATAGCGTTGTGCGTCTGCTTGTTGCTGTTGACCGATGTGCAGCCGCGCTAGCTGCCGAGCTTCCTCAGCACGCTCTGCGAATTCTTCGGCTTCAGGTGTGAACCGGTTAGCGTCGTGACACGGCAGCATAGCGTCTAGCATCGTTTGAACTTCGCGGCCGTAGAGAAGGCGATATGGGGTGAACCGCGTTGTCTCCTGCACGACGGTATTATAAGCGAAAGTTACGTAAGGCAAGATCCGGTCCCATGTTTTGTGTTGGACGTCGATGTACATAGCGATCATGTCTGTAATAGTCTTGTTTAGTCGCTCGGTAAGTCCGTTCGTTTGGGGGTGGTACGCGGTCGTCTTTCGATGTCTGGTGTTGCTCAATTCAAAAACTTCGTCCATAAGTTGCGCCGTGAATGCTGTCCCTCTGTCGGTTATTACATTAGAGGGAGCACCGTGACGTAGTACGATGTGGCGCATGAAAAACTGCGCTACCTCAGGAGCTGTGGCTCGTGGAATCGTTTGCGTCTCAGCATAACGCGTTAAATAATCTGTCGCCACAATCACCCATTTGTTGCCGTCAGAAGACAGCGGAAAAGGTCCGAGGATGTCCATGCCGACTTGGTCGAAGGGTGTATGAGGTGCCTCTATCGGTTGAAGTAAACCAGCCGGCTTAACCGATGGAGTTTTCCGGCGCTGGCACTCACGGCAACCTTTAACGTACTGCTTGACGCTTGCGGAAAGTCCGGGCCAGTAATACGCTTCGTTTACTCTTGCGAGTGTTCGTGAGAAGCCTATGTGGCCAGATGTGGGTTCGTCATGGCAAGCGAAGAGGACGTCATCTCTCATGTCTTTTGGAACAACCAGGAGGTAAGTACGGCTGTTCGAACGAGCGTTCTTTTTGTACAGCACACTGTCTCGCAGACAGAATGACGTCAACGATCGTGAAAGATGACGCGGTATGGTTGTGCCACGGCCCTCTAAATGGTCAATGATGGGGTGAATCTCTGCGTCATCTCGCTGCTGTCTGCTCAAATCTGATAAGCTAATGGCGCCCAGGAAACCGTCATCGTCGTCTGTTTCCTGACTGGCAAGCTGAATGGGTGCGCGAGACAGTGTGTCAGCGTCTTCATGCTTACGGCCAGACTTGTAGACGATAGTGACGTCAAATTCCTGCAGCCGCAGGCTCCACCGTGCCAGTCGTCCTGAGGGGTCGCGCATGCTCGCCAGCCAACAAAGGGCGTGGTGGTCCGTCACTACCTTGAATGGACGACCATAGAGGTAGGGGCGAAACTTGGTAATCGCCCAAACAACTGCGGGGCACTCTTTCTCCGTAGTCGAGTAATTCGCCTCGGCACGGGATAGTGAGCGGCTGGCGTACGCTATAACACGTTCCACTCCATCTTGACGCTTGACAAGGACTGCACTAAGGCCGATGTTACTCGCGTCGGTATGCACCTCTGTGTCAGCGTCGTCGTCGAAATGCGCAAGCACGGGTGCTGTCTGCATGCGCTGTCGTAGTGCAGCAAAAGCCTCCTGTTGTTCGCTATCCCACACAAATGGCGTGTTATCTCTAGTAAGACGAGTGAGGGGTTCAGCTACATTCGAAAAGCCCCGAATAAACCGGCAATAATAGGCGCACAAACCAAGGAATCGCTGGACGGCCTTCTTATCGGCAGGAGCTGGAAATTCGGCTACGGCAGCAAGCTTGTCCGGATCGGGTCGGACCCCTTTGGCGCTCACTACATGTCCGAGGAACTTTAGCTCTTCGTAACCAAAGTGGCACTTTTCTGGCTTAAGTGTGAGGTCTTCCGATCGGATGGCTTCTAGCACACTCCGCAGGCGGTGAAGGTGCTGCTCAAATGTTTCGGAAAAGACTACCACATCGTCTAGGTAGACAAGACAAGCCTGCCACTTCAGTCCAGTGAGGACAGTGTCCATCATTCTCTGGAAAGTTGCCGGTGCCGAACACAAGCCAAAACGAAGTACTCGAAATTCGTAGAGACCGTCCGGCGTCACAAAGGCTGTCTTCTCGCGGTCTCGATAGTCGACTTCTATTTTCCAGTACCCGCTCTTCAGATCGAGAGAAGAAAAATAGCGGGCCTATCTAACGAGTCATGGATACGCGGCAGCGGGTACACGTCCTTCTACGTCACGCTATTAAGCTTCCGGTAGTCGACGCAGAAGCGTAGTGTCCCATCTTTTTTTTTGACAAGAACAACCGGAGACGACCAGGGGCTGGAGGTAGGTTCGATGATGCCGTCATCAAGCATCTCTCGTACTTGCGTACGGATGGCTTCACGTTCTTTAGCCGACACGCGGTAAGGAGGCTGGTGTATCGGGCGTGCGTCCTCGTAAGTGATGATCCTGTGCCGAGTGATGGAAGTCTGGCGTACTTTTGATGAACTGGCGAAGCAGGCCCTGAATTCAAACAACAGCTTGCGCAGTGCAGTCTGGTTGCCGTTGGACAGATCAGGATTTACGTCGATATGGCCCAGAGACGTGTCTGCGGTCTCCAGTGCTTCCGACGTAAAACAGTTCTTAATGTCGGCTACTTTGTATGCAAATGCAATCGAAGTGCCACGGAAAAGGTGCCGATGTTCATTGCTGAAGTTGGTGACGAGCAATCGTGACTGGCCGGCGCGAAGGTTTATGACGCTTCTAGCCACACAAACACCTTGGTTAAGCAGGTGTTCCAAGTTTGTTTCGGCCACTGCTTCGCCATCACGCAAGCCGCAACATGTGACGTCGACCAGGACACTGGCTCGTGGAGGAAGTGTTACGCTGTCTGCAGAAACCCGGAGTACGTCGGCACGTCGTTGGTCGTCGTGCACGTTGATTGCTCGCTCTGCTGAGAATGTAACACGACCCTCCTGAAGATCAATGATAGCACCACACTCCTAAAGAAAGTCGACTCCTAGGATGAGGTCGCGAGAGCATTCACGCAAGACAAGGCAGCTCGCTACGAACGTCGACCCCTGGATCTCAACTCTGGCCGTGCACGTTCCTAGAGGAGCAACGACGTGGCCACCAGCCGTCCGAATCCGCGAGTTCTGCGTGGGCGTAATTACTTTCTTTAACTGCGTTGCCATTTTCCCGCTTAAAATCTAATAGTCTGCGCCTGTGTCCACCAGTGCACTAGCAGCTAGGTAACCGTCCACTACCACTGGTGTATCGAGAGACAGTCGGTCGTCCCGTTCAGTTGCAGCCGCTGTCGAATCGGTATCTGTGTGTATCTGCGTTGATCGGAGGTCTTCAGCGCAGCGATCGTTAGCGACCTCGCCCCCAAAGGTCGCTGCAGTTAGTTTTCCCGGCGGGGACTGGGTGACCGTGCGGCAGAATATCGTTGAGGCGGAGGTGAAAATCGCCTCGGTGACGGCGAGCGCGACTGCCGCTCAGTAGGCGGTGGCATGCGTTGCTGAGCGAGGTAATCCTCGATGTCCCGAGGTCGCTGGCCGTAGCGCGGTGGCGGCGAGTAGGCAGAAAAACCGCGAAGGCCAAGGCGCCGGTATGGACATTGGCGGTACAAATGGTCCGCTTCACCGCAGTGGTAGCAAAGATGACGGCGATCAGGTGTGCGCCAGACATCGGACTTCCGAAGCGGCATGCGTCTGTCGACGATGTACTGCACCGGTTGCTGGGAACGATAGGATACTGGAGCGGCATGTAAAACGGTACTGTAGTACGGCAACGGCTGTGCCGGCTGGAGTGCCGCTGTCGGAGGAGCACGAGTGAACTGCGGCGGAGGGGATGCAGGACGGTTCAAAGCATCTGCATAGGTCGCATGACGGTACTCGGCTGGTGCTTGCTGAGCATTGTGATGCGGCAAGGTGTCACTTTGCTCGCGAAGAACATGGTGTAACTCGTCCTTGATGATGTTAGTCACAGAGTTTACCGTGGGTGGATTTGGTATGGTGGCCTTCTGCAACTCTTCGCGCACCACAGAGCGGATGAGTTCCCGCAGGCAGTCGTTACTTCCGATGGCCGCGAAGATGTCAGCAGTGGGCACACTATTCACCAGCCGCTCATACTGGTTGGCTCGATGCAGGAGCATCTTTTCCATTGTTACGGCCTCGGACAAGAACTCCGTGACTGTCTTCGGAGGGCACCTCACGAGACCTGCAAGGAGCTGCTCCTTGACTCCGCGCATCAGGTGACGCAATTTCTTGTCCTCCGCCATTCCCGGATCAGCTCTTCTGAATAGGCGCGTCATGCCTTCGACATAAGCGGTCACAGTCTCATTTGGAAACTGAACACTGAAGCGCGCGTTCCGCTCGTTCGTGGCGATCAGGGCTGATGTATGTTTCAAGAATCCGTCGGCAAAATTCGCCCCATGACGTCAGCTGATCCTCCCGGTTCGTAAACCACGTACGCGCTCCGTCCTCTAAGTAGAAGTATACATGCCTGAGTTTTCTCGCGTCGTCCCATTGGTTTAAAGCGGCCACGCGCTCGAAGTCCACCATCCAGTCTTCGACATCCTCCGATACGGTGCCGCGGAAAGTCGTCGGGACCCTTGGGCTCTCAAGGGTATATCGGTTGGACGTCGTGCTTTCCGCACCGGTTGGGGCGGTTTGCACGGCAGCACTGGTCATATTGGTGAAAGTGGCGGCAACGGTAGCGTCGCCTTCCGGAGGCAGTCCCCTGACTCTGCGGCTGGCCCGATGCACGGGAGTGCTGACCGGCACTGGGCTTGTACTGCGGCTCCCTGGAGGGGTTTGCGACAACCGTGAGGGCTACCCAGCACCTCCACCAGTTTGTCACGAGCCTTCAGAGGTCGTTTGGGGCTTTATTGGTAGATGAGGGGGCTGACCCTGGCAAAGCGCGTCCGTCGAGGCTGGCTGTCGAGCGGAGAAGGGCGCGCGATCTTCTTCTTCGTTTTTGGGGCTGCATCCTCTCTTGTCCGCGATCCACTACATGCAGGTGGCAATATCATCAACCATGTTGACGCATCCTGCAGTTCCTTCGAGAATGCGAGACATCTGGCGCTGGAAAACTTCCGGAGCAGATGTAATACCAAATGGCAGGCGGCAGTAGCAGTAGCGTCCAAACGGAGTAATAAACGCTGTATACTCTCGCGAGCTTTCAGAGAGACGCACTTGGTGGAATCCTGTTTGTGCATCCAGCTCGGAGAATATACTGTTGCAGGTCCAATCTGTCCAAGCACCTGGTCAACTGTTGGCATAAGGTGTCGTTCACGGAGCACCGCTTGGTTAAGTTTCGTTAGGTCCACGCATAGTCGATAACCACCTGATGATTTAGGAACGACCACGAGTCCGGCACACCACGGCGTTGGTGTCTCAACTCGTCGAATCACACCATCTCGCTCGAGCTTGTCAAGTTCACATTTCACCACTCCCAAAAGCGGTATGGGAATCCTTCTTGGTACGGGCAAGGAGAACGGCATTCCTCCTGGCTTGAGGCGAATGTGATATTCGGCAGGCATTGTACCCAGGCCTGAGAAGAGTGGAGCCGAGGATGAAGGCGCGGATTAAAGCGTAGCAATTTTGTGGTCGTGAGGTACATCATGCACGAACTGGATTACGCCGAGACCAACAATCGCCTCGAAACCAAGGAGAGGTGTGTCGATACCTTGCACACATAGAGTTCCTGTTGTATGGTGCGAGAACGCCAGGACAAAGTTGCGTAAAACGTATCGATAAGGTCCAGTCTCTTGCGTCCCGGCCCAAGAAGTTGCTCGCCTCCTGGCGGGTCAAGCGAAGATGGGCATCCCTGGAACGTTATAGGGACCACAGACACGTCAGCACCCGAGTCCACTTTGAAGCGAAGAGCGCGTCCATTGACTTCAACGCTAACGAACCGACCAAGTTCGCGGGAGGCGTTTACTGCGAGCAGCTGAATGTGGCTGAGACGCTTCTTCCTGGAACGACAAACTGCAGCACTGTGTCCTCTCTTGTGACAAAGGTTGCATGTAGCCTTCTTGGCCGGGCAATCTTGGCGAGAGTGTGCCGAGTAACCACAGAAGTCGCACGTAGCGTTCGATGAGACACGATGCTGGTTGGCCTCTGGACGACAGGAGCGTTGAGACGCGTCTAAGCTGCGGGCACTAGCTTGCTTCTTTCCAAGAGCATCTATGTTGAGAGGGTCTGCTTGCGAACTCCGGGCTTGTTTTCCCTTTTCAGCGTCTTCGTGTTGGCGAGCTTGAGTCAACGCGTCTTGAAGAGTGAGCTTCGAGACGCGGCAGAGCTGGTCCGACAGGCGGGAATCCAGTAGACCCAAGACAAAACGGTCGCGCACGAGACGATCTTCTACCGTAAGAGGGTAGTTACATTTTTTGACCATGTTCTTCAGCACGGTGTAGAACGCGTCTACAGTCTCGCCGGGCAGCTGATTGCGTTTGTGGAATCGGCTGGACTCGTAGAGTTCATTGACCGGGTTGACAAAGTATCCGTTGAATTTTTCCTTGACTGCGTCGTACGAGGCGTAAGCTTCGATCCGTGTCCGATATGAGAGAGGACAAAATAACCCGAGCTTGGGGACCCATGCAGTAAAGCAAGGTGCGGACGTTTGTTTCTTCGGCGGCAGACGCTAGGCCTGACGCGAAGGAGAAGTCTTCGAACTGTTGAATCCATGCTGGCCACTGACCTGCGTTGTCGAAGTTGAACGGCGGCGGAATGATGAATGAAACCCCGTTTATTCCACACTGTAATGCGCCAAGGCGCTGCGGTGGAAAGGGAGAGGGTAGTATAAGAAGGAAGGGGTAGAGCTGCCTCCGCTTTATTAACGGACATTCTGGAGGCAGCTAAGTGGGGGCCGCTTGAATCTTGTGGCTGTCGCAGAGCCGATCGCCGACCGGTGGTGCCGCCGGGTCCTGGAGGAACATGAGGAGTGCCCGCAAGAACTCGATGGCTCGATCCGGAGGCGTGGGATCCGGACAGGCCCATGTCCGGAAAGAAGGCCAGGGGCGATATCTTATAACGGTTCCCGAAGTGGACCGGTTCACTTGGCCTCGCCCTATTGGTCGCAATCGCTCTTTTGCTGACGCAACTGCGGTTTCACCCAATCACGCGCGGGCAAGTGGACCAGTACACTTTTGGAACCCGTATAAGATAGCGTCCCAGGGTCCCCGGTTTATGGTGGCCAGGGCACGAAGCCTAGATGTAGAGGGGGCACTCCCAACACAGGTGGTTGAGGTCAGCACGGCAGCTGCACGTGGAGCAGAAACCAGTTACGGGTGGTGGTGTGCCACCCCTGTGAAAGCGGTTAAGCAAGAAAGGAGTAAGGAGCGTTCCTGTCTGAACTCTCCGAAGCAGGACAGACTCTCGCCGTGTGAATACCTTCGAGGGAATCGACGGTATTGAGAGTGGATTGCCCACTGCTGTGAGGTAAGCGGCACGACGTTGTTTGGCTATATGCTTGTCTGCCATCGGATCTGCTAGCTCGGCTGGGGTAGCTAGAAGAGGAAAATGAGTATCAGAGGCTCTGGCTAGCGCGGTGGAGAGATGAGCGCGCGCTAATCTGTGAGCCTTCTCGTTTCCGTGGATACCGCAAGTGCGGGGACCCAGAGGATGGTAACATCGTGACCGCAATCGCGGAGCAGGCGCGCCTGGTGCCGGATCTTCTGCAGTACAGGATCTGTGTAAAGAACGTTAGTACATGATCGATAGGCAGTCTGAGAATCAGTGTACACACGATGGTGAATTGGGTCAGTTTCAGATGCAGTTTTGAGGACCCACTCCAAATAGTCTAGGATGGCCACTAGCTCGGCTCGGGTGCTGTACACCGCTTCTGTTGTGTAGGGGTTATTCTACTACTAACTACTGCTAGCAGCGGCATCGCCGCTAGCAACCCCCTGTCGTGGATCCGAGCACTCAACGAGCAGAGAATGAGGTCGTCGCGTTCGCGCGCTAGCTATCTCAGCCATGCATCGCCGCGCTGCCGCGCGCGCCAGTCCGCGGCCCGACTCGAGGCAGGGCAGCGCGAACCGGCGCACGCGGCGAAAGAGGAGAACATTAGGCGCAACCCTCCGTGCATGGTGATTTAATAAACACGTTAAATGAAACAAATAATACAAGGCCGAATCAAGATCTAATATAAACGAAGGTTAACAATAACGAATAACAAAACGCGAGCACGATAACACAAACAAAGGACAGTAACAAAGAACAACACGCGAACACAGAATAACACACAAAAAACCATGCAAGGGAGGAAAGCCTAACCCCGGCCAGCGTACCCGCGACCGCGAGCCCTCAGAAAAGGAAAATAGAAGAAGAACATACAGACATGGGCGTCGGTCGCAGGTCGCCGCCGTGGTCGCTGGGGCTTGCAGAGGCACGCCATCCGACCGATGGCCTGGTCGGCCGGAGGGTCACAAAAGTACGTGCGCACCTCTCCAAGAAGCAGCGAGTTCTCTCGAGCATCTCCAAAACCAGAACGCGCGAAGATTCTAGAAATTACTGCTGTCCAATGGCAGCATAGTTAAAACCACATGCGGCGGAGCGGGCGGCCCCCCGCAATGGTCGCCGCTCCGTCCAGCTGGGAGAGGGGGATGCGGGGGCATTCCGCTCAAAACATGGCGTCGCGCCGTACCCGGTCCCCACAGTTGATACATGATAGTGCCGGTTCTGATTTCCATTTGTCTGGTCGTACCACGCAGTGGCATAACAAGTGTTACTGGTACCGTCTGTAGGAAGCGCAGCGTCCGTGTATATAAGGCGTTCAGTCAAAGGGAGGGAACTCGTAGCCTTAGCATGCCTCTTGGCGTAGGTAAGGCGCCGCACTCGCTGAGTCGGGTCCATATTGCGTGGCAGTGGCTTGCCATTGGTGAGTACCGTGATTTCCCATGGCGACGTTTTGTTGGGCAAAATAGGAAGTTTGTGGATGTCATACCCGAGGAGCATGAGCGTGTATCGCCCGGCATTTGTTGCGCGAAGTCTCGTCTCCTGTGTTTGTATGTGCACGTCGACGAGCTCGGACACGTTGTTGAGCTTGCTACAGCTCTTGAGCGCATCGAGGCGTGTGTACCTTGGAAGTCCGGTAACAATGAATTTGGCCTCGTTGAGTAGCCGGTCGAGCGCGAGCATTTGCGTACGGTTGACCGGATGATATGGCAGTCCACACATGATACGAGAGACGAGAAAAACTTGAGCAAACTGCCGCATTTCACGTTCGTTTACTCCACGAGTGTGGTTAGAAATTCTGCGTAAAGCCTCCAGGATTTGTTTGCTGGTCTTCGTAACGCGTTGGAACCAAGTGTTCGCTGTGCAGTTCTCATCTAGGTGCATACCGAGTATTCGGATAGTAGACTTCCTTGTTATGGGTCGATTACCGATGTAAAGTTTAAAAGACCGCTTTTCTGCCTGTTTGGCAGAGGTGGATGGGCCACCATGAATGACGACGAACTCTGTTTTATCTGGGGCAGTGTGTAAACCTGTATCCGTTGCGTAGTCGTGAATAATGTTCAGGGCTCTTTGCAAGACATCCTCCTGCTCACCGATGGATCCTTGATGCGTCCATACGGTGACATCGTCGGCATACACCGCGTGTTTTAGGCCCGGTACGTCAGCAAGGCGTCTTGGTAGCTGGTACATAGCTATATTAAACAGGGTGGGTGAGATCACCGAGCCCTGGGGAACACCTACGTGGTTGATTCGTATGGCACTGGCGACTTGGCCAATTTCGACTTGGTAGCTTCGCCCTTCTAGGAAACCCGCTATTAAGTTGTAACGGCGGCGGAGAGCGAAGGGAAACGCTGGCGCCAAGGGGAGCAGCATAACTTGAGGTCTCAGGATCGGACATCTTAGTGGCCATCCCACTTCTGACACCATGTCGAGACGCTATGCTGTGAAGGGCAATGCCCTAGAACGCGCCGTTAGCGCAGCACTTCGTCAGAGACACCAGCACGCTCCGGAGTCGCGTTCCAAAAGCCCCTTTTATTTTACTCTCCTCCTTCCATCACCATGAGGGCGCGACTAATCAGTTATCATTTATACGCGCCCTCTACAGTTCCCTTTACCGTTACTTCGCAAATGTAACGCGTTACCGTTGCAGTTACACCCTTAAAGAAACGATGGCATTCCTCCCAAAAGCAACTAGTTCCGGGAACGCCGTTCATATAAACCTAATAGCTTAAGTATTGTAAAAGGCACTACACCTACAGGGGCAGGGAAATATTGCCGAAAAAAGAAATCAGAAGGATTAATTAAAGTTCATTGTCTGTCTGTCTGTCTGTCTGTCTGTCTGTCTGTCTGTCTGTCTGTCTGTCTGTCCAGTTAATAAGAATCGGCAGACAAACAACTTCATTTAAAAGTCCGGCGATGATAGATCGGGGCGGGCTTGAACCCCGGCCTAGATCTCGACCGCGGGCCCTTGGACTCGGTGGTGGTAGTGGTCGTGAAAAACATTCCTCGGCTCGCTGGACGGCCCATTGTTCTAATGCGGAGCTGAGCAGAGCCGCCTCCCAGCGCGCCCTGCGGTTTGAGACTGCCTCCTCGATTGTACTGCTGATTGCGTCGTTGAGACTCGAACACTTCCATAACATATGCCCCAGGGTTGGCCTGGAATCGCACGCTTTGCATTTGGCTGTCGAATACAGGCCGGGGTAACAGAGGCGAAAGATCACTGGATTTGGATAAGTGTGTGTTTGGAGTTGTCTCCATGCAACTGCCTGCTTCTTAGTTAATTTGCTGTGTGGTGGTGGGTATTTACGCCTACCTAGCTTGTAGTGCTGCGTAATCTCACTGTAGCTAGTCATACGTTCCCCCCACTCCCACACTTCCCGCGTGTGGCCTCGGTAGAGGCGGCATCGGCATGCGCAGCGGCTCGGTTCGTGAGCTCTCGAGCCGCCGCGTCTGCAGCCTCGTTGCCGGCCAGCGGGCAGTGCGTGTGTGCGGAGTCCATATCACAAATGTGTCATTTTTGCTTCGTATTCTGTCCTCGTTGATCGTCACTATTCGCAGCGCCTCCCGGGACACCCAGCCTTTAGCATAGTTTCGTATCGCCATCTGTGAGTCGCTGATCCCTCAGTGATGGCCACCGCAAGGGCGATGGCCACCTCCTCGGCCGTCTCTGCGTGCTGGGTTTTAACCGTAACGCTCGTCTTGTAGTTGCCTTCGTGGTCGACCACCGCGGCCACGTAGCCGCGCCTGCGCGCGTAAAGAGTCGCGTCAACGAAGACCGCTTCTTTGCACTTGCCGAATTTCCTCTGCAAATCCTGCGCCCGTTTGTTTCTCCCAGCAGCGTTATAATCAGGGTGCATAGTTCTCGGTAACGGGGGGACCACTATTCTGTCTCACCCTCGCAGGTACGTCTCCCTTTTCTCCGTGTTGCGTATGATAACCTATGCCTATAGTTGTTCAAGGATGTACCTGCCCGCTCGTTTTTGAAAGTCGTTCGCATTGGGCTACGTTGTGCGCTTCTAATTCGTCCAGCGTATTGTGCAATCCTAGTTCCAACAATTTCGCCGTGCTCGTGTTTTTTGCTAATCCTAATGATTAAGTGTTCTAATTTTTCTTTTTCGGCAACGTGCGACTTCAAGTAAGGAGCAACGTACGTGATTTTACTAAGGACGAAGGCGTGCACGAGACGAATCGCATTGCCTTCTTTCATGCCGCTGTATCTGTTCGTAATGCGTCTTAGCAGTCTTATGGTCTGGTCTACCCCGTTTTCCAACTTACGAATGGTTTCGCCATTGCGCCCGTTGGCTGCGAGGTTCAAGCCTAACACTCGTATGCTCTCTACGTTGGGAATAACGTGGCCCTCCGGGGTCGTCAGCCGTATCTCTCCTTCCACGTTCTCTCCACTCTGCTCGCTGTCTCTCGGTTTGCGACCCCTGCGCCTAGGTTTGTAGCTCCGATTTCTCAGCAGAGCAGTCAAGGCCTGTGCCTCCTAAGTAACTATGAACCGCGTCGATGGCTCTCAGCAGTGTCTGTTATATTTGGCCGACGCATCCTGCATGCGTTACCCACATGGTGATGTCGTCGTCGTATATATAGGCTGCGGCAGAGCCCGTCAATCTCCTCCAATTTAGCCGGCAACCTATGAGTGCGAGGTTAAAGAGCAAAGGCGAGATCGCCGAGCCCTGAGGGGTGCCGGCGCTGCCCATCTCAATCTCCCCACACTCGAGCTCTCCCAGCTTGATCCTTTCTGTCCTGCCCGTGAGAAAATCGCGCACGTAGTCGTACGCCCGCTTGCCAAGTCCCAATTCCTTTATTTGCGTCAGTATTGTAGTGTTTGACATTAGGGAGTTTTAGCAACGCCGGCTTACCGTACGGTAATGACGGTAATGCCGTACCGTCATGGTCGGCACGCTGCACTATAGTTGCTCGGCGAGCACGGAAACGTCGTCAGGTGATGAAACTTGCTGGTAAAGCCCTCAGAAGCTCAATTTTCTACGTGCCAATCGCGACAGTACGGCATTACCGTACTTACCGTACGGTAAGCTGCCGCTGCTAAAACTCCCTATTGTCAAACGCTTTCTTGAGGTCCAGGCCTAAGACCGCTTTCGCGGATCTGCTCGTGCTATCTATTACTTGGTGCTAAATTTGTAACATGGCGTCCCGCGTGGAAAGGTTCCTCCTCAAACCTAGCACGGTGTGAGGGATCATGTCGCGGTCCTCGAGATAGTTGGTAAGCCTCGCGAGGACCGCGAGGACCGCGTGGTCCATGACCTTACCCACGCAGGACGCCAGCGAGATCGGTCTTAGATTTTCCAGCTGTTGGCGCTTTGCGGGTTTCAGTATCATTACTATGTGGACAGTTTTCCACTGCCGATGAATCCGCCCCTTTTCCCAGTATTCATTAATGAAATTAGTGAGTTGCTCTATGGATGCTTCCTTTAGCGTTTTCTTCACTGAGTTCCTTGATAACATGCATGTATCTGGCGTTATCGTTTTCCAGTTGCTCGAGCCTTTTTTGGATTTGCATCAAAATTTCGTTGCCCCCTCCCTGTTAATAGTGGCAGTCCCGACCTGCGCGCGAGCCCCAGAGGCGGTTTCCGCCCAGCTCACCTGGGAAGCTTTGCGTCGCCCATTGGTGTCTCAGTTCCCGGGAGCTCGCATCGTTGCGGGGCCCGTCCTCGCGATAAACCTGCTCCGGGACCTAGGTCTGGTGTTTGCTCTGGCTGCAGACGTGGACTGTCAGTGTGCCTCGACCGAGAGCGGGCGCGAGAACGGGAGCGGGACCTAGGTCGCCCTCGTTTCTCTTCCTCTGGCAACGCAAAGTCCTGTCTTTGCCTGTAGTGACTTTGAGCCTTGAGTGTTTCTTCCTGCTCTTGTTTTCTCCGTTCCCACTGGCGTTTCTTGACAACGTAAGGAGTCCCGTACTTCGCGCGACATTTTCTGTCTCCGGTCAGGTGGCCTTTGCTGCAAAGTCGGTTCGCATTGGTGGTGTTCCAGTGGATCCGCACAGCCACAGCCTCTGCATCTTTTGCTCTCTGGGTTGGGACAAAAATCGGGTCTGTGTCCGAGTCTGCCACATGCGCAGCACGTCTCGTACTGTATCTTGTATAGCACGTAACGGTGCTTAGTTCCATATAGGAGATGTAGTGTGGCACTACACTTCCTTCAAATACAACGATGGCGTTTGCCGTCTGGCCCATTCGCTTCGCGTGCAACAGCGTTGGGTTGTGCTCACTGACGAGATCTATGTCTTCCGCGGTGTCCTTGTCGGGTACCCCGCCGATGATACCTTTGATAGTGTTTTCGGGTGCTGCTGCGTATGCGCTCGCTTCGTACTCTTTATCTCCCATGCGTAGCTTGGAGATTGCACAGTACCTTCTGGCCCTCTCTTCCGATGAAGTGCTGACAACTATTATGTTCTGTCTTTCGTTCACACGAAAGATGTCTCTTGTTTCCTCTTGTCTCAGTCCGGCCGCGTTGCATATGCCGTCGCCGATTCGAGTCGCACGATGTGTCGCGGTACTGAAGCCGTCTTTGGGGCGTACGATGACCTTGATATCGTCCACCGGTAGGTTCGGTTTCTTGCTCGCCATGCTCTTCTCAAATTTCTGGTTGCTCTTTTTATATAGGTTTCTTCCTTGTTCAACGTGGCCGCTTCCTGCGCAGCTGGATTAGTCTCCTCGACGGGTCTCCTAGATGAATAAGCCAAAAAAATTTAAAGGAAAAGGGGGGGGGGGGGGGCAGAGCGAAGGTTGGAGAATAAATCCCCGCTCTCCTACTCCGTGAAGATGGACGAACAGCGAAGTGTACATGTAGTCACACCGACAAGCTCGTCTCAAACAGGCCGTACGCTTTTTATTTCTTTCCATTCTTTGTTTTAGCAGCGGAGGCTTTTTAAGATTTTCGTTGGGCCGTGCAGAGCGGACAGGAAACTATCATCGTCAAGAACTAAGTGCGCGTACACTTCTATGAAATGATCAATGGACGGCTTTTGCGCGCGCACTTCTTCCTTCTCTTGCTCGCATGCCCTCAGCCCACTACGACATAAAGAAAGAGAGAAAACATTTATTAGTTTCAAGGGAATTAAGACCCCAGTCCAGGCCTCCTGGTAGCCTCACGCATTCTGGCCCAGCACGCTGTTCGCTTGCTGCACCAGAAGCGACCACCGCAGCTTCTGCGGTTTTCTTGGGGGAGCATGTCCACTCCTCCCAGCTGCGAGGTCGCTTGTTTTCTGGAAGTGTGGATAGAACTGAGTTTCTGAAGGCGTAGGTGCCAGGGCACTGCCACAGGGTGTGTGTATTTGATGGATAAGCCCTGCAGTGTCTTGCAAGCGGGAGAGCCTGGGTCTCTGTTGACATAATGTGTGTAGTCCGGTGCGAGTAATGTGTGTGTTTGGGCCTTTCGGATGATTGATGCGTCCTCTCGCTTGCGTTGATGCTTCTTTTCGAGACTTCGGAATACGTCGCTTTTTGCTCCGCTGCATTTTGCGCTCTTTTCTGAGGTTATAAGTACCGTCGACGGACCAAAGGATAGGAGGTCCCGGATATTCTGCGCGGGAAAGCTGGTGCGCTCTTAGATTTCCTCGCAACCCTTGATGGCCTGTAACCCATCGTATTCGTACGTGTAGGAGGGGGTGAGCACGCATGTACATGAGGAAATTTGTGCGTGTGTGCAAGCAAGGGCAAGGCGTCATTTTGAACGTCTCTGCAAGCACTTTGTCTATTCGAATCGTAATTCTCTCGGACCCTTGTGTCATTTCCGTTACTGCAAGCATTATCGCCAGCAGGTCCGCGTTTTGAGGCGTTGGGACTCCCAAGTAACTTTTCGCAAGCGTCGAGCTACGACCTACGACCGTTGCATTGCTGCTTTCGGCGTTATGGCTGGCGTCTGTATAATATATGTTTTCGTCGTCCGTCTGCTGCATTACATTTATTTTGAACGCCGTGCTTTATTCTTTCCCGGATCCATGTTCTTTGGAATGGGGTCTAATTTGACTCTTCGTATAAATGATCTCATGGTGGCAACTACAGCAGAATCTGGGGTATATTCGCGGTCTCGTATCACAAGCTGTTCAATATGCTTAGTCCCTAAGAGAAAGAGAGAGAGAGAAATAGATGAAAAGCAAAGGCACAGATATTAGTCTCCGGTTTCCTACCTTACACTGGGGAAGGGGGAGGAGAGGGGTTAGAAAGCAGGTATGTGCCGAGCAGCTCCTAATATAGCATATATCCGTGCATAACATAGCAAGGGGGTGGGAAAGGGAAGTGACGAGGAGAAGTTATGATGGTGAGGAGCAAGGAGAGGAGAAAGGAGGGGGTACAAACATGGCATAGACTTGTATAGTATAGTTTATGGGCCACAGAAAGTGGGCAGGTGCCAAGCAGTTCTTAGCAGCATAGCCATACAAGGTATAGGATAGGAAGATGGTGGGAAAGAGAAGTGAGGGTGAGAAGGGAAATGAAGAAGAGAGAAGGTAGAACATAGCATAGCCGTGTATGTTGCAATACAACAAGGGGGTGCGTAAGGAAGTGAGGGTGAGGAAGAGTGATGCGAGTGGGAAAAGATGGAAAGGAGGAGGGGAAAAACAACATCTCCGCTGTTTCCCCAGTCTTCGCACCACCAGCGTACAGCGGCCCCCATTTTTGTCTTCATTTCCTTCGGAATGATGTTCAGTTGTGGCTTATTAACGTGCACTTCAATGTAGCCGCCCATGCACACTTCTTTCTTTCTTTCTTTCTTATGTTATTCTTTGCATTTCGCGCAATGGCTGCAGTCACGGCTGCAGCTTCGAACCAGCAACTTCGAGCTAAACACACAAACACACGCACACGTACTCACTCCCTGCAGCGCCTAAAGTTTTCTGCACCTCATACGGTGCACTGCCTTCGAGATCGGCCCACTATCATGTAGCGGTGGGCTGTGTGCAAGAGCAGGTCGAGCGCAAGATATGAAAGAAGTGAGCGCGCGCATATGCCGCACACCGAACTTCGTATAACCACCACCATGCTCTAGTGGGCGGTAGAGTTACTGTATATGCTCCATACGGGGAAGGGACGCTCAGAGTAAAATTAGGTACGAACAGAGATTAAGGAATGTGAAAGAAAGTAGATGGGCAGTGAAAGTATTCAGGTATTTGTATAGAAAGAACGTTGACTCCCAATGGAGGAAGAGAATTAGGAAGCTTATCGGTAAGTATACAGCCAGTAATGAAACGGATGGGGCAACAAAGAGCGTTAAGAGCATGGTCAGAGCGGCGAAGTCGGATTGGATAGCAGCAATGGAGACGACACAGTTATGGAGCAACTACAGAAAAGGGAAAGACGAAATCAAGAGAGAAAAATTTTACGATAATTCAAAGGGAAGCGCTTTGCTGTTTGAAGCAA
Organism: Hyalomma asiaticum; assembly: GCA_013339685.2. NCBI lineage: Eukaryota > Metazoa > Arthropoda > Arachnida > Ixodida > Ixodidae > Hyalomma > Hyalomma asiaticum. The sequence continues at coordinate 196,419,210 of CM023481.1, read as the reverse complement.
GGTCAGGTTGCCTGAGAACCCGAAGTTACAGAGCGAAATTCAATAAAGGGGACACGTGTACGTGCTGTGGAAAAGCTAGGGAAACGACAGATCATATTTTGATTGAATGTACAGATGTCCACCCAGGTGTAGCTGTGGACAATACCCTACAGGAGGCCATGGGTTTCAGAGGTAACACGGGAAAACTGAACATGTCGGCGATAGAAATAAGTAAAAGGCGCTTAGAGTATTGGTGGCGCAAGGGTATGGAGCAAAACAGAAAGGCAAGGTAGTTCGGGTAAGATTGTTACTTCACAGCGGAACGATAATAGATAAAACAAGTAGGTGAGGAGAAAAAATTAGTTGTGAAAGCATGTGTCATTCACTAAAACAAACGTTTGTAGAGGAAAAAAATAAAGGTAGAGCTTGGTGGCCCGCGGGTTACCGCCCCGTTATAAAGGGGACGCTTCTAACATCCATACGTCCAAGTCAGGCTGCCGCGTCAAATGCGCACTTGCATACTCATCTGCGTGCGCGGCGCCGGCTCCTGGTGTTTTTTCTTTCTTTTTTTGCGCAAATTTGTTGTTGCCTTGAGCAGTGACAGTGCGCCGAGAGTTGCTAGTTCATATCTAGCTCCGAAAAGTGTAAATATAATGCATAAAAATGAAGAAACAGTCGGATACAGGCGCTGTACCCATCTGGTCGTCTTTCTTTTGCTTTTTGTGTAAGCGCTGCACAAGTCATATCAGGGACGCAAACCAAACATATGTCTCAGTTTTTCCTCCTAATAAGTGTAGTAGTTGTTCGTTGTGCCGAAAAGAGAGCAAGTCTGAGCGCAGGAGCAATATTGCGAGCTTCCTTTCAGCAAACAGTTTGTGTCAAGCCATATCGACCATTACTATACATGCGAAGCTGTGCGTCTTGAGAATGGAGGCTGAGATTTTTGTTTGGCGTTGTGCCTGCCATTATTGCCGCCGAACCCCCCCTCCCCCGAAAAACAAAATGGCAACGAAGGGCTGTGCCCACTACTGGCGAGGCTGGACGCGCAACTCACCATTCATTCCCCAGGCTGATAAGATTATGGACATGTATTTTCAGGGCAGTATATCGAGTTTTCGTTTGTGTTTCGTAAGAAGCCTTCGATTCATTGATTTGTGGGTTTTACGTCCCAAAACCAGCTCTGATTATGAGAGACGCCGTAGTGGAGGTCTCCGGAAATTTCGACCACCTGGGGTTCTTTAACGTGCACTGACATCGCACAGCACACGGGCCTCAACATTTCGCCTCCATCGAAATGCAGCCGCCGCGGCTGGGATTCGATCCCGCGACCTTCGGATCTGCAGCCGAGTGCCATAACCACTAGACCACCGTGGCGGGGCGTAAGAAGCCTTCAACACAAGAAGTGCACAGGAATTTTTTGCCGGCAAATATCTCCGAATGATCCTGATTAAAGTAAAAAAATGTTGCAGAGAGGAATGAAAAATGTAAAGAAAGGAACAAAATGGTTCTTTCTTGAAATGCAAAAGCTGGAAACTCAAGATGTGCAGCACTTGGAGGGCGAAGTGACGCTGTTAGGTGAAGTAATTTTGCATCGTAAACGAAAAATAAGAAGGTTGAAAAATCGGCCGCTCTTCAGAGACAGACAGGAAGCCTTAACGTCCCCCCCAAAACACAAAAGGGGGGGGGGGGGGGGGCGCTGCTACGCATCTGTCTCCATGCTGCAAGGCAAAAATTACCAAAATGCATGTTTTAAGATGGATTTTTGAACCCTGAAAGGAAAGACGCCTTTTCCTCGAATATGCTTTACTATCCCCGCAAGAAATACTTCCATCCTGCCTTTCGTTCCCCTGCCGTCCCGTGCCTACCGCTGTTTGTTCCCGTTGTAATACTAGTATGGGTTTTTGAATATGCCCCATTATAAGAAAGGCTGTACGATCATGTATTCAGAAAAGAATTATTTGATATTGTGAGCCATGTGTCGAATAAAAATATTTTTTATCCGTTCATAGAAGAACGTAGCCAAATAAACAACTCACGCAGGTAAACATTTAAACAGACCTACCGTTCTCACCCGATAATATTTTGGCAGTTCCTTCTCATGCCCACGGACTTTTGATACTGGCACCGCTACACCACTTCGGCTAAATGTCACAAATATCACTGCACCTGCGATTAAATGCCCTTATATAAAAAGAAGCACGACACCCGAAATAGTCCACAAGAAGAAAATTCACGACGGTAGAAAAGTAATGGCCTTACGAACGTCTTCATTCATACTGAACGCAGGGAAGGATCAAGCTTGAAGGGCTCGTTTCCACAAAAAAAAGCAAAAAAGAAAAGCTGTATACATGGGCAAGGAGCAGAAAAAAAAAACAGAACAAACGCTGCGGTGTATAAGCGCACGTCACCAAACTCGGCCTATGTGTTTATTTATTTATTATTTTTTATTTGAAGCATACTGCTAGCCTCACATTTGAGGCTGTTGCAGGAAAGGGGATGAGACAGATATTAAAAAGCAAAAACAATTCAGTAAGACGCGTACCCAAGTTCACTTGAACCCCCCCCCAGACAAAACATATACTATTCAGAGTAAACTGTACAAATGTTAGAAGAATGAGATAAGCAGCAATAAACAGCACTTTAGAAAGCTTAACACTTAAATAAAAGCAATAAATGAAACTCTACAATCACTGCAGTAGACACAATCAAAATAAAGAAAAATAAATAAATAGATAAATAGACAATTACTTTACTAGACACAACGTTCGACAAAAAACAGGGCAAGAAAACAAGATACTGTAAACAAGACACTGAGAAGTGAAACAGATTGCCCGCAAGCCGATACCTACGAAGAATAGTTTGATATCTCGGCGATAAAATATTCGAGTGAAGTGCACATGACAGCATCATTGGGCAAACCGTTCCAATCTCGGATTGCTTGCGGAAACAAGGAGTACCTGAAGATATCGTTGTGAAATCTGTATTCAGCTAGGTGCTTGGTGTGTTTAGTTCTGGAACTGGTTTTGTCCGAGTGTAGTAAATAATTACTCGTATTAATCTTCATGCTGCCATTGAGAAGAAGAAAAAGAAACTTAAGACGGGAAGAAGTCTGGCTCGATTTTCTAGTGTGGGGAGTTCAGCTTGCTTTAATAGTTCTGTTGGAGAGTCATGACGGCGATACTTATTAAAGATAAATCTAAGTGTTTTCCTCTGTACACTCTCCAGTTTTGCTATGTACTGTTTACGGAAGGGAAACCAACTTACTATTGCATACTCCAATATTGGGCGAACGAGTGACATGTATGCTAGACGTTTAGTATCTACAGACGCGCATCTAAGCGAGCGTTTTAACGAGTACAAGGCTGCCAGTGCTTTGTTAACAACATATGTTAGCTGCTTGTCCCATTTGAGGTCGGATGAAATTATGACGCCTAAATATCGAGAGTTACCATGGTAACTCTCGATGTATCCTCCCTTTACACAAATATCCCGCATGAAGACGGAATAGCCGCTCTAATCAGCATGTACGCGCTTCACAGACAACCAGATACTCCAGACCACCACACAATTGCAAGTTTAGCGAGACTAGTCTTGGAACTCAATTCGTTTGAATTCAACAATGAATACCTTAGGCAAGTTAGCGGAACCGCTATGGGCACCAGGATGGCCCCTAGTTATGCCAATATCTTTATGGGACAACTGGAATCAAAATTTCTCTCTCAATCCCCTCTAAGACCACTTTTGTACAAGAGATATATAGATGATATCTTCTTTGTCTGGAAGCACAGCGAGGATGAACTGATAAACTTTATAACCTCCTACAACTGCACACACCCGAATATTAAGTTTACCCATTCCTACTCTCGCACAAACATAAACTTCCTGGACGTAACTTTGAAAATTGAAAACGGCCGACTATCAACAAAACTATATTGGAAACCTACCGATCAACAACAGTATCTTCACTACCACAGCGACCACCCACGCCATTGTAAGAACAACATTCCATACAGCCAAGCACACCGTTTCAAACGAATCTGCTCAAAAGATGAAGATTTTGACTCAGCCGCCCTGAATCTAAAAACCGTCCTTCACAAACAAAAGTATCCGCCACGTGTTATCGACGACGCCATCCAGAGGGCCAAAACACTGAACCGACAAGACCTCATTTCGAACCGTCCCACACAACGCGACTCTCAACGTACAAACCTGTGCTTAACGTACAGCACGAATTTCCCCGATGTCAACAAAATCCTAAGGCGCCACTACAACATTATAGAACAAAGCGAGCGACTTAAGCGTGCATTTCCATCCGCCCCTTCCGTTACCTACAGACGATCACGTAACCTCAGGGACATCCTTGTGAACTCGCGATTAAATACATCACAGCCACACAACGGATGCAGGCCATGCCTCAAACCAAGGTGTCTTGTCTGTAAAGCAATGCAGCAGACAAGTACTGCCCACAGCTCCCAATCACAGTGCTCTGTGAAAATTCGCGGTTATTTAACATGCGATTCCTCGAATGTTATCTATCTGCTGGAGTGTACTGTACGTAGAATGCAGTACATAGGTCAAACAGAAACCTCATTCAGGCTCCGCTTCAACAACCACAAAGCCCATGCCAAACCTATTCCAAATCTACCTCTCTCGAAACATCTAAACCTCCCAAACCATTCATTCGATAAACTAACAGTGACACTATTAGAAACGGGCTTCAAGTCAAAGCGAGAACGTGAGCAACGAGAATCATATCTAATATACCGGTTCAAAACGATCAAGAAAGGTATAAATGAGAACCCAGGAACCATCGCAATAATAAAATCATTGGCAAGCGTTTAACCTGTGGCACCGTATGTACAGCGGGAACCGGACTATTGAAATATGACGCGTTCTTCAAAGCGAATCATGTAAACCTGTTTGATGATTTTTCCCTTTTTGTTTTTTTTTGTTTAACTTCCTGACCATTCATCTTTTACATGCCTTATTCTAATTATTTCTCTGAAACTTTCCTCTTTTTTTTTTCTCTTTTGCTCCTGGATGTGGCCAAACGCGCAGGCAGGTCAGTGCACGTTTTTGCCCGTCCGGGCGCAGACTTCTAGGCGCCATCGCCACTGACGTCACTGCAATTGTACTCCCCCAGCCCCACCCGTTTTCTTCCTTTCTTCCCTTTTTCTGGGTTTTTTCTTTTTTTTTTTTTGACATTGACACACCTGAGGGGGGCCTGAAGTGTTCGCTTGACTATTGTGTCCAGCCACGGAAACCACTTTGTAAAGAGGGGAGGGAATAAAAAAGGGGGCAGAGGGGGAACACAAAAAACAATAATAAAAAAAGGGGGGGGGGGACATGATGCCGGCATATGACACACGTCGTCTGCTTTTCCTCCACTCTTTGCTCAGTTTCTTTCAGGTTGTAGATCTTTCCTGTCTTCTTTCTTTTCTTATTCTTTCTTTTTTCATGTTTTTCTTCCTTCCTCGTTTATGAAAATCTCTCTCAGATAGGTATAAATAGAAGCGGAAATACAGCCATAGGCATTCCTGATGAAGGCCGGTCTCCGGCTGAAACGTTGAATAAACGCTTTCCGCATTTTTGTTGCCAATGCCGAGGGTCTACTACTCATCTCTCTCTCTCTCTATATATATATATATATATATATATATATGGGGGCGGGGAAGGGTGAAAACTTTCACTACCAGCGAGCCCGGAACATATATATATATATATATATATATATATATATATATATATATGGGGCCGGGGAAGGGTGAAAACTTTCACTACCAGCGAGCCCGGAACATATGGATATGCGCAAAAGGGTAGCGCGATATACACACACTCGAACCACGTTATAAAGAAGTCGAAGAGAGACACTGAATTACTTCGTTATATACATTATTTTGTTATAGCCATTATTGCGGGCAACTCTGGCAATTTTTCATTGTCCACTGCTCTCAAATTTTCAGCATTGTTCTACTCGGTACAACAATTTGTGGCAAGCCCGGCTGTTGCAAGTCATTTAGTTTTCCTGAAAATGAATCTTTTAAAGATCTAGCGGATACCCACGCGATGCACCCTGTGCTTTCGACGTCATTGCCTACACGAGCCCTCCCCCCACAGGAGAGCCACCTAAGGGAAAACAATACTTCAGCAATTAAATCGTCGCTGTAAAGTTCAGAAGAGCTCAATACATTGTTGGATGACACCGCCACTACCATTTTTCTGGCACCAGCTCCATATTTCTGATGGCAGGGAGGCTGTGACGTCATCGCATACGCTGCACGAAGCGTCTACCCATTTCGGTTTCGGTTTAAACACATCGTTTATTCAGTTATTTAAGACTATTGGTGAGATTCTGAGCAAGTTGAACAACCTTGGCTGCTTCGGGGCTATCAATACTATTGGAAAACAGTGATATCAGAATATGGCGAAAAAAAAAAAAAAAGACGCCGGAGCCGCTCTTGGAACTCCGGCGGTTTTTTTCGCCATATTCTATCAGCGTTTTCCAATAGTACTGACAGTCCTGTGGCAGCCAGGGTGGTTCAGTTCGCTCAGAAATGCACCAATAATTTTAAATCACTGACTGAACAAAAAACCGTCTGTTCATATTGACACCAGGGTGATTACGTTGGCTCAAAAACACACAAATAATGTTAAATAACCTACTAAACCATCTGTCCAAGCCGAAACCGAAGTGCACTCTGTATGGCTAAAAAAAACTGCAATACCCTTGCAAAGAAGCTGTGGCGCCATCCATCCTTGCACGCTGTTTTCCCTGGTTGTTTTTTTCCTTTGCTGTAGTAGAGACGCAAGTTTCTGTGGCATTGCAGTTGTATGTTACACCTTCGTGCTGTGATATCATGAACCAATATTAAAAAAAAAAATCCACGCATATCCACGGAGTGAATGATGATGAGTGGGCGAAGCTCTGGAAGTTCATCGTAAATCGTGCCGAGTTCCGAATTTAGCCATGCTTCGTGCTGTATGGATAGACAACTGAGTTCTCTAGAACACTGTGGTATTCGTTTCGCATCTTCTACCTTCCAGAAAAGTTGTGAACTACTACTTAAAACTGGGGCTATTGTGAAGTAATACGAAACGAAACCGAAACTGAGTGATGCCGGAGTAGACGAAGAGGAACCGGCGTAAACTCGTGACACAAGAGCGCGTGCCAGCGTTCGAGGCGACGAAGAGGAACCGGCGTGAACTCGTGACACAAGAGCGCGTGCCAGCGCTCGAGGCAGCTCAGCGTTCGATGAAGACGAAGTGGCTATGACGGACAACTACGGCAGACAAGCCTTAAGGAGCTTCGCCCCTAAAAAACAACACAATGTCCCAAATTCGTTGCTTAAGCAAAAGCGTAGCACTGAACGTATGCAACAAAAATACTTTTTGTGAAGGGAGAGAAGCAGGCTGAAAATGAATGCCCAATTGGCTTAAAGAAACACCCGAACTCTTTAGCAAAATTCAGATAAAACATAGCAAATACATTCTTCTATCTCTCTCTCTCTTTTCTTTTTTTTAAGGCAAGTTAGCTTTAGCCATAGCTTTAGAAGCTGCCCGACATTTCTAGACCAATTTGACCTCATACTCTGGGGTTGACTGCTTGGTTCATGTTGGCGACACTTTTTGTTCGGCTAGTGCAGCTCCTCCTTTCCCTATTTGTTCGGCTAGTGCAGCTTCTCCTTTCCTAAATGTCATGGAGGCCATGGATATACCTGGAAGGCATTGTTTACAAGGGTTGGTTGGTGTTTTCTGGGGCGCTCTATATAGGCCAAGATTCCAGCAGGAGCCGTATTCCACAATTCGTTTCAGTGTCAATGATGACAGCGTTGTCAAAGTCAATTTTGTCATCGTACTTCTCACAGTGCTCTGCAAGGGTGCTGTGTTGTGGCTCCATTTTCCGAATATCATTCTTGTTCTGGAGCAACCTTTCCTCGAAATTCTTGCTCTCCCCAATGTAGCACGCCGGGCACTCGTTGCAAGGAACCTTGTAAACAACTCCCTGGTTCTTTTCTGTTGGGGGCCCATCTTTTGGCTGTGGCAGTGTGTGGGCAAGTGTAGATAGCAGTTTCTGAGCCACCTTGATGCCGACTTTCTCGAGAACCCTGGGAAGTTGTTCGCTCACTCCGGGGATGTACGAGATTGTGACTCGCCGGCTTGACTATTGACTACAATACCATTCACTCCTCATGACTGAGATGGAAACACTTAGACATTGCTGTTTCAGTTTAGAAATGCGTAGTTTTTGTCACCTTGAAACCACTACACAGACTAGTGCTGAAAAAAAAAAGAAGGAGAAATATGGTCACAGCAAACAGATTCATTGAGCTTACATGAGACAATTTAGGAAAAATAACTTTGCAGTATTCAACTGCAATGTTGCAAAAGATAAATTAGCATGCCTTCAGTCTCATACAAGACATTGCTTATTGGTGCCTCACAAACAAGTATCTCTGTGAAGTGTCTTTTCCATCTTACATGGTTACTATATGCACAGAACATGAAATACGATAGGCAGAATAATCAATCCTTTATTCTGACAAGCGCCATAGTTCCCATAATACTGCAGTGGCCAGAAATCTCTTCCTTGGTGCAAAGCGTCATCAGATTTACTCCAGCAGCATATTGTTGGATTCACCATTCAGATTGGTGTCAGCAGGCTGTGTAACCACCATCTACTGGCAACACTGCTCCAGTAATCATCGAAGAGCGATCACTAAGCAGATACAAAACTGCATCGCAAACCTCTTCAGGTTCTGCAAGCAAGCACCGAGGGAAAAAACGAGGGGGGGGGGGGAATAAAAGAGGATTCAGGAAAAAAAAAAGAGGATTCAGGATTCAAAAAAAATTCAGGAAATCATTACCATAACAGTTCATAGTAACTGTAATGATACATAATATTCTGGATATAGCACCTTTTCATGCAGTATATTTTTTGTGAGAATCCTGCAGTTCTTGAATGTTGAACATTAACTTTGTTAGTGCCTAGCTAACACTGTTATGAATGCCTGAACTAGTGCCATGTTTTCTGGCGACTGTCTCTGATTATTGCAAATGCATTACTTGATTCACGAGTCCAAAAATACAGCATCCAGCACATGCCATGAATAAGAACGGCACAAAATGTCATGTGGCCAAGTGGTGACACCATCACACACTGCCATGGTGACATGATGAAGTTACAATTGTACATGATGGTGTCACAAAAAACATGAAAGCAATTTTAATAGCCATAAATGCACTGAAAATAAAATGACACAGCAACTAAGCGTTTCACTCGCTGCAAGTGAACGTCTTTGTTCAGGGCTGCCATATCATCCGCAATGAAGCTTTCTATGCATGCTTATACAGCGAAGCAACGACCCATGCTTATCTTTGAGCAAGCAGGTTAACTTTTGAGCCACTTTACACATACTCTCTGCAACATTTGTACAATTTCTTTTGGATGGTTGTAACTTCAATCATGAATGAAATGCATTACATTGTCCTGCATAACACCACCAAACTGTATGGCACTTGCTGCACCATATGTCATTCGAATCTAATCACATTAAAACTTCCAGTGTGGCAGGAGCAGAAAACAAATAATACAACAGGCAATAGGGTGATTGCAGTGGTACAGTGGTTAAGGCGCTTGGCTGGTGTTGACCAGAAAGACTCAGGTTCACTCCGAGCCGCAGCGGTCATATTTCAATGAAGGCGAAATGCTAGAGTACAGTGTGCTTAGACATAGTTAATGAACCCCAAGTGGTCAAAAGTTTGGAGCCCTCCAGTACAGTATGCCTCATCATTATATCGTTGTTTTGGCATACAGAACCACAGCGATTATTATGATTAATAGCCAATCAGCCCAGACTTACTTAGAATTTGGATACAATGTTTTGTTTTTGTAGAACCATGGGTATTTCCACATCCAAAGAGTCACATTCCACTAAAGACATGCTTAGTCCTAATCCTTACACGATTGCCATAAATTAGTCGATTAATTTTTATAAAAACAAATATGTGGTTCAAAAATTGTTGAGCCTGACCATGTCCACTACCCTAAAAATAATGAATTCATGACTAAAGTGTTTGTGTTGGCTTCATGGCTGTGGAAGACTTTAAAATTTGTGCTATACTTAGCTACTTACCAGACTCTCAATGAGTAAAATGCTGATAATTCATACTTCTAGTTAAATCAAACAAATTTCAAAATTTTGGTTGGCGTGCTATATTTTCAGTGTACATACCTATTTAAAAGCTGCTTATTAAAGTGAACCATTTAGTCAATTCTGTTAATTTATACTTTTGCTTGTTATTACCAGAAATATCGGCCATTTGATTCCTTATACGTGAAGATTCATGGTAATATATTCTTTAATAGCCATAACTAAAGTCAATCGCCTGCCAGCCAGTACTTATCAAAGCATCCAAAACCACTAGCAGAAAAAAGAAAAAAAAATAAACACTGAAACAGCAACAATGCACGTGATAAGTGGCTATCTCTGCTTTTCCTGGTATATCGCATACAATCCTGGCACCCCTTCAAGTTTGAATTAACAAGAGCATACTGTAATATAAATATTCTCACCAGCTACTTGCAATCGAGTGCAGGTCCCATATTTGTGCAATATTTTAGCATTACAAATATATTAAAAATTTCCACTAATTACCTTCAATTAGCCCTAAAGAGCCCATTCTCAGACACACACACCTGCAAAACGCCTTAGGGGGATCTTGGACCGCATGGCACTAGCCTTGGCAGGATCACTCCAGCCAACTAAAGACATAGGGGTGTTCGTCACAGTAGGGTTCACAGAGTTCACTCGAATCTGAAATGTACAGTCAACAAGCACAAAACAATTAGTAGCACTGCATACAAATAGTGACCATACAAACTAGAATTATCAGTGGTAGCATGCAATATGGTTGTTAAAAAGAGAAAGGAATTAGCCGGCGCGAAAGAAGAGGAAGTACGACCGCGAGCGCGTGGCACGTGTATGTATGTTTGGTTTTTTTCTGTGCGGAATAAACGCATCGTGGCGTCTCGCTGGTCGGCTCTTGACAGGCGTATTGTCTTCCGCCACCTTTTCGAAGCCTGGCTATTTCTCATCGAAGTCCTCGGACTTTACACTGGTGCCGAAACCCGGGACCTGGCTTTCGTGGAGGACCATGGAACGCCTGCGAACTGTGAGAGCTGCTCGACGGCGACACAGCACGAGAATCATCCAAGAAGCCAACGATCTGTTAGCCAGCGGAGCGTTCGATCTGGCGGCTCTTCGCAGCGTTCTTCAGCGCATCGAGAAAAGCATCGATGAGCTCGCGAAGGCCAATGAAGCTCTACACGCAGAGATGACGGATGATGAGATGGCTGCGGACATTGACTCTGTGCTTGAATACGAAGACCGGGCCGCAGGATGCGTTGGTCTTCTGCGGCACCACATCCAGCAGCTGACTACAAGGACTTCGGCGACTTCGAGCCAATATGGTGATCGCCCAACTGACCCTTCTTCCTCGCATCCAGCAACTTTGAGCGAACCCTCCGTCGTGTCCGGAGCAAGGCTTCCCAAGATAGACCTAACGAGGTTTGACGGTTCCCCCACGAAATGGCTTCCATTTTGGGACCTCTTCCGCCATTCCGTGCACGAGAACCCACGGCTTAGCAACGTTGATCGGTTCCACTATCTCCGGTCTCTGCTAGACAGCCCGGCGGCAAAGGCTATTGCAGGCATCCTGACGACAGACAGCAGTTACGATGATGCCATTTCCATCTTGAAGGAGCGGTTTGGAGACCTGCGCATCATAGAACAAAAATACCTGGAAAATCTTCGCACACTGCGGCCTGTCACTACGTCGGCGAACGTTAGTGCACTTAGGAGCCTCTACGACTTTGTCCAGGTAAACATCAGAGGCCTGAAAGGTCTCGGGGTCACAGAATCGAACTACGCTGCCATGCTTTGTGAAGTACTGACGAAGTCGATTCCACAGGACATAATCGTGGAATACTACCGACGGCGGCGACTTGCGGAATCAAGTGGAAATGACCAGCCAAGATCGGAAGAACTTAAGCAGCTGCTAGATCACCTGCGCATCGAGGTGGAATGCAGGGAGCAGACTACCTACCAGCAGCGGGCGTCGTACGACGGGGAACAGCGTGCCTCCGGCAGCCGTAGGAATCAGCCAACGGCATCAGCTGCAGTCCTCAACAACAGCGCCAGGACGAGGGACGAGGGATGCGTCTTCTGCAAGGAAGCACATCCAACACAGGATTGCGTTGCACCGATCCATGAAGCGGAAAAAAAGCGCCTTCTGTCGGCGGCTGGCTGCTGCTTCAGGTGTACAACTCAGGGCCATCGAGCAAGCGACTGTCGACGTAAGGTGAGCTGCTCGCATTGCCTAAAAAGACACGCTACTTCGATGTGTAACAGAGCACATTCGAAAGGCACTAACGTACCGACGCCAACGATGCAAATAACGAGTAGTACATCCATGCATGCTTTGTCAAAGGGAGACAAGGGAAGTAATGACACCATACTTCTTCAAACGTTCAGAGCATGGATAAAGGGCGCCAAGAGCTCGTGCTACATAAGAGGCGTCTTGGATAACGGTAGCCAGCGTACCTTCATTAAGCAAGACGTTTCAAGAAAAATGAGCCTCAAAGTGTTAGGCGAGATTGACATTACCGTCAACGTGTTTGGAAGCAACAATGTAGGTCGAAGTACACGTCGCCGACTGGTCGAAGTAACCTTACAGAGCCAGTTTGATGGCGTACACCATATCATTCAGGCAATAGAAATCGAGCACATTTGTGAAGCCCTTGTCGAGGTGCCTAGCGATCACGAATTCATCAAAGACTTGCAGAATCGTGGCGTCCGATTGGCTGATGTTGTTTGTTTCCCACACATTAAACAAGAAGAAGGAATTAATTTATTAATTGGGTCAGATCAGCTGTGGAAAATCCTTGGAAAGGACGTCACATGGAATGACAAATGCAAAGGTCTTCTATCCATTGAAACGGCACTGGGTTGGACAATCCAAGGACCCGTAAACCACGATGAAGCCGTTCATCCACATACAAACTCAAATGTTTGTGTACTTCGAACGAATTGCTGCTTGAATGACGAAGACGCATGCTTCGACATCAGAAAGTTTTGGCAACTAGAAAGCTTAGGGATCAGAGATGCTACGGAACCATCCTTTCATGATCAGCAAGTTTTGAAAACTTTTAACGAGACCATTCAATTCTACAACAAAAGATATGAAGTTCGTCTACCTTGGAAAAACCTGCCGTCCGACCTGCACGATAACCGCGCCGTAGCGATCAAGCGGCTTTGCTGCCTCCTTCGTCGGCTATCTCGAGACACGAACGTTCTGCGCAGCTATGATGCAGCAGTCAGACAGTATCTTGAGGATGGCCATGCGGAACTAGTTCCCATCATCGAGGATGTCAATACGACAAAGTACTACATGCCCCATAGAGAAGTGATCAGAGAATCGTCATCTACGACTAAACTCAGAATTGTCTTCGATGCGTCGTCCCATGGCTCTGGAATGACTTCGCTGAACGACCACTTGGAAAAAGGCCCGAACCTCAACAACGATATGTTGAAGATGCTGCTGCGTTTTCGCCAACACCAGTATGGTGTCGCAGCAGACGTACAGAAAGCCTTCTTACAGATTGGGATCAAACCATGCGACAGGGACGCTCTGAGGTTCCTTTGGTTTGAAGAAGCACCAACAGGAGTGCACGACATAAAGAAGGTTCGCGAATACCGCATGACTCGGGTGCCGTTTGGTACGACGGCAAGCCCCTTTTTACTAAGTGCAACACTGCAGTACCATTTTCAGCACGTGTCTGGAAAGTACCGTCGAACAGCTGAAAAGTTGGCTAGCTGCTTTTATGTGGACGACATGGTGACTAGTGTTCCTACCGCCTCGGATGCCTGTGAACTATTCGACCATGCTACAGAAATCGCCACTGAACTCATTACGACGCACCTGCACCGAAGGCTTTTCCATGCCGGAATCGCAACGACTATCGCAGAACTCCGAGAGCGCTTCTGGGTGACGAAAGGCAAGCAGTGTGTGAAAAAAGTGATCGGGCAGTGTACTTGGTGTGCGCGATTAAGGGCTAAGCCTGCGACGGCTCCACTGGCAGCGCTACCTGGTGACAGAGTGAATATGTCCAAACCGTTTGACATTTCTGGTGTAGACTTTATTGGACCTGTATACCTTAAAAGCCAGCCTACACAGAAATCCTACATAGTGCTGTTCACGTGCGCGGTTGTTCGTGCTGTTCACCTAGAACTTGTCATGCGCTCAACGGCGGACAGTTTTTTAGAGGCATTCCGGCGTTTCGTTGCACGTCGTGGATTCCCTTCAGTTATTTATTCTGACAATGCCAAGTGCTTTAAGCGTGCCTCTCGTGAACTTCGCGCAGTGTATGACATTGTCCGGAGAAGTGAGGTTGGAGACTACTTGTCAGCTCATAACATTAAGTGGAAGTTTTCTGCAGACCGTGCTCCTTGGTGGGGCGGATTTTGGGAGCGTATGGTTCGATCAGTTAAAGACAGTTTGAGAAAGGCTCTAGGAAAGTCACTTCTAGATCATAATCAAATGAGCACGGTCCTCACGGAAATCGAAGCGATCATAAACAGTCGACCACTCACGTATTCATATCCTACCCCACAGGAGCCAGAGGTATTGACCCCCGCCCACTTCTTGCATGGGAAGCGACTTACCGCACTTCCTGACTTACAGTACCTAGCCGTAGAGTCTAGTTCCCATACTGAGCTGCTTAAAAACTGGGTACAACGTCAAAACATGCAAAAAGACTTTTGGAACCGCTGGTACAAGGAATATTTGATACTTCTCAGAAGCGCCCATAACAGGCCAGTGGCCGACATAACTAATGTTGTTGAAGGTAGTATCGTCATAGTGCGCGAAAATTCAGCGCCCAAGTTGTGTTGGAAACTAGCACGTGTACTAGAGAACATTACGGGAACCGACGGAGTTGTACGTGCATGTCGCCTAAGGCTAGGAAACGGAAAAATAATCACGCGACCGGTACAGCATCTGTCCTTCCTAGAAATACGCCCATAGCATTTCGTGGGCCGGGAGTGTTAAAAAGAGAAAGGAATTAGCCGGCGCGAAAGAAGAGGAAGTACGACCGCGAGCGCGTGGCACGTGTATGTATGTTTGGTTTTTTTCTGTGCGGAATAAACGCATCGTGGCGTCTCGCTGGTCGGCTCTCGACAGGCGTATTGTCTTCCGCCACCTTTTCGAAGCCTGGCTATTTCTCATCGAAGTCCTCGGACTTTACAATGGTCATCGCCGATTACCTACTTGCACCGTTTTCCATTAACAGAAAAATGGTCTTTGGTTATTGCAAAAAGGTTCAAACCTTGTGTGGCCCAAGCTCAAGAGCCATGACTCTGGTAAGCTGGTCCAAAGCTGCTTTACTGGCACAGTAGACAGCATGATTTTCCAGGGCTGCAATGCCTGCCTGGCTTGAGACGTTCACAATTGCACCAGCTACACGACGTTCTTTCATTGATTTGACACACAGCTGCAGTTTTGAAAAATCCACAGTGAGCGGTAGCAAGAACAAGAAAGATATACCATTCTAGCAAAAAATTCAATGAGACTATTAAAGGGATACTAAAGGCAAACAACTTTTTCTGTTAGAATGATGGAAGAGTGCTCGAGAATATTTGAACATCTGATGGATGAGTTGTGAGTGTCTCGATGTCCTCTTCATTCGGCGAGGAGGACCACTGAGGCACTCTAACAATAGCTAAACCCTCTATCTCGCCTGCCCGCTCCTACCTTTCGCACAGCTGGCTGGACTGTAAGCCAGTAAGGAGAGAAAACAGCAAACCTATGTCAATGGGCCTAGTTAGGCAAGCAGTTTAAATAGTTCTAATGGCATGCTGCCCACTTAAATGCTACAATTTTCTTTTAAACTAGACATTTTCTTGGCATAAAACAAGCAGTACGGCGTTTCTTGAATGTTATTTCAACAGTGCACATCAACTTAATATTTGCCTTTAGTGTCCCTTTAAAGAAGGCACCACTGTTCAAAGGCCTTTAAAACTGAGGTGTACAAATATGAAATGGCATGTAAAGTCGTGCAAAAAAGTTTGGAAACCATGGCACCAGCAAAAGCTTAATTCTATTAATAGTAGGGTACAACTTGAAGAAACAGCAGTTGGCAACAAGGGTAGACAGACCATGCAAGTCTGTGCTACTCCGCCAGCCAATCACAGAAGCAAACAATATCATAATCGTGCAGCCTATTCAAAATGGCACCGCGTTTACACCTTCTATACTTGCAAAGTGTCTTCTGTTCTTGAGTTTTTTCATCGGTAGCAGCCATGAGGTATGCAAGAAACACGGACATTAAATGTGCAGAGTGAGCGTTTCTGTTTTCAAAAGGCTGCGGTACAGCTCAAATCGTTTCCAAATCCTTTTTACACATGTAACTTCACTGAACTGAGTTGAAATGCTCAGGTGGCAGCATTTGCAGAGTGCCAGGTTTTCACACTGCAAGCATTTCATTTCAGCTCAATAATGAATTGGGCTTTCCATGTTCCACACTAATACTCAAATGAAAATATAAAGTTATGCACTTATCACTTATTTTTACCATTGTCGCTTTATCTTTGTTACATGGAAAAATTGAAGTACAAACTATATGCAGCCTTGCGGAGAAACAGTGGCTGGTGGTTATGCAGGCACGGGAAGGGCCTCACTGCAGACGTGAATTGTATCCAACTTGTATAGCACAGCTCCACAGAGTAGAATTGGTTTACTGTATTGCCCTGGTAAAACATGCACATTTAGAATGTACCTGTCGATTTTAAATCAGCATACTGTGGCTGCAAAAAGAAAAAGGGGAGTAGCCAGCGGCGCACATGGGCACCAACCTCTCCTTCAATTACATTTATTAAAAGAAAGGGGGGGGAGGTGGAGGGATTTTGCCACTGGTCTCTAAACCTTTTCTTATGGCTGTTGTGGGGATTTCAGAGGTCCCATGGATATTTTGCTACAACGTTTGAAAAGCAGCTACTTCTACGAGCAATGGCACAAAGCTCACATGGTGCCCTGCACACCATGTGCATAGTATGTCAGTGGCTCTTGCAACGAAGGGGCAGCCTGCAGTGAGCCATTGAAGGAAACATGCATGTGTGAGGCTTGTACACTGCCAGGGCCAAAGTGAACTAACTAGTGCTCAAGGATGTTAGCTGCTATATCCAAGTTTGTGAAAGTACTTTTATGGATAGTAATTTTGATATTGTTTTAAAGTTTGCATTAAGACATAACACTTTTTCTTCTTTGAACAGCCGCCTGTACTGTCTGCATTCAGCCAAGACTTGCAAATGCAAAGCCAAGTTACTTGACCGTACAGCGAACTCCCGTTAAGACAAACTCTGTTAAGTAAAAAATTCGACAAAAACTCCGTCAGGACAAAAATTCTTGGATGATTAAACAATATGGAAACATTTGGTTGCTTTTCCATACGCTTAATGAAGAAAGAAAAAGACCTGCTTAATATGAACAAAATATCCTGCTTTGTGGCTACAACAAACTTCTGTAGTGATCGCTATCACTGTGCCGTTTCGTTCTCAAAGTTCTGGCAGCCAGATGCGAGCCTGATAGGAAATGATGTCATGGTCACGTGTACTAGAACCATGACAAGTTTGAGAGAGCTGCCAAGCCAATAATGTTATGGTCAAGTTGTGTGACACACTGGGAAGGAAAATGTTTTAGTTTATGGCTGGCACTCTGATTTGTGCAACAGTAGCAAAACACTGTCTTTGAATGAAACCATGCAGTGGCAAGTAAGCACTCCTTTTGCAATTGACTTCCCATATTAAACCTATTTCATTCACCATTTTCCAGTAATAGATATATTTGAATGTGCCAGTCATGTTGTCACTTCTCTTTTTCAGACAAACAAGTTTTCATGGTACCTTTTAGTCGTTCTCAAAGTGTATATATGTGCAGTAAAACCTCATTATAACAAAGTTGAAGGGGGAGTCATAATTAATTCCTTATAACCTTTAGTTAGTTATACTCTGTATCCATGTCGTATATTAGAATTTCAAGGGGAATTACGATTGCTTCGTTATATGCATTAGTCTGTTATATCCCACTTAGTTATAACGAGGTTCTATTGTATACACTTCGTAGGAATTTGGGTGTACCCAGTATGCAATGCATGGCCATTTACCTATTCTGCCTTTTCTATACCTCTCTCTTTCACTAGCAATGCGAATGGCTGAGCTAGCAGAGCTGTCAATTCCCTCATCAAATATACGATCACTTTATCTCTCAGTGTAAATCATGAGCAGACACAGTTCTTGCTAGCTTTGCAAGTTTTTGCACTACTGTGCAATGTGAGTATTGACGTTTCATGGAATCAGCTGTGATAATCAGCATTTAACACACTTCGTAACTTATGCAGGTCACAAGATTTGTGCGGATAGCAGGATGGTTTTGAAGGCAGGTAAATCAAACATTTACTAACACTTATAATTTTTACTGAGCACAAATACTGAGATAGTTTGAACTAGCAGTATGGATTAGATTAGCTTAAGTGCAAGTGTCAGTGACGCAAAGCGCCATCAACTGCACCCATTCCATGAGAAGTCAGGTAACCATAACACAACACATAAAAGTGATCATAACGTGTTTGAAGCCTCAGTCACGAATAGTCATGCAGAAGCTCGATAGAAGCTTTCCTTTCATTTCTATAACTATTTCATTTATTTGTGTTTTGAATGCACATTGCTCTATGAGGAAAGCAAGTTATTCTAATGAGCATGAAGTTGTATATTACCTGTTTGTGTTTCTTACCACTTGTACCTACTACCTGTACTTTTATATTTAGCTGTACATTTTCTATGAATCATCCTCCTCACCCCAACATTAATGCCTGTGGGTGCAGTGGGTAATAAATAAATAGAAGTTGCCCACTAGATAGCAGATGACTGTCAGGCAGATGTCTGTACTTCAGAGCAAGATTTGAAGACAATTAGTATGTAAACACTCATTTTAGACTCAAATTAGGATTCATTAAGGCAGATTACAATGGATTAAGGCACATAAGGCAGGTAAGGAATGCTTAAGGCAGATTATCATGGATTACAGATTAGCATCGATCAAAGCAGCAAAGTTTAGCTCTTGTTGAAATCGGGAAATCGGCAAAAAAAGAAACTCAGGTAGGTTATGTAATGCTACTATCACCATGACAAGCTAGTGAGCCAATTTAAGATTGCTAAGACTACTTAAGTCAAGTCTAAATAAGCTATGTCTAATTAAGCCAAGTCTAATTAAGGCTAATTTAGCGATGTATCAATTAAGCCAATCCTAACTAAGCTCATTATAATTAAGCTTAGCATAGTTAAACTAAGGCTAATTAAGGGCACTGGGTATGGCAAAATCTTAAAAATACATTTCTTGCTTTTTTTTGGTCAACTTGGAATGCTTAACACCTTGCGCACGATTTCCATATGAAAACATTGCTTGGAAGGCTTTATTTCTGGCCGAAAAATAGTTTCTCCCAAAGGGAGTCCTGAATAACCACACCCCCTTCCACATGTGCTCACCGCTTCTCCTAAATTTTGCAAGACAATTTCTCAAAGCGTATTGGCATGCCTTTGTCGAATCAGCCACATACAAAACAATTGTCTGGCAACTGTGGTACAGCTAATTTTCAGCCAAGGCAATCTAAAGACGCAGTCGCTGTGCGCTTTATTCTCCCGCTTGTGCATCAGCACATGTCGTTCAAAAACTTCTCGTCGCTTGCTCGATCAATTTTTTTTTCTCAGTGCCATGCGCTTTGTAAACTGAGGTTCCAAGGGCTAAGAAGCTCTTTGGTAATATATGTTTCATGGCAGCCAACACACCTTTCCTAAAAATGGAAATGCATGCCAACGAAGTACGGATGTGCCGAATGCTCAACCAGCAAGCTCCTCAATGGCGAAGGTTTCAGCCTTCTCTGTGTCCTTTGAGGAAGAGAATCTGCAGCAGAGTGCCAGTGGATATACCTTAATGGACATGTACCTTATTTCTGATGTGATTAGACAGAACTGTGCCTGGAAACTGCGGTGGAAGTCTCGAACTTGTTGAAATTGCAAGAAGTCTCCTTGTTAGGCTTCACACTATAAGAATAGTGACACTGGATGCTGTTATTTCATGTAATAATGGTTCCATGACACCAGCCAAAATTTTGAACTCACTAGGACTTAATTTTGGCCACCACACAGTCATGTGGCCAAAGGAAGTCAATAACAGTCAACAATACTTTGCTGACAGAGCTGCACGGCAGCTCTCAAGGGAGGCTAGACAAGAAAGAAGACTGGCTCAAAAGCAGAATGATGACACCGACGATTATCAAGCTGGTGGTTACTAGCAAAATGATCTTAATAGTCTTGGTGTTACAAATTCACAGACATGGTAATCAAGCCCAAGTTTTGGCACTCCAGAGAAAAAATTCATGAAATATTTGATTTTAGACTTCTTTAACAAATCTGCTACAGTTAAAAGGTGCACACAATTTGTTGTTGTTTTGTGGGGTTTTACGTCCCAAAACCAGTTCTGATTATGAGAGACGCCGTAGTGGAGGGTTCCGGAAATTTCGACCACCTGGGGTTCTTTAACGTGCACTGACATCGCACAGCACACGGGCCTCAACATTTCGCCTCCATCGAAATGCAGCCGCCGCAGCCGGGATTCGATCCCCTCGATCAGCAGCCGAGTACCTTAGCCACTAGACCACCGTGGCGGGGCATGCACACAATTTGAAAGAAACTGATCACTTGTGTGGATACATTGAAGCAGTGTCGAGAAAATGGTTCCTGAATACGATAAAAAATGCATGCGAAGTATAGGGCTTACCCGGTGCCCTTAAGTGAGGCTTAATTAAGGGACAACTAATTAGGTCAAGCCAAATTAAGCCATGCATGGTTAGGTTAATATTAAGTGCAGCCTAATTAACCTATTTATAGTTAGGCCATACCTAAACAAGTCAAGCTTATGCCAATACTGAGCTAAGACTAATTAATCTAAGCTTAATTAAGCTAAACATGGAAAGTTAGCAAGCCATAACATTATTACTAATTAAGAGAAGCCTAATTAAGCTAGGACCACTTAATTTCAGCCTAATTGAGCTAAGGCCAAATAGGTTGTGAAACCCATGCGACAGCCATGGCATAACCTACATATCAGCCGCTGCATGTGCTCGTTCGTCTTCGCCATTTTTTCCTAACCTACTTTAAGCTGTCTTGGTCCATGTTAATCCACTCTGACCTGCTGTGATCTGTCAAAATCCACTCTAATATGCCAGGCAGTCATGGGCACATTACCAGTAAAAAGTAAGTGTTACAGTTACCTAAGCCAGAAAAGTAACTATGTTACAGTACAGTTACTGTTAAAAAGTAATGGCGTTACTTTTTGTGACTTTACAGGACTAACTTATACATCACAAATGAGATTAAACAGTTTCTTAATAGAAACGTATGAAGGCATGCGGTTAGTCAAAACTTCTCGTGGTAAAACACCGGATAAAAGGAACCGAAAGGGAATCAATCAAAAGCCGAACACCAGCAATCGTTGTGTGTGCCTCATTTGATGGAACAACCTTTTCATTGATTGTCGGAAATTTATTTATAAAAGCCATTGGAACAGCCTGGTGCTACAAAAGACTGCAGCACACTTGAAAATGAAATAGGAGCTCACCCTGAGACGCGACAAAGAGAATAGGCTTTTCACGCCACATTGGCGCCTCCACTTTGGGAAGTGCTTTTTAGAAGTACCGCGGGTTTGAGAACTGAATGTGTGCGAGGCATTGCAAAGTGTCTGTTTCTAGGTGGCTTCCGCGAGGGTTGTTATAAAGAAATGGCTGGCCACACAAAAATAAAATCATAATAAGGATGCTGCACCTGTCTCTGAACAACAGCGTCTTTCGTCACTTAGGCCAACCAGACTGCTGTGTCGTGTGCTTTTCTCTGCATGGGGGCGGGGAGAACCTTTCGCCTCCCTTTTGTGTCGCCGACCGGCGGTGCCTGGCTTGGTTTTGCAGCAAAATGTCTTCATTTCCCCCTGGAAACATGCCAGCCCATCTTTGAAGAAAAAAAAACAAAAAAACAAAGAGATGTCTGTCGTTCACAGCATCGCGTGAGATCCAAATACATTTTGTAAATGTATCTCGATATAGAGATAAGATAGTCAAAAGTGTTTATGAAAAATATCGCAATATTCTTGTATCGTGATGCTGCCCAGCCCTGCTTTTATAGGGCAACTCCGGTGGTTTTTACACCATATTCTCATATCACTGTTTTCCAATAGTACTGATGGCCCTGAAGTATCCAGGGTGATTCAGTCTGCTCAGAAACTCAGCGACAATCTTGAATAACTGAATTAACAATGTGTTCAAGCTGAAAACAAAACCGGTAGATGCTTCGTTCGGCGTATGTGATGATGTCACAGCCTCCCGCCGTCACAAATATGGAGCTGGTGCCAGAAAAATGAGAGTAGCGACATCATCCAACAATTTATTGAGCTTTTCTGAACTTAACGGCGATGACTTGAGCGCTGATAGTATGCCCGTTTTGCTTTAGACGACCCGCCTACTCAGGTAGGCAGCGTTGCAGGTAATGATGTCAAAAACACAGGGTGGCACACATGGGAAGTTGCTAAAAATGTTTAAAATTTATTTTCAGGAAAAGTAATTAACTTGCAACCGCCTGGCTTGGCATAAATTGTATCACCGAGGAGAACATGCACTGACAATTTGATTGAGATCAGTGGACAATGAAAAATCGCCGGAGTTGCCCTTTAAGGAGTGTTCCTGCTGGATATAGTTTTTTTCTAAAAAAGGAAGTAACTGTAATGGTATTTTCCATTACAGTTACTGTGTAAAAAGTAACAGTGTTACAAGTTACAAATTCCTCTAAATTAAAACTAGTTACAGTTATAAGTTACAGAAAAAGTAAGCAGTTACCAGCAATGCATTACTGTAACTAGATACTGCCTAAGACAGATGACAGGGTACACGCTGTCATGTGCGCGCAATAGAATGGGCTGGTACTCGGTGCTCTAGAGGAGGAGACAAAGACGCCGCCGCCGCCGACCACGAGGCTGGAGCACGCGCAAGGTTGAACGAGCGCAAGAGCGTTGCGAAGAAGTAGGGAAAAGAAGACAGAGGGAGACAGGACTGCAGCATTCGACACAGTTGGGTGCCCGGGCCCGAGTGTCGAGATTCTTCCAGAGGTCCACGAGTTGGAGCTCTGGGCTTCATGTGGCCGCCTGTATGTCCTCCCCTTCACCTTTCCTGCTCCAAGGCTGCAGTGGCCAGCCACATTCTTCAAGCCATCCCTAGTTCGCCTCATCGGTCTCCGGCACGCTCTACAGCAGGCAAAGGTACTTCGGCTCCTTCCTGTCGCCCGTCCCGCCAGACGGTGAGCCTGTGTTGGCCGAGACTGTTGTACTGTTGGCAGGGACGCTAAGATCATTTTGTTGTTGATCCGCTCTGCTCAGTGTACGTGTGTGTGTGTATTGTGCGTCTTCCCTGTACATAAAGTGTCACCTGGAATGCACAAGCAGCCTAGTCTCTTCGATGGGAACGCTCGCGTTCCCAGCGTAAAAATATCCCTCTCGAACCTCCCATGACAATGGCGTCCGTGACAGGACGAGGCTGATTGTAGCGTTCCTTTGCTCTTTTGAAAAATAGAGTTAAACAAGCTCATTAGCATTGGCGAGAGATTAGGCCTAACCGGAGACACACTCACACAATGGGTTCACGAAGAGCAAGCGCTTGCAAGGGAGGCGTGTGCTGCTGAACGCGAAGCAGAGCATGAGCAGGCTGAGCAAGATGAACATGCAAAGCGCGAGGAAGCGGAATTGGAAAAGAATCCGGCTACTTCGCCTGCGTGTGATAGAGGCCGAAGCAGCTTTGAGTAGACTCGCAGGTCCGTCTGAGGTCACCAATCGTTCTGCGCTAGTTCAAGTATGCATCTGGGACTCTATGCCCCTCGTTGCTGAAAAACGATGTCTCGATGCATATCCCAAGCGGTTCAAAGCGGGGACGAGTCTAGAGGGTGTCGTAACGGGGCAGGAATGGACTGAAGATAACTTCCCCATCTCCCCAAGCACGCCTATCAAGCACGCCCAGTGCATCAGAAATGGCCAGTCTGAGCCTGATGAGGCTAAAAAAAGGATTCAGTGATAAGAATCTTGCACGTTCCACGAAGGAACACTTTTGCTATAGCGCCTCTTGGAGGCCAAATGCAGTGAGAGGAGGGGTAAGAGTGCCTCAAAACGGCTCCGCTGCAGGAGCACTGTTAGTTCCCTCATAAAACAATAGTGCGCGTTATGAAGAAAAATGTGAGGCAGTTGTCGCCGATGCTTCATCTGCACTGCTGTTAGCGGCTGCGGGTGACACGACTATGGTCAAAGGCTACGTGAATGAGTCGCTTTTGACGGCATACAGTTCTTCCGTGTTCAGAAGAGGCAATAGTCATCCGAGAGAGCAGGGGGAAAGAACAGGAGTGCTCGTCAGAGATGAGAAAGTCAACTCGGCCATAGAGCCAGGAGGCTATGATGAGGTAGTTATGCAGGACAACCTAATTGATGGTACGCACAGTATCAGGGAAATAACCTGTAAATTCGCAGTTCAGCTAGGAGGTGACTGGGCGCTAGCCCATTGCTCTCCGAGAAAGCAAGCTGATGCGCTTTTTTGCAGAACAAATTTGGGATGAGGTTTTAAGGGCACTACCGACTTATAGGACCAGACAGGGCATTGGTTTTTCAGAAGAGGTAAATCGTCTGGTTCCTACTGGCTCCGCGCCGTCGCAAAGCCTTCGGTCGCGTTCCAATAGTATTCAAGTCAGGTCTTCAACTGGCACCTGCCAAGGCAGGGTTGTTGAACGCGGCCATTCTTCGAGCGTTTTCTTGCGAATACGCAAACGCTGCTGTTGCTGGAAATTCCCCCTAGTGTTCTTTATGCTTTTGTGGACACGCATGCAATGTGGATTCGTCTCTTGTGGGATGCTATTACTTGAGCGACGTTATACTAATATCTGACTGCCATTTTTAGGTTTTGACTCGGAACTAGACGGTTGTACATACTGCGTGAATTCTTTGTGAACTGTGGGGAATTTTCAACATGGTCATAAGGACATGTGTAAAGATGTATGTACAATTTCTCAATCTTGCAGTGTTTTGTGTGTGATTGTATAATTGCGCATATTTAGCCTTTTGTTTACGTGGACATATAAACAAAAGACTTCAAGGGGGACCTACGTCATGTGTGCGCAATAGTATGGACCAGTACTCAGTGCTCTAGAGGAGGAAACAAAGACGCCGCCGACGACAACCACGAGGCTGGAGCACGCGCAAGGTTGCACGAGCGCAAGAGCGTTGCGAAGAAGTAGGGAAGAGAAGACAGAGGGAGACGGACTGCAGCGTTCGACACAGTCGGGTTCCCGGGCCCGAGTGTCGAGATTCTTCCAGCGGTCCATGAGTTGGAGCTCTGGGCTTCACGTGGCCGCCTGTATGTCCTCCCCGTCACCTTTCCTGCTCCAAGGCTGCAGTGGCCGGCCACATTCTTCAAGCCATCCCTAGT
This sequence comes from Hyalomma asiaticum, assembly GCA_013339685.2. Lineage (NCBI taxonomy): Eukaryota > Metazoa > Arthropoda > Arachnida > Ixodida > Ixodidae > Hyalomma > Hyalomma asiaticum. The sequence continues at coordinate 196,393,619 of CM023481.1, read as the reverse complement.
TCGCCTCTTCGGTCTCCGGCACGCTCTTCAGCAGGCAATGGTACTTCGGCTCCTTCCTGTCGCCCGTCCCGCCAGACGGTGAGCCTGTGTCGGCCAAGACTGTTGTACTGTTGGCAGGGACGCTAAGTTCGTTTTGTTGTTGATCCGCTCTGCTCAGTGTGCGTGTGTGTGTATTGTGCATCTTCTCTGTACATAAAGTGTCACCTGGAATGCACAAACAGCCTCGTCTCTTCGATGGGAACGCTCGCATTCCCAGCATAAAGATATCCCTCTCAAACCTCCCATGACACAGTAATCTTTTAAACCACTCTAATGTACCCTAATGCACCTCAATTCCTCTTAATGAACCGTAATCTGCCATAATCCGTCCTAATCCTCCTTAATCAGCCCTAATATTTTTAATCCACCATAACCAACATTAGTTTAGACCATGTTAAACCCCATTAATCCACCACAGTACACTCTAATCCATCTTAAATCCACGGCCCAGTTGCCTTAATCGGCCATTATACACCTCAACGTGCTTTAGTCTATTTTAATCCTGCTTAGCCTGCTCTAACCTTACCTAATCGACCCTACTCATTCTTAAGCCATCTTAATCCACACTAATTCACCTTAGTCAACCCTAATCTGCTGTGCCCTTTCTGAATACACCCTAGTGCACATTAATCCACCATAATCCACACTAACCCACCTCAATATACCCTAATCTGCTACAGTCCACTATAATCTGTCTTAATCCACACTAATCCCCCTTAATCAGCTCTAATCCACCAATTTCCACCCTAATCCGTCTTAATTTACCCCAGTCCATTAATTCACCTTATTCAAGAAAGATTTTGAGCCCGACTCCTGTCATGGTCTTGAGTTACTTGTGGTTAGACACAGCAGAATTATCCTTCTCCTTTTGTATTCCGTATAATAGAGTCCTAGAAGGTTGTGTGTTTGAGTCCAATAAGGTATAAACCCATCTACAATCACTGGTCAATTAATTAAACTTTGGTAATCACTTATCATATCTTACAAACTGCTGACATGCATTTGGTGGCTCCTTGGGAAACAATATTTATGGTGAATTTTGCACTGCACCGTTCGTGTCGATGCCGAGGCAGTTCAAGGACACCTGCCATCGGCCAATAGCAGTGATGTATGCTCATGATGAAACAGCCTCTTTTTGAGGACTCCGGAGGAAATGGAAACTTTGTGCTCCCCTTGTGAATGCTACATGTCACTACAGAATTTGGCTGAAGTGTTCATTACAGTATACGCTAGCTTCAGAATGTGTTCTTTCACCAAGCCTGGCGGGTGGTTAAGGGCCCCTTTAACATTTGTGAAGCCAGGGAAGTGTGACAGTCAACAATATGCCAATGGGACAAGGATATTTTTCATTCATACATGCAGATTTCATTTTATGAAGTGAACACGTCTCTCTTTATGCAATACGAAGGTCCCCATAGTTTCTTCCTTTTCTTTTTGTTAACATGAAAGTGTTTTATGTCGAGGTCCACCAAGAAATCAGTGACGTACTTCCTGTAATGGAAGTGGACCTTTGAAAAAATGAACTTGCATTCACACTTAAAAATTTCCACACCCAGGCAGACTCGAAGCCACCTTCAAGTGGGATTTGACAACAGGAGCTAGGTGCTCTACCAATACACCACCGCAGCATCGGTCACACGAGGAACAGATGGGCCCTTATATGTTCACTATAGCCGTTTAGAAGTTACATTTATTGTCGTCCGGTTAAAGCAAAGGCACTTAGTACAGTGAACTATGGTGTTTAACAAGCAAATTACTATTAAATTAACATCGCCTCCCTTATATTGCATTCTTGGTTCGCTTATGTCCGCTGCGGTTGTACCGCCATCTAGGAACGATAGGTAGAGCGAAACAGATCGTCGTGCTGATTCGCGCCGGCAGTGAGCGCTTCGGTAGTGTTCGCGCCTCAACGTCCTCGACCGCCGAAGAAGTTAGGGCTGTGGCAGCGTCGTGACGGCGTGTTCAGGGGGAAAAAGTATGAATGCAACCGCTACAAAATTGGTCTTGCGTGGCCATAGTTGCGATGCGCACTGCTCCAGGATTGCAAAGACGGCCGTAGACAAGCAAATGATTGGCCTTTCATTGCAGTAGGCTGTGTTTTCACAAAACGATCCACTCACAACTCGTTAAGTTTCTCTTTCAAGGTGTCACCATTTGCGGACGATCCTCATTTATGGCAGGCTTGCGCAGGGCTCTGGCGCATGCAAGTCAGTGTTTCCGGAGCAATGCGAGTCGCTCGAAAACTTTCTCTCGTGTACAACTGTCGAGAACCCCTGTGCCATGTCAAGATGCCGCTGTTGTCTAGATTTAACGTGTTCACATGTTCACAATACCCAAGCCATCTCCCACCCCTTGATTCGCCAGATTGCCGCTTATGCATTCCACAACTTCACCAAGAAAGGTTTCACTTTCGTGTTATATAGATTCCTATGACAGAGGGATCAACCACATCTTTTTTTTGCTCATATACAACCACATTAAAAAACTGTCCATGGTGTAGCAACTTGTTAATAAGAAATGTAACTAAATTAAAATACATTGTAGGTTTCTTTCCTGCCCATATACTCATAAAGCATCACTACTGATGCCCACAATCATTTTGAGTGATAATGCTGCAAGCTTACGGAAAGAAAAAAATTATGCACAATGCAGTTCTTGCATCTTCCTTACACCACAAAGCAAATGAATCCCTCTAGACAACAGTATTTAGTGCAAAGAAATTTCCGTGTCCATCACAATCACAGTGACATGTTTTGTGAGACTGAATTTACATGATAATAATATGCCCACAAATTTTGCAGCAAACTTTCTAAACTACTCTGAGGTTAATATGGCATTTTTCTTCTCAATCACTGACCAGTTAAGGACGTTTAATCCTGCCTTGATCATTCCAAATTTTAGTGCCATAGGTACAATAAAAGTGGACAGCATAATGAGAACAAAATCGCAAACAAGATCTTTTTTTTTTCTTTTTTGATAATCCAAATATCTGTTCTGCATGCAATGATGAAAGTTAAACTCGGTGAGATGCAAATGAAAAAAGTCAGTTATACCACCATTTAGTGTTATGTTGGCATCCAGGTGCATGAAAAGTTACGGAAATGGCATGCATTATCCACAGCTCCTTATAAATTACAAACTATGCAACCTGCATATCAACTTCACACCTTGTATATGTAAGTTAACTGTCATTATGTAAGTGTCAAGTGCCACAGTCTCCGAATTTTTGTGTAAGCAATGACCCTTTTCGTGAGCCGCAGTACAGTGCTAAATACAACTTCTCATGGTTTCACCCCAATGGAGCTAAAACGCATGCATTATGTCCCATACTGACTATTCACACAAGTCCAGAATGTATTTCACACAGTGGCATTGGTAAAAAGAACTCAGATGTACTCGTTCAGGTAAAACTTCTGTAAATAAACTATAAAGTGACTTTCTGATTACCTCTCTTAATTAAGCTTCTTAAGACAGAAATATCAAACAAAGACCACTTATTCTCTGCATTGCCAAAGTGGCCTGGGAGAGTAAAGGGGCGCGCACACTACCGGCAAACTCACCGTAACGGTACACCAGCCTCCGGATGCCTGAGACGGCAGCCGAGCGGGCGCTATCTACACTGCACACCGGCGCGTTTCACCGGTGCGGCAGTCACGTGACACAAACAGACGGCGAGGTTTTGCGCGCTTCGAGTCTCGCACAGTCGCTGCATGATCGTGTGAAGGCAACGTTTCGCTCTCTTGGAGTTGTCTACGTGTCGACGCCGCAAACTTAGTCAGGGCTGCTTTTTTGTGTGACAAATTGTGAAGCTGTGACGCCTGATGACGGCACGAACACGGATATATCGCAACGACGGTGGATGTAATCACCTGGTGTGCTGCCTCGTACTACAACATCGGCGTACTCTTTAGGCACGACGCCGAATGGTTGAAACGGAACCAAGCTGGATATATCGAAACATCGATGACCGTTCAAGTTTAGTTCTGCTGCTCGACTTGATCGAAAGACAGCGCTGTGCGAGCAGCAAATGGTGATGTCAAGCGGTGTTTTCTATACATGCAGAAAAGTGCTGATCGCAAAAACAAAACCACACGCGTCTGTGTGTTCGTGTCGTACTGTAGGTCTGTGTGAGCCACGACTGCGCACTGAAAGGTAAGTGCCACAAGAGCTAGTGCGCTGTCTCCTAGCATGCTATCTCTTGTGGGCTAGAGCGACCAGTTTGATTTCTTTTTGCTGGCGCTACACCGGTGGCCGCTTCTTGTGGTCCGATCGTCTTCAAATCTAATTTTACGCCGCCGATCACTTGCTCTTCTGAATTTCGTAATAACATATGGTGACGTACAGCAAAATTTCCAGCACCCCGAGCACAATATCGCGGCACGGGCAATTACACGTTACAATGTGCATGTACTTTCTTGTAAATAAACTCTTGATCAACATTATTTATATGTCTGTCTGTTTATAATCTGGGTTCATCTTATCCTAATAAAATGGGTACAAACGTCTCTGAAACACTCGTCGTGTGAAATTTTCTTTTGCAAAGTCGAGGATCGGGTACGAAGAAAAGAAAAATGCGAACCGCTGCCAGGCTGACAACGCCGTCTCGGCGGCTCGCGAGTGTGGTCATAGCAACCAATCCTCCTTCGCTGATTGGTCACATCGCCACCGGCGGCCGGCAACGGCCGCCGGCTGCCGGACAATTTGGGTCTTGGCACCAAATTCTCCGGCAAGCTCTGCGGCGAGGAATACTTGCCGTTTTTGAGGACTATCGCCGTCACCCGGCGAGTTCAGAACGGCAAACGGCGAACGGCAAGCTGCTTTGCCGGTAGTGTGGGCGCCCCTTAATCCATTGAGCCACTGCTCAGTGCTCACTTAACATGCTTCTGATTGTTAATATCAAAGGCTCTTTGAAAAAGTATTTGTCAAGACATCTGAATAGAAGTTTACCATTGTCATAACAGTGTACTAGGTGATAAATCCAAAATAATGCTTCAAACGGCCAAAGCAGGAAGTGTGTGCATTGATTCTACCACAGCAATGGGCACCCGCAGGCAGGATCAGCGTGCCACGTACAATGAGACAGCCTGGGAAAGAGAAATTTGAGGGGAATTGAGAAGGAAAATGTGTGAAGGGAGGGGAGCATCGCTATTTTCGAAGATTAAGGGGCTTAACTGAAATCTGACTTCTCCTGATGGTACTTTGCCATGCTTGGCACAGTTGCACAGTAGAACGAAAGATGGTGCTAGTGTTCCCACGATAGCACTACCACGACGAAGCTAAGTCAGCACCAAGGGAAACTGAATTCTCTTTCTTTGGTTGTGGACCAGGTTGCATATGGTCAGCTTTCACATACTTGATTGGGGAGCTGTTCTAGGACTATCCTGAGGACACTTTTTTGTTCTCTTGAGTATGTGTTCGTTTAAAAGACATGAACTGCAAATTATATAGGTGCATTTCTGGCAAGGGCAAATGTTACTAGCTGGTAATATCCTGGCATGTCAAGTCAAACATTTCTGATACCCCAACATGTTACAGTGGCATGCTATTATCATATTTACTCACATAATTTGTGCACTTTGTCATGAATGTAAGGCTTCAAAAAGGGGTTGCACAAGTTACATGGACATTATGCAAGCACACTTATAATGTGTAAATAGGCATGATGTGCACTGCACAATGAAAAAAATAAATACCTAGCTGAAAAGCCAAAATCATCGTCAAGAGCACTGTCAGTAGCCTCCGAAAATGCAAGTTATACAACAGGACTCTCATTCACATTAAAGTGGTTATAGTAGTACAGTTCTCTTTGTCTTCAGCGAAATATATGACAGTGATTTTATATTTTTCTGTACAAATATTGTAGCCGACTGTCTTCTAACAACTGCGTTGAGCTTATTGCAAACCGTAGACAACTGAAATAATGCAAGAATGGGCTCAAGGCCTGCACGGCATCACTGACGGAGGCAAGGTTGGCATGACAGAGCCAACATATCTGGGGCTACTATGCTCTTGCACATCTCTGATGTGGTTGTCTCCGATTGTACCAGATTATAGAATGGCGTGTTGTGCATGTGCATTCTCACGTTGGAAGAGAACACAAAGGTGGAGGAAGGCAACGGAAGTGTAAATATACCAGTAACTTTCTTTTCATAAACTTTGTAAAAAATCAGGGGCATGTAAATTATGTGAGTAAACACTGTATTTCCATAATTCAGCTTGTAGGCTTTACTGCACAGAAGGTGCACATAAGTGCTCTCTTGTATGTTAGCACTACTGTGTACTGTGTTCCAAGTTCCTTGAGTGCAAGACAGCTCGCAAATCATGCTACAGCATTGTGTCCAAACATTCGTTTATTCTAATAAATGATGGCCAACATCAATTTTATATTAGCTTTCCCACCATTTCTGTGGCAGGAAACAAATTTAACCTTCTCCAAATTCTCTCTTGAGCTACATTTGACATCATCTCTCAGTTGACAAAGTGAACATAGCTTTATAAGAAAGAAATCAAGCTCTAGAATTTTTTAAATACTACAAGAAAATAAAAAAATAGCAATCAGTAAAAAGAGAGAGCATAAATAAATTACTAACATAGAAAGATCTAACCAGTGCTCCTGCATTTGCTGCAAGCTCCTAGAAAATGTTGTAGCCAAGACAATGTACATGCACATTGAAAATACCAACGCATTTTTTCCCAACCAACATGGATTCCGACAGTGCCTTTCCACAACAACACAGCTTCTTGAAACAATTAATCACTTTGTCATGGCGTTAAATAAAAAGAAACAGATATATGCCATCTGTCTTGATCTGTCGAAAGCATTCGACCGAGTGCTACATGAAGAATTGCTTGTGAAGCTGAAACTTATGGGAACAAATAGAGAAACAGTAAAATGGATAACCGCTGTACCTTCGGGGCAGAACGTAATACGTAGAAGTGGAAGGCGTTAAATCAAAGCTGTTGAACGTGACGTCAGGTGTTCCACAGGGGCCTGTGTTAGGCCCGGTGCTATTCCTAGTCTATATTAATGACATTACCTCTGAAATTGAAGAAAGAATCACGGTACAACTTTTCACCGATGATTGTCTGTTGTACAAAGAAATTAATAGCTCGGAAGATCAGCAGCTGCTCAGTGAAGCTGCTAGGATAGTAGAAAAATGGTGTGACAAATGGAATATGAAATTAAATGAGAATAAAACTGTTTTATTGCGTGTAACAAATGAATTAAATCATATAGTTTAATTATTCAGTGAATTCTATATAATTCTATTTCTATAGCTAATTTCTATAGTTGACTTGCTGAAATACTTGGGCGTGAATATATCCACGAATTTATATTATACTGCTCTTACCACGTCACAAAAGTCTGCAAAACTGCAGAAAATAAGCTTTGGTTCTTATGATGGAAATTGCATTTAGCCTCAGAGTCGGTAAAACTAACAGCTTATTCAACCTAAGTTCATTCCACATTAGAGTGTGCCTGCATAATCTGGGACCCTTATCAGTCAGGGTTAATCCAGAGACTGGAAAGAGTTCAACGTCGAGCAGCAAGATTTATTTTATCACGATACTCTCGTACAGATTCTGTCTCCGAAATGCTCAGTTTACTGAACTTGCCCATGCTTGCTGAACGCAGGCACATCACAAGGTTAAAGTTCTTTTACCTTCTCACTAAAAACAAATTTAACATCAATAGTGACCAGTACATGATGGCACGGCAAGGCAGAATATTACGAAGAAGCAAAGATGGCACTTTCGAAGTACCTCAGATGCACATTAACAGTTATGCGTTTTCCTTCATCCCAAGAACCATTAAAAATGGAATGAAGTACCGCTACTAATGCGAGAAAGCAGCAATGCAGATCAATTTGAAGACAACCTAACACGTTAAAGATGCACGCACGTATACGTTACATTTCTATTTTGTGGGTGTCACCCTGTAACGGCCGACAGGCCAACAGTATAAGTAAATAAATAAGAGAATGTGGTGCCATGCACTAATTCTTCACATTGCAGTATGTGATCTTTAACATTTCAAGATGATCTGAATATGAATGGAAAAATGGCACTCACCTGTGACACATTAATAGCAGCTCTAACATTCGTGGCAAAGGAGCTGCAAAGAGAAGCAACAAAAGCATTGGCCTAGAAACATTACTGATATGGGTGATGCTTCAGGACAAAATTACCCTTTCAACCCTACCTGAGACATAAAAAAAACAGGCATGATGATAGCTACACAGAGTTCCTCATTTTCCAGCAATAACACAATCACCTGCGCAAATGCTCTACAGTTGTTAAAGAACAGTTGATGCAGTACATGGCAAATGGAATAAACTGTTCTTTAACAACTGCAGAGCATTTGCACAGGCGATTGTGTTGTTGCTGGAAAATAAGGAACTCTGTGTAGCTACCACCATGCCTGTTTTTTTTTTTTATGTCTCAGGTAGGGTTGAAAGGATAATTTTGTCCTGAAGCAGGTATGTTTTAACTGCGAAGCATTTCTTAGCGATCTTTGGCGCCATTGAGCGCGCACACACACACACACACACACACACACACACATATCTATCTATCTATCTATCTATCTATCTATCTATCTATCTATCTATCTATCTATCTATCTATCTATCTATCTATCTATCTATCTATGACTTTGTGCTCTCCTGGCCGTTTCGTTAATGGGATGTATACGAAAATTTGTATGCCACAACATGACTGCCTGACAAACATAAATGACAGGTCATAACATGAAAATCATGACAGGCATGTCATGAGTGGCATGATTTACATGCCACGGTCTTGGTGCGCTCCTGGCCTTTTCGTTGATGGAATGTATACGAAAATCGGTATGCCACAACATGACTGCATGACGAACATAAATGACAGGTCATAACATGAAAATCATGACAGTCGTGTCATGAGCGGCATGATTTACATGCCACACGTTTCGTTAATATGATGTATACCAGAATTGCTGGCACAACACGACTGCATGACGAACATAAATGACAGACCATAACATCAGAACCATGACATGCGTGTCATGAGCAGCAAGGTTTACATGCCAGTCTTGGTGCTCTTGCAGCCGTTTCGTTAACTTCATATGTACCAAAATCGGTAAAACGAGACAATAATGCAGATCCATTTTACGTTCCTGATGCATGCTTCACATTTCCTTGATTCCCACTGTACGTGGGATCTGCCATTTTTTTTAGAACAGATTGGGGGTAGGCATGTTCATTATCCTTAATTAAATTGTGAAATGTCATACATTTGTCAGCAACAAGATTAATGTAAATAGGTACCATAGAAGAAATGCTGTTGGTGGAAATTAAATCAAGAGAGGTCAAGGAATGATTTCTGTAGCACACCTGAGTGCAGAACCACAATAGGTGATGAAGTTATGACCGTTACCTGTTGCATATTGCAGATAATTAGTCAATAAGAATAAAAAAATTGATTGTACTTGAGCAGGTTGGTGTTTAGGTTAGGCAAGCTCAGATAATACAATGGTAATTTATGACAGACCTTGTCAAAGGCCTCCATTAAGAAAGATGCAACCTGCGCATGACGAAACATATAAAATTTGATTTACATTGTCAGCGATATAAGAAGCCAGGTCTCATATAAAAAGGATAGTGGTATCCATGCCACGCTAGCATAAAGAAAAACTTCATTACAATGAAGCAAACCAGTTACTGAAGGTCAGGCGTCCTGATAGCATACAAGAAGTGATTGCAAACCAGTTACTGAAGGTCAAGTGTCCCTATAGCCTGCAAGAAGTGATTGCAATACAGGTTGGACAACATTTAAGAGGGCAGCTTGCTTCCTCACTAGAATAATGCTACCACTTTTCCAATTCTTAATTATGCTGGAATGATAGACAGATTTAAAGACTACTGAACCACCTTTTATCGTAATCAGTGAAATATAAAGGGTATTACTGTTAAACTTCCATATAACAAAGCCAGCAGGATTGGCTATTTGCTTCGTTATGTTGAAACTTCGTTAAATCAGAATTCGACCTTTTATTCTATGTATTTCAGCCGAAGGATTCTTATTTACATGTAATCTCCACGAGAACATTCCAATAACAGTAGTAAGAAAAAAAGACTAATTTGAATAAAGTTTTTAAAAAAATTTGTTGCACAGGGAATCTGCTCAACACAACGTGATAATGCGCCATGGAAGCCTTCATCACAAAGGCTGCAAATCACGTGTAAGGCCTAAAAAACACAGATACAATACGCTGAGGTACGAAGGGACAAGCAAAGCTATTGCGTCCATTCTGCCACTGTGGCTTGTTATCAAAGCAGAGGGTGTTTTCCAGGTGGAGAAGGTGGTGATGACATCATATTCACCAAATTGCTAGCTATCAAGAAGAAAGGTTGATAGCTATATCATTTCCAAAAAGAAGCAGTGACGTACACCTCTTTTCCCGCTTTTGTCATTGGCGACACCCATTTCTGAACTATCACAATCTCTTGCAAAATAGTGAAAGCCTGCTGCATTTAGTACTACTAGTTCTACGGCTTGTTAGGCTAGCATGGGTGACAAACTATCAGAAGCATCTGCACGCAGCTCGAACCAGGTTCCAGTAGGGAAGATGAGGAGACATAACAAGAAACAGCAGAAGTTTAACACATAGCTGTGAGTGAGTGGGGCACTCAAAAGAACAGTACAAAATGTGCATACAGCAGCATGCTAGAGCAGAGAGTGATGACTTGACGGTGAAGAGGTGGGCTCAAGTGTACTGCACAAACACCGTACACACACACAATTGCCACATGCAATGAACAAGTCTGCACATGTCGGCTTGGTGACTGGGCTAAACGGACGATCTCCTCATCCAGAGTACAGTTGCGCCATTTCAGTTGTAACAGGCTACACATGCTTCTCACTTGACACTTGGTAATAACAAAAAAGAAAAAAAGAAAAATGTGGGCAGCTAGCACTAGGGGCACAAGACTAGGTCACAGCAGAGCTGATGGCCTTCCCTTCTCCTTGTCCCCATCCTCACCTTCACTTCCATTTCCCACCTCCTTGCTATACCACACTATACATGAGTATGCTATGCTTTACCCTCTCCTCTCCTCATTTCCCTTTTCTTCACTCTCACATTGCTTATTCTCACCCTTATCTTCCTTTCCCAACCCTTTGTTATACTATACTGCAGCACTGGTGGCCTTACCTTACTCCTTTCCCTCCTACTCGCCCTAACTTCCCTTCCGCACCTCCTTGCTATACCACACTATACATGGGTATGCTATGGTTTACCCTCTCCCCGACTCATTTGCCTCTTCCTTGCTGTCCTGGCTTATTATACCAGTTGCGTGATAACCTCAACCAGCACGGAATGGCACCACCTTCTCCTGCCTCCTAAGAGTACAATATTAATAAATTGTGCCACAATTATATACATTATGCTATCTCAATTTTTTCTGTAATGCTCCATGAGTTTTGGGAGCATTTACAACAGATACAAATATGTAAACAAATATGTAAGTCAAAAGGTGTACTCCATTAGTAAACACATGTCTCACATATCAAAAGACTCTGGCTTGATTTCTCCCACAGGCTCCAAAATGGCAACAGCTGCATTGTTCACAAGCAGATCTATAGGCCCAACGCTGGAGAGTGCTGTCTCAGTAGCATTCCAATCAGCCAGGTCAACACAAACTGGCACGATATTAGGTACCTAGAGAGACCGCAAAATCAATTGGCAATGAAGCAAAAATGTAGAAAGTGAGTGGTACACGCTAAAATGTCAGTGCAATAGAAAACCATTTGGTGAAAATAAACTGTTTCAATCTCTCCTTTACTGAAAATTTTGCCAGGCATTATTAGAAACATAGGTTCAGCCTCAAAGGTGATAATGAAGTTGATTTTCTTTACATATGGGCACTGAAATCCTGTCATAAACGGCTCTGTGTTTTATGAAATGTGTAGAATATTGATAGGTTAAAGGTACTTTTCCTTGTGAACAACTTTTTAACAATAAATTGTTCAATGTGCCTTGTAACAATAAAGTGCTCCTGCTATCACAGCCCAGTGATCATGCCCGACGTACTGCAATTCAAGCCATACTTAAAAGCTCTGCTGTCTTTAATGGCTCACTCGGTTTGCCACTGGCCACACAGTGTAGGCTGATCTAGGCCGCTACATACTATACATCCTGCTTAGCATGACTTATATGTATGCTAACTAGAAGAGAAGCTCAGGGGAAGATGGACGCTTGAATCGATGAACAGATCACAAAATACGATTCAGATCAGGGAATGTTGCAGGAGCCAACGTTTCAACAAGTGGGCTCGTCTTCGTCAGGGCGGCGACTGCCTTCTCCAGTGTTTGTTTATGTACGCCTTTGCACACTCTCCCCCGTCCTCAGAAAGGAGAAGAAGAGCAGCACATGCAAACGTCTACGTTCAGGTACGGATCCCCCATCCAGTTCGAGGAGAACAACAGCGTTAAGAAGTGTAGTTACATTTTTAGCAAAAAGCTTTCGGTGAAATGCACTGTGGGTGCGGCGTAGGTGGTGTGGGGTGGAGAGGGGGACACATGCCATAGCAGCAACTCCTGCTCCGAGCGTGTGTTCCTTTTTTCATCCTGCTTTCTAGCACTGCGCACACAATGTATTTCCAAGATATGTACAACGAGTGGATTCTTTGGAAGCTTTCACTCTTGCCATTTACATTGGTCAAGCTAACACCTGTCACCCAACTTCCCCTACACCCTACCCCCTCCCTTTTTTTTTCCTTTCCTTTTTTTTTTATTGCTCGCACGTGCTGCTCTTCTCCTCTCTTTCTGAGGACAGGGGAGAGTGTGCAACGGCGTACATAAACGAACGCTGGAGAAGGCACTTGGCGCCCTAACGAAGACAAGTCCACTTGTCGAAACATTGGCTCCTGCGACATTCCGTGTTCTAAATCGTATTTTACATGTATGCTGTTATATATGTACTATATGCGAAATATGTTTATACTATAATATGCATTGCATGCTCTGCTTATGCACAATGCCTGTCATAGTATCCCAGTGGTTAAAGTGTTGTGCTGCTTAGCTCAAGATTGTAGGTTCCTGTCCCACAGCAGCCACATTTCAATGGGGGCAAAATGTGGAAATGCCTATGAAGCAATGCCACATATGATGGTTTTGGAACTTAATATAACTTAGAATTTATTGCAGCTGTTTACATGAAAAAGCAAGTGAGTATGTGAAAATGGCTACTGCTATCCCTGCAAAACCCCTCCCAGAAAAAAGTTCAGAGTATAGTTCTGCAGCTCCATATGCAGGTATTACATGTCGATCTCTGTCCCTATCAATCCATTTGCTTGAGCTGTGTATTTGTAAGATGTCCAAGGAGCACTGAGTTACTTTTATCTGATGGTGGGCAGAAGAATTTCATTAAGAATACAAACATTCACTGATCCACAAGATATGGATGAAGGCAGTAGGCAGTTCCGAACTTCACCGGCAGTCTCACCTGTTTCTGCAGTTCCTTGAGTTTGTCAGCAGATCTGGCAACAGCTATGACTGTAGCTCCACGTTTTGCTAGTTCTTTTGCGATTACATTCCCTATTCCTAATAATGGGGCAAAAGTAAATGATATTAGTTTGTCTACTGCATACGTGCACAATAGATGCAGGTAACCTCATTACAGCTTTTAGTGCATAATAAATTATAAGCTTGCTCACTCCGTATGGGATAGCAAGTACTCACCACAGAGGAATGTACCAAAATTTGGTGGTAAAACGATGGTTGGGAGACACAAGTTAAAAAGTGCAGTTGGTATTAAAAAGGTAGACTAATCACCCATAAATGCATTTCTAAGAGATATTTCCAATGAAAAAGCGTGCACTTCAAAAAAGGATAAACACTTCTTAGCATGAAAAGAATAAATGACACAGAGGGTAACTACAAGCACAAGTGCTTGTGTATTTTCTCTTTACCTTGTTCAACCTTTTCATGCTAAGGCACTTATCATGGAACAACAAGTCGTCTTCGATTTTACAAAAGGATAACAAAGCTGAAAAATATTAAATTAAAATAGATTTAAATTTGCAGTTTCATGAAACATAATTTATTTAATCACAGAGTTATCTAGGTGCTGCTGTGTCACAAAGAAGTTTTCAGATGGTCATACGTACCTTAGAACGGCTAAGCCCAAAGCAGAAAATATATTAGTATTTAGGGTAATGTCCAACGTTCAGAACGGCACTTCTCAGTAGATGGCAAGTCAATAAAAAAACTGAAGCCAGTTCCATGCCCATACAAGCTGAGCAAATAGCGTGGCTGGCAAGCAAGCACCACCACATTGTAAATGCAGATAGAGTTCTTCCTTCATGTTTCTTGACCTTCTTGCTGTCATCTTTCTTCAAGTTTTTCCACATATTTTGCTCTCTTCTCTCTGTCATCTTTCTTTTTTTCATCTCTTTATATATTGCACTCTCTCCTTCTTTCCCTCTTCCTCACCCATACTATTCTCTTTCCCACCTCTTGCTATACAGGACTGTATTAGCCTACACTATGGTTTGCTTTCTTGCCTACTCCTTTTCCTCTTCTTATATTGTAAAGACAATGTGCTATAATGTAACTATACTATAAAAGGCAATATTCAACCATCCGCACACTGCTCGAGGCATGCCACCATTGAAATGATGCTGCTATCAATGTAAAAGTGCGACATTCTTTCTGCAGATGTGCACTTACCACAAAAACAACAAAGTAGCAATGTGTTGAACAGTAGCAGAAAGCTGAAATGCTAGCAAATAGCACTGAGCTACGGTCAAAAGCTGGTGAGACACAGCTAGGTGGTGCAGACAAGCAGTTTGGCAGCAGGAAAATTGCTGCAGTGGAAGCCCCCTGCTGAAATGGTGAAGCGAGCACTTGCTAAACATCAACCTTGAAAGCTTGCCAGACCAGCTGGAGACCAGAAGTAGTTGACCTGTTCTTGTAATGCTAGTCTGAACTCTAGACTGGTTGTCATACAATATGAAAAGGCGACTCAGCAGACATACTAGCAGTTCTGGAAGCATTGTGCTGCCAGGCTGGCTGTACATACAAGCATGTTGGTTTTATTAAAAGATAAACCCCAGCATCCTCTATACCCATATCAAGTGTGGGTTCAAAGAGATTGGCGATTCCAATGCATTCAAAAGTGCAGTGCTCAAGGATGAGCTGAGCACTGTGTCACACTGATAAGGAATGATGGTAACTTATTACAACTGCTGCTGAGTAATTTATTAGAACTTTCTGTGCAGAGCTAGCTGAAATAAAATTGCTGTAACTATTACTATTCTTGCCTAAAATATGGGTGCGAAATCAGAAGATTGTACGAATAAGGTCATGATGCCGACTCTGCAAAAATGCCCACACCCGCCTCTCTTATGTATTTGCGACGCCGTAACAGGTCCCTAGATTAGGAGGAGATGTGTGATCATATATTGAACCTTTTACAGTAGAACGGTTATAGGACCCATGACCCACTCGTGATGGGACCATGCTTCGCAAACGACGGCAGACGCTAGCTTTTCGTACTTTTTCTCCCCCTCGTTTGAATTTTCATTGCCCTTCCCAGTGCGAACCCTCTTATGTGAAAACGCGGGCGGTAAAACTACAAGCATTGCTGCACACCTAACTATAGCACCTCTGTCATACATACGGGACATTTTGTCTAGGGATTTGCTGCGGCGTTCCCGTCTGGACCTTCCTGGTTGCTTTAGGGTCGCTGTGTTGTGAAGTGCTTAGCATAGTATCATAGTATAGGTGTTCTGTGATAGTATGCGCTCACATTACTTCAGGACATATTAATTATACAAAAACATGTTTCAAGGCAATCAGTGAACTAATTTGTGGTCTTGCAGATCATGTCAAACTTCTTTAAGAAAACTATAGTAATGTCGCAAGAAGCAAGTCAAATGAAACTCGCCTTGGCTGGCACCAGTCACCATAGCCCGTTTCCCGCTAAACGACACATCCATCGCAATCACTCCGTCTAAATCGTCTGATGCCCAGACTTCTCAGGCTGTTTGCAGATGCCACAATCTCTCCCTCTTAAATGAACCTCTTTCTGGGAAGTTGTTTGTTACTTGAGACCTCTATGCTTGTGACCTTGAGATGCCTGAGACGCTTCAAGCAGCTGCAAACATCCACGGAACAGACAAGGCGAACGAAGCATCGAATGAATGGACACCCCCATCGACATCAAGCACGTGGTTTCGAAACCTAACTCTATGCTAAATTAAAGTGTTTCGGTTTTGTTTTGCATTTAAGTCGTCGCTTATATTAATGAAAATTCATTAACATGTCTGCAAAGCAGAGTTAATTATAAAGATATTATTGCATGAACATGTGACTGATGTGGCGATGAAAGGAAATGATGATTTAAACAGGCGTTGTTTGAAGACTAAATTTTATAGATCACGCTTACGCAGCAAAGTACTTATTAGAGGCATTAAAACACGTCATTAAAGTGATTGTGAAAGGCCTCATGACCAAGAGAATCCCTTTGGTGCGCTGGTACAGTGTAGCGCTGGCATGGTGCGCTGGCGCCTGCGCGTATTTTGCTGTTATTGTCACGTGACAGCCGACAATTTAGGCGGCGAAACGTGTTTTGTGGTACCGCGTGGTTCGTGTTGGTTGGAGGAGTTGGCGGCTAGAGTGGTTACGGTATGCGTTGCACTGTGTTGTGCTTTGAACATAAATGGGGCACTTCTTTTGTTTTTCTTTTTCTTGTACAGAATTATTCTAGGAAGAACGAGCCATGTCATTCCTGCTACACTGATATTGCTACTACCTTCACGTGTCGGAATCGAAACGTCAACATGTGTGTTACCGTCACCATATTTAAAGTTTATATTGATGTATATTTAGATTAAACTGCGATTGACCCTGTGAACTTGCACATAACCTTGTGCAGATACGATCTTCATGAATCGCGTTTGTCTGGCGTCGTCGAGCGGCCCATACGTCGCGGTAGCTTCAAGGTTCCGTGTATCGTATTAAACATGTGGTACATCAGCATTTTTTTTTTTTGTTTCCTGCTAACGACGGCGCCGATTGGTCACTCTAGCGTAGGCGTGTGCATATAGTGTACTAGAATATGTACACTATACGTGTGCAGATACCTGCATGAGGGGGCCAATTTTCATCAGAGCGCCCCCTTCTCCCATTCTCCCCTCAGAAAATTACCTCTGCATTGCGAAAAGGCATGTAATGTTGATGTCATAGTTATAGCTGTGCGGTTGCGTTTTCCGTTAAAGGTATGCGTATGCAAGGAATTTAATAATTTACACAAGGTGGAAAACTTGAACACATCCGAAGTGTCACAGACTGGTTCATAGAGACACCGGCTGCTTAGAGTGTCGGGTTCTGAGATAAGCATGTAGAGATCGGGTTAAATCGTGATTTCTGTCCCACCCGAGGGGGCTGTAAGTGTCATAACTAAAGCTGTTTTTGTATTTTTAATGTCATCAAAAATTGTGCACCCTTCCTTAGTAGCAGGGGAAGGGGGGCATGGCCCACTTGCCCCCCTCCTGTGCTCACGCCTATGCACTCCAGAGGCCCTGTGGCCATAAGATTCAGACCTTATGATTCAGACAATGTTCACTGTTCAGATTAACTAGATAGCTCAAATGAGCCCGCATTGCACTTGTGTTTACCTTAGAGCCACAACTTTCAACTTCGTTCTTTGTCATAAATAGTTGTAGCTCTCTAAGATATATATATATATTTTTTGTTCTTGTAGGTTTTGTGAAACTTTAAAAATCGATTTTCCTGAATATTAGTATGAATAAGCTATGCCACAGCAGGTTTCTTAGAGTTGTTCACTATGGTTAAGCGAACTTACTTTGCATGTCTTCTTTTCTGTCGTAGGAGGCTTGTAGAACCGACCAGTCACACAGGTGTTGAACTAGCAGGTGAGATGCAGCCAGTCCAAGCATCATACTCATTTCAAAACCACGATAAAGAGCTATCTGTTGAAGACATTATAGTGGGGCAGCATGCTGTGTCTGCTGAAGGCTCGGGAAGCTGGGATGCAGAAGTGTCAAGCCATGACATCACCACGCGACACATGCCTGGGAACCCATCAGCTGAGAAGAGCACTGAGCAGCAGGCGGAAACACTGTCTGAAGATGTGTTGGCACAGGTAGCAGAAATTGAAGCACACTGTGCCATCAAACCAGTAAAAACAGCTGTGCCAAAAAGAAGGCTGAAGAGGACTGCAGCCGCAATGTGGACAAATGGGTGAGCAGCAACATAAGTAGTGTAGAATTTTACTGATGAATTTGAACTGCAGTCATTCATTGTTATTTAGAGATAGACGAGCAGATTTATATGTAAGCTATTAGCAAAAGCTTGTTAGTGGGTTAGAATATTGCTACCAGGCTATCAATTGGTAGTAATTTTCATGGATGGCTTTTGGATGCTTTCCCTACACAAAGTTGGTAATTTACTTGCATTGAACACCATAAACAAATTACAGCATATAGGGAACACATGGAACATAACACATTTCAACTGGACTTGCCTTAAAATCATCCACTTAATCTGCACCATTTCTGAATGATGGAATGATAGTGGCTGTGATGACTAGACAAATTGTCATTGGCAAATTTTCATCTGGCTGCTGCACTCTTGTGCAAAGTGCTCAAAAGATTGGCACGGCCGGAGGTTGGAGGATGGATGTTCGACCTCCCCCCCCCCCGTGCCCACCCTTGGAGTCTTTTACACCATTCTGTGATATATGCTACATGCAGGCAGGAAAAGGTTGCAAGGGGTAGGAATTTTACTCTTTACTCCTCAAAATGAAATTCTGGCTACACCCTTGGCTGAAACCTTTGCAGATGTGCTGAAATGCATCTTTTGATTTTTGCATCTCAAAATATTAGGTGCATTTGATCATTGTCTTTTCATTAGTTTCCATTCATGCATTGCACTTTGTACAGTCTCTTACAAACAAGAATGAGAAATGCTTTCCACAGTGTGCTTGAACATTCAAGTACACTGTGCTGAATATTCAACTGAATATTCTACATGTAGAATGTTCAGTTGAGCTACCACATGGTCAATCCAGATGAACATGCCGGAATTGCTTGCCTGGTTTTAAGGTCCCCTTACAGGTGGAGCATAGCAGGGAAAAAAAGTGATGTGCATATATCATTTGACAGTGATCATTTCTTCATGATATGGTATGCCACTAAAATGGTCAAAATTTGAAACGGGGGGGGGCTGTGCCTTTTCTTTTAGGAAGATGCACTTAGACCGAGAGCGAAAATAACACACACACTCATGCCTAGTTAAAGAGATTGACAACCAATATTTATAGTACCTGTTTTCCTTAGTGAAATGGAAAGCTTACTGGTTGGAATGTTACATCATGGAGTGGGCTACACGGAAAACGATGTAAAAATTTTTATCACAACCTTTCACTAATGTAGTTGTACACATAACATGTGCTGTAAGTAGTGGTAAGTGAGCTTAAATGCATTGCACTGGCAGTGGAGGAATGCATACAAGAACCCTGTCTATAAGGAAGTACTGTTGTTTTAATCATACCTGCGTTGCTGTGGTGCGTGTTCTCTGGCATGTTGAATTATTTTTGTTATTTCTGCGTGCTTTTGGGGCTTCTTTTGCAAGGAATTGAGCCGTATACAGCTGTAAAAAACCGCATTGTGATGCCAACAACCTATTATGATGTAAAACCTGTAAAACTGTAAAAACTGCATTGTGATGCCGACAACCGCATTATGATACCGACTAGCCCAAGTCAGAATTCTGCTGTAGGGATGCCTCATTGCTAAATTGTGGCTTTGGTATGTAAACTCCCAAAATTCACATGTACACCTCTTGCAGGCAGCAGCATGTATGGCACTTAGGTTTGGTGATTCTTCAGATTCTGACGCCTGTGCAAGACTGAGGCATGTGTGCTCTATTGTTTAATTTCAACTGCCCTGCATTAAACATTATCTTTTTCCTTATCTTATCTGAAAGGTGTGTTCAAAATGAATGGGCCATGATGTGCACTTAAGGCCTGTGGAAGTGCTTTTGCTGGTGTATGTGTGTTTGATATTTACAGTGACGAAAAGCGCAAATGAGACGCACAAAAAAGGAAGAGGCAGACAAGAACAGGCGCTACTAACAACTGATTTATTGCAGGAACACCCACCGATATATATTGAACAAGTAGCGCATGCGCTAAGGCACAAAACGTTGCATCAAAGATCACGTGTGACAAAATTCCGAAATCTTGGACGTAGCAAGAGTTACACAGCTCGGTTGGCCTTAGAAGCCTTCTTTATAAAGAATCACCAGACTGTCGGTGTAAGTGCGCCTTCGATCGCACTCTGTCCGTCCGAAATCGTTTTCATGCAACGTGGTGTTTGATTTCGGAATTTTTTCACACGTGGTCTTTGATGCAACGTTTTGTGCCTTAGCGCATGCGCTACTTGTTCAATATATATTGGTGGGTGTTCCTGCAATAAATCAGTTGTTAGTAGCGCCTGTCCTTGTCTGCCTCTTCCTTTTTTGTGCGTCTCATTTGCGCTGTTCATCACTGTAAATATGCAACCAACTAGCCCAGGAATCTGTTTTACTGTGTGTTTGATAGCCAGTGCAATTTGTCATGCCATATTAAAAAAGGAAGCATTTATACAGGTAATTTATTGCACACTATTGTATGAGTTGCCACTGTATTTAATTGATGCTGATGATGTACTAAAGGTAGCAGCTGACTGGGGCTCTTTAAAATGCAGGGATCTATGCCTTCAAGCAGTTGAACTAAGCCGTCCAGCCCCAATCTCTGAGAAGGCTAAGCAGTTTCGCCATGAAAACCTTTATGGAGGTCGGATTCACAGAATGTCAGGTGAGCCTCTAATGCATTAAATGGAGGCCGCATTCTGATACTATGTGTCTCCAAAGGCGATACTATTGCCTTTTGGGACGTAGTACTGGGCGTATTCAATAATTGAGACATACTTGCCAGTGATGTCTGTCGCCGATCCCAAGCTGTGAGGCACGGGACTCAATCACCGGAAAAGATCACAAGAATTAACGTATCGATCCCGCAGAAATAATCCCATGGAAGCTTGGACAATTAGGTTTTGGTCTCCTTTGGCGCACTATCAAAACGCCAGCAGTGGTTCAAAGATCGAGTCAGAGCCAAGGGTGATGAAACAAAACAAAATATATTCTCATCAACCAGGCAGTTACACAAAACGTGCATGCACAAACATGACTCTTCACAATGCAAACACAGATGGGCTACGACATCACACGAAACCAACAACAAAGGAACAAGCTCATGCACTGCAACAAAGAATCAAATACAAAAGATTCCTATTCACCGAAGTCACTCGAGATGTCCTCTCGACTTGAAGCTTGCAGGCAGGGCTCGTCGGCTGGCCTGTGGAGCAGTGTCTTCTTTCTTCTTGTTGCTGAGTCACAAATTACTATGATTGTTACAACTGCTACTCACGGCTTGTAGTTGACTCTTTATATAGCCTTGGAAAGCCATTCTCGAAGGTTCGATGCAGCCCGCGTGTTCCCAGCATGCATGTAAGGTTTAGGAATCTGCTTGCCCTTTCTCGGTCCTTCACCGCTTGGATGGTGCCTCCTTCTCCCTCTCAGGGTGCAAGGAGCATCAGTATACACTCTCCATCTCCTCTCTCTCCCTCTCTTTGTCTCGCGCACTTGCTCACCATGATAAGACGCTTTCTACAAAATTCTCCCTTTTTGGAGATTCAGCCAGTTGCTGCGTGACCTTGGGCGCCTCTTCCGTGCGCAACGCTTTTCTTGTCGTTTTTTCGGCTTTCCCTTCAGCTTGACGTCGGGTTTCTCGACGAAATGGGCACTATTTTGTGACAATGTCATCGTCGCACTGTCTGTTGGTGTTTCGAAATGTCTTGCAACACAAGAGTGAGTGCACTGGGTGGACGCAGAGCAGCCCAGGTGTGGCGTTTTTGGGTGTATTGGCTTTTACGTAGCAGCTTGACTAGGCTTGAATTTGTCTATTCAATACATATACTTGAAGTGTTGAAAGTAATCTGCAATGTTACTTCAGTTATTGTTGAAAGCGTACGACAATCTGTAATGAACACACACACCTGTATATTTACACAAACTGACAAGAATGGCATACTCTTAGCTTATTGCCACAGCGCTATCGCTCTTGCCAGCATGCGAGACACTCTGTGACTAATATGCGGTTCATCAAAGCAAATGCACAAAAGACAATGCTCATTGCAAAACACAGCAAGGTATTTAGTCGGAAATAGTGTAGCAAGAGCTTCAGTAAAAATGCTATTGTGATATGGTGCGTTCATTTATTGGGTGTATGTCAAGAGCACTGTAAAAGGATGCAACATAAAATTGATGTTGCCGGAAATACTACGGACCCTGTCCTCGATTTCCGGTTTGTTCAACGAGCCAGTCAGCATATCAAAGGAGACTCTAGGTCACCACTGTCGCCTTTGGAGACACATCTCATAATACGGCCTTTGTTTGTAGTTACAGTTTCGGATAATTTACTTCAAACTGCTACAACATGATGTTGAACTCGTGAGTGACACTATGGCCGTTCGGTTTATCTGGCACTCCTTATTTCTTTTCCACACAGGGTTGTAAAATGTGCTCAATTTAAAAGTTCTGTATAGCTTTTCAGTAACTAACGTGTGGTTGGTGGCACTCTCACCTTTCTGTGCATCTGTGCGGTATATTGACACACTTAACTACATCCAGCACACGCAGCTCGTGAGGGTGACAAAGCATAGTGTTTTCTTTAACAGTTAGCTACACTTTATCGCTTCTTTGAAATCCTTAATATATTAGCAGTTTCTTTTTTTCTCTCTAAAAGAGCCAAATCCAGAAACCAGAATTGGCGTAATTTGAAGGTACCGTGAAAAACATCTTGGTTATGTCGTGTTAAAGGGGTCGGGACACCAAGCATTGAGGCCATAAAAAGCCTGTTGTACGCTTCCTCTGTATGCAAGGACACTCACAACGAAGTGTGCACAGTAAATGTTTGAGTTATATCTGAACTCGCTTCCAGAAAGTGCCTAAATGCTCATTTTTTATATTGAGAGCCGTCACTACTGTGGCTGGCAGCAAGGTCACTGTTGGGAGCACAACAAACGCTTTAGTCATGCATTGTGGTTCGTACAGTTACATCAGACCACTTTAATTTGCGAGTGGTGAACCACAGCCCAGATGTTTTGTATTCTCCCTGTGTGTGTCTGATGAACAGAAGAAAGCAGGGAGGCAACAAAAGAATATGGTGCTCTTTAAGTGGGTGCCCCCAACATTCTTTCTTGTGTGTTAGACTTCTGGCAGCACATGTGCACAAGAGCAGATGATGGAGCCGTGTGTACATCACAGCTTTGTGCCTGAGCTTCTAGATAGTGATGTCACTATCCAACTCAGTGCCCATAAACCAAAACGGAGAATCATTCACATAACTAATGCAATATTAAATTATTTACTAAGGATATGGGAATCTTCAAGTGCGTATCATGCTTTCGGTAGAAATAACAAACGTTTGAAACAAAGAACGTACAAGCCACAAATTTGATGTCTCAATTCCTTTAAAAACAGTTCTGTTCAAAATTGGTGGATGACAGAATAAAACGTCCACACAGTAAATTAGTTTCATATCACAAATGAAATGTCAGTGGAACTTGACTGCTAATCCAAAGGTTTCAATCCCAGCTGCCACAACTGCATTTCCATGGAGACGAAATGTTGAGGCCCGTGTACTGTGCGATGTCGGTGCATGTTGAAGAACTCCAGGTGGTCTTAGAGCCTTCCACTACAGCTTCTCTCATAATCATATCATGGTTTTGGGACGTAAAACTCCAGAAATCAATCATATCAAGAATGAGTCAAATCCTGGGCCTGTTTGAATTGAAATGTGCCAGATGCACTCTTGCCCAGTGGGCATGCTTCATGAACATCTTGTGACCAAAAACAAAGGCTGTGTTCCAATTCTGGACAGCATCGTAGACAGCCTATTTCGACAGCTTCAAAGACAGCTTCGCGTGCTTTTCGTCCGAGTAATGGAACGCGCCCGGATGACGTTTGCACGACAAGGCGCCATCTCGCGTCGACAAAAGAAAGGAAAAAGAACGCTTACAATGCTTGTTAATTTTGCTTATTTTGTGTTTCAATCTACGAAAAACTCAATGCAGCTCCTGTAAATCGCGTAAGAAAGCACCCATTTGCGAGCAGACGACCACTCCGGCGAGGTCCGTGGATATTCAAGCAATCCTCGCAACCGCCATCTTGTTTGGACAGCAAAGTAGCCTGCATCGTTTTTGTCTTCGTATGCCGTCTTCGCGAAGCTGTCTATTTTGCCGTCTACGTGAGAAATGGAATGGGACTTAAGATGGCCGCTGTTACGTAGCTGTCTATTTAGTCGTCTACCGTGAGTATTGGAACACACCCAAAGTTGTCTCCTCCAGTTTCCCGCTACAAACTATTGGCCACATTTCACATCCTATAGAGGATGGTACTGAGGGAATGACATTTATGCAGTCAATTTTGTTACGAAGCATTGTGAAGTTGTTCATCCACTATAATTTAGACTTTTTTTCTGGGGATGAAGCAGGAAAGAAGCACAGCATTCAATTTATAATGATCGCGATCCAACATTTACTCCTGAATGTCAGCCGTACTTCAACCGTCAGCCGTACACTTCAACTGCAACGCAAGTTTGAGGTGCTTTGAGAACTAACTGACAGAAAATTGTTGGAGCAGACTCAGCCATTTTTGTTAATAACAGTCACTTGTGTTTTCTCGATTCCATTTCAGGTGGATCTTGTATAGCAAAATAGTCAGAGTGTAGGGGTAGTCATCATGCAAACATTGATTTGCCAAGTTGCACTATCCTTCACATACTAAGATATCCAAACTAGAAGAGAAGCGCAGGGGATGGTGGAGGCTTGAATCAATGAACATATCGCTAAAAACAATGTAGACTGCAATATATTAAGATAGGATCGATACATAATAAGATAGGAAGTTATGTTCATCATGTTGCAGAATTTAGTGTGACAGTAACGAACCTTGGTTTAGTTCTTTCATCCAATCTTGTAAATGTTTTAGGATTGGTCGTGTCTACATTACAATGGCCCACAGTCACTCATTCCAGAGCAACCTGCAAGCTGGATGCTGTGGAGCACAGTGTCCACAGGCCTGGGCTGGCACTACAGCAGCCACGCACTACATATGCACTTGTCCTCATCTCCTCCCCTAGACATCCCTCTGGTGGTGATTCGATTATAAAGGGAGCACTAGCCTCCTGAACTCGTCTAAAGCACCCAAGGTCCACTTGGCTTTTAAGCACCCTTAGTGTGTTTTTTTTTTATAAAGCACTTGCAGCAGGGGTACTTACATCAGAGACTTCTCCAAATACTAATGGGTCTAGTTTAGGATTACTTCATATTTTAGCTACCTTTCTTGCCCTCTCCTACAAGCACCGAGGTTGCACGCTATTGCCAAGGAGCTATACAGACAAAGTCTGGGTGCTGCTTCCTCCCCAGGGATGTGGAACCTCTTGTAGCTCTCAATTAAATGCTTCCCCATACCGAATTAGAGTTCAGAGCAGCTATACTGCCTGGCAAAGTAGCCATACTGCCTGGCCATGGCATACCATAGTGGTCACGTGGTGTGGCTGCCTCTGCAGCAAGGACTCCTATTACTCTCCCATGCCCCTTCAGGTGCATTGGGATATTCTGTTCATCGTTAGCTCAGTTTCTTTTGTGTATATCACCTTTTAGGGTGTTTTGAGGACCCAATTTGATCATGGATGTTTCAAAGTACATTGCTTGTATCAAATATTTTGGTAATACTTGTTTTTGATTGTCATTACCTTAAACATTGCAGTGCAGATGTATAACATTAGTCTGATAAATGGTAAATTTGTCATTTCAGCTAACCAATCATTTTATTGTGACATTAATCCTTCACTGCTTTTCTAATAATGAAAAATAAGATCTTAGAAAGCGCCTAGAGTAAGAGAAGATACGTTAAAGTAGGAAAAAGTTGTGTTATACAGTGGCAAACCCGGGGTTTCTCCCAGGAGGGGGTTTAAATTTTCATAAGATTGAGGTGGGGTTGGATATGTGTGGAAAGGGCATTTATTACAATATACAATTTCCTTGCTCCAGCTGGAAGATACCTACAGCAAATAAAAAAGCCAAATAATGATAGTAGCTACGGGACGATGGGGCGATGATTTCTTTGGCATTTTACCCAAAGCTCTTGACAGGGTCAAGATGCCGTTCTGCAAAGAAGTGCACAAAGTTCTTCGGCATTTTCGTACTTTAGCCAATTTTGTCGCTCTTGTTCTGCTCTTGGGGGTCACTCCAAGGGTTCTAGCATGCCGGCCAGTTTGCAGTCATGTGAAGCCGTTAGTGTAAAACTCTATATCTGAGTATGTTCTAAATTATCAGAGTAGAACATCTTATTATGCTGCCTGTGAGTCTTGCCAAGCTATTAATGACCTTCTGAATGGCAATGACAGTGCCAGCAGAGGCCTTGAAAGTATACGTTGAACTCACAGTCAAAATGGCAGTGGGGATGTAATGGAGGGGAGAGGGGGAGGGGTTGGCCACAACCCTTGAAACCCCTCTGTCGATGCGCCACTGGTACTTTATTGGTCTAAGAATATAGACTACAGGAGAACTGAACAATACTGGAAAGATAAAGTTAAGAGGAAGCTTTGCCCTTGCACTTACTCCAGTGCCTTTTCACATAAATGGAATATTTACAGTGGATTTTTCTGCTGTAATGTGAAGCTTGCAACATCTGATTTTGTTGCAGACAGTTTCACAGAAGTCACGCAGAGTGAGCAAGTAGACCTCTCGTCTTGGTAGCTACCAATGCCTTCTGGTGTTTTCTGGTGATCTCTGTATCAATTTCCAATGATCTGCTCTTGGTGATCACTACAATTAATAGTGTCTCTCTCTTTCTTTTTTTCACTTATAGTTGGTGCTTTTCTTGGGCTGCAGAAGAAGAAAGCAGTCAGGAGAAGGAATATGAAAGCAATTGTTAAACATAACTGAGATTTTCTCTACATAGATGCTTCCGTTATACATATACAGAGACCACTTATATAACAATAAAAAAAAAAAAACTTGCTGACACTGCCTTTTATGAAAATTGGTGTACATCAGGCACTTTTTTGAGTGCTTGGTTACTGTGGTTTTTGCTATCATGCACAGATATGACCATCTTTTCAACTTCCTATAACCTGCAGGCTGCTCCTCCATCCTAATCAATTTTTGATTGATAAATAAAATTCTTCCTCCTGACTTTCTTCCAAATTCTTTTGGTGCTGCTTTTGGTGCAAAATTGACACAAACATAAAAGCAGTTAACCTCTGTTGAGATTAGCCTTTTATAGCTTCTTGCTCTTGTCCAGGACAGTGTTACAGTTAACTTTAATGCAACATTGTAGTGTGAAAGCATGAGCTTGCCCACTGTACTTATAGTGCCTTCCAATTGACCATTTCCAAAAATCTAAGTTTGCTTTCCTACAAGCGTGTTTCCCAGCCCAAAACTCTCGTCTACACTTTTCTGCTCTAAGTGCGTTCAAGTCTGCACACCCCATCCGACGTTCACGAGCACTACAAAAGGTTCAGGCGGCCCATTTCCCACAAATTTTGTCGGAAATGAGCCGTCTCGCAGCGTGTTTGACGGTTTACAAAGAGAGGGGCAGAAGCGAAAGAAAGGAAAGGGAGGGATGGGTACTTGACAGGATGAATGGTGTGACGAATGTGCAGGTGTGCACATGCTTGGAGCAAGAAAACAATCTCTGGACATCCTTGTTGGGAGACATCCTTGCAGGCAATCCAACTTACAGATTTTTGCAAATGGTCAATTGGCAAAACTAAAGCATTAATCATTATTTCCATCAAAGTCAAAAACTATCAGCTGTTACCGCAGTTTCTATTGTGTCTGCACTGTTGCACTATCCCGTGCTGGTGTTTGCAGTTCAAGAATGTCCACAGGGCTCTTGTACATGAGCCTAGTCTTCCTGAAGCACTGCATTCTCACGTTCATTCACTGCAGTAAAAAACAAGAAAATGGCGAATTATGAGTACCTTTTTCGGAAGCACAGTAATAGGAAGTGGAGCTGAAAAACTAAGAAGTCTGGTAGACTGCATACTCTGTGCAAAGCACAGAGTTGTGTAGGATTATTGATTGTTATGTTATCTAAAGGACAGTCAGTGATTAGAGGTTAGCAAGACCTAGCATTACCCTTGACTTGAAGAGAGTAAGGAAAATTGGGGAGAAACAGGCAAATCTAGTAGCAGTAGGAGTAAATGTGAATGAACTAAATCTATTGCTTGTAAGTAAATGTGTGGCTTTAGAAGAAGAGGATGAAAATAGCATGTAGATAATTGGTGACCCTTGCAAAGGTATCTTATGGGCTCTTATCAAAGCTGTAGGTACATCTTCAAGGCAGCAAGCAGGTAAACTCAATTAACAAATGTCTAAGGGTCTGTTCATGCCCGTGCCACTGCACGCCGCAATGGCACAGCCAGTGCATGGGGTATATATGTGGTTGAGGTGAGGAAGGGCACCACAAGCAGCACTTTGTTCTCACGTGAAACCAGCTTCACCTCCTCTTCCGATCCTTGACAGAGCACCCATACACACAGTAAGATGGGATAGGGCGGCTTGAGCATGAAAAGGCCCTTACTGAATGACAGATCATAATAAAGGTGCCCGCCTCCAAAAACTAGATCAAATTGGATGAACTGTCGACCAGCTGACAAGGTGAAAATCAGTAACATTTGGAATTACAGCACTGAAAAAAAAATTTAATTTAGGAATCAGGGCAGTATGTAATTGGCAATTTTGTTAATTACAACAAGAGTAGCAGAGGAAATGCTGAACAGCGTGGTACCCAGGACTCTGACGTAATCATGGTTGGGTGTGGTGCAATTAGAGAAAAGACCTAAAGGTAGTGAAATTAGACATGTCGAGGGAAAAAGTGGCAGGTGGAATAATATGTAGTTTATTTGAAGAAAGGTTGAGGTTGGGGATGTATTCAAAGCATTGTGACACTTTATTTACAATGCCTTGTTTGTCAAAGACATGGGAAAATGCCAACGACGTCACATTAACACATGATAATATGTATACTAATGGCCGGACATCGAGGGGTGGGACTCTTGCACCTATTGCACCATTTTGATACAAATGTACTGCATTCTTGCGCCAAACAAGGAGAAGTGTCCAAATTTGCTCCACGCTGCACCAAAACAGCTTGAGACCATTCATTTTTCAAAAAAAGGTGCGGCTGTTGGCATTGGCACTTCTTGCACAACATTGCACTTTTCAGCATTTGCAGCAAGTGGTCGGTGCTCGTGTGGGAAAACTTGCAGCTGTTGATTGTCGATGCTCACAGGTGAGTGAGCTGCATGGCGCGGCGCTCCTTATAGAAGGTAATGATAATTCGACCAAAGGTGCTCAGAGTGAACTAGGCATTTCTCTGGTACATATAGAATTAGACTAAGTGTGTGCTGCAGCGGCGTTTTCTACTTGGAAACTAGTGCACTGTTTTTAGGCCTATATATGGCCGATGGCTGACCGTGCTGATCAATAAGAAGGGTTTGTGGCGAATTTGTGATAAAAAATTGGGGGACCCTTAAGCTTCGCTTTTAAGAGTTGAATGCGATAGCGAAATCCAGCCCCTAGTGTGCACTTCAACCACTCAGTGCATACTTATTTAATGTGTGTAGTTACATGCACAGACACGCGCGCGCGACGTATCTATAGTAATGGTAGAGGTTTTCGATCTATTTAACAGCACTTTTATATCAACTTCGTGAAAATTTTGTACAGTGATGTAGTCACGTGGTCCTGTATTATGAACTGTGCGTAGGCATGACACTTTTATTCGTAAATGGTCACATTCTGTCGTCCTTCTTGGGTTAACTATCTGGCAGCTGTTTGATTTGTTCTTCTGGAGACCTCTTCCGGTCAACCGCAACAAGCATCGCCTTATGGTCAGTGAAATGGCAAACGGCACGTTGTTTGCTGTTTGCTTGATATGATGTTCCCTGTCCTAGAATGGCGGAACCATATAGGCTCTGCTGTAGTCGCATGGCCTCCGAGACGAGACATGTTTTTTGCAATGTCTCACAGATGGCAGCACATTATCTAATGTTTGTTTGATATGTTCAGTAAAGTTTATTCCTCCTACAAATCGCCGAATGAGCCTACAAATCGCCGAATGGGCTCATTTTCGTCGTGACACCTGCCGAACAAAATGCGTTAAGGAGACTCCTTCCACTATATGACATTTATGTAGTTTTTTTCCCGGAGCAGCTGCAAGTAACACCGTGGCTTTGTGCAATAAAGAAAAAAGAAAAACATCGTGGCTTTTCCAAAAGCCACACAGTTCTAATTCCGAAAAGTACTGAAAGAGAAAAACTTCGTTCAGTTGAGGGCTACAGACCAATAGCACTCTTAAACGTTGACTACAAAATCTTTGCAAAAGTGTTATCAAATAGATTACAGTTTGTGATGTCGATCCTGATTGGTTCTCATCAGACGTGTGGAATTCGAGGTCGCTCCATACAGACCAATATTCATATCGCTCGTACAATCCTCCAGTACTGCTACAGTTCTCAAGAGCAGCTTGCAATGCTTCAGGTAGATCTCGCAAAAGCCTTTGATCGCGTCAGTCATTCGTTTCTGTTTTCTCTTCTGGAGCATAGCAATATTGGCTCTGTCTTGCTCAAGGGTGTCCGACTTTGTTATAGTGACTGTTCGACTCGCCTAATTATCAATGGTCATCTCTCAAAACCTGTTTCTATTCGCTTGTCTGTAAAGCAAGGCTGCCCAATGTCTCCACTCCTGTTTGGACTTTATCTCGAACCATTATGCTTGAGCATAATGCGATCAAATCGTATCCATGGTTACAGCATATTAGGTAACGAAGTTAAAGTATTGGCTTATGCAGATGACTTGGCATTCTTTTGCACAGACAAACGAAGTGTTGAAAATGTGCTATTCACAATTGAAAAATTTGGTGTTGTATCAGGTGCTCGTTTAAACGCCTCGAAAAGTCTAGGATTATAGTTTGGTACGTGGGGATGTACACCGAGTCAGTTCGCAGGGATTAATTGGACTCGTATTCCGCCAAAGTATCTTGGAGTGCCGCTTGATGCATATCAATTCAGCGCACATTACTGGAAAGAGCGCGTCCCTAAGCTTGAACGTCAGGCCCAGACATACGTTCCACATTGCCTTTCAATCTTTGGGAGAGCGGAAGCCTGCAACACATTTCTTGCAACAAAGCTTTACTATGTGCTACAACTAATTCATTGCGCTCGGTTTTACATACAACGCTTTCATCGGACATTTGCTACTTTTGTATGGTCTTCCACTTTTGAACCAATGCGACGGGACAACATATTCAGACCAGTAAAAGAGGGCGGGTTGGGACTTGTGCATCTCTACTTATGGCAAATCGTTTCGCGCTTCTTCTTTTTTCGTGACAGTTCTCACCCGATAATTCAATCATTCTTGCAGGTCACACTTGTTAACGCTTTACCTGATTTAATTGTTTCATCGAATTTCTCTGTACGTCCGTGTTTGTGGGGATTTATGCAGGAAGTGCAGTTTGCGGTCCAGTTCCTTAAAACCCGTTTTTCGATTGAGTACTTGTACACAGTGTCGCGCAAAAAGCTGTATAAGGAATTATTATCTATGCTTTTTCCACCTCCATTTTATCGTTCTTTGTATGTCAACCTTCCAGGCCATGATGTCCTCAAGCGCGTTCGTAAAATGTACGTTTCTCCTAATTCAAAAACCTTCTTTTATAAACTTCACTCAGAAACATTGCCTGTGAAGGCATGGCTACACAAGAAAGGCATTTTTGTTTCTTCAGTTGACTGCCGTCTTTGTGATGTACCGGAGACAATAGAACACTGCTTTATTAACTGCAAGGACGCTATTCTGTTCTGGGATATCCTTCAGCGAACTCTAAAGAAAGATTTTACCTTTAATCCGCATACTATACGTTACCTTCTGCCAACATCCCTGGATGAAGTGCCGTTTGATATGTTCTTTCTTATGGGAATGCATAGCTTGTGGAAGACGCGCATGCAAGACCGCAACGCAGAACCAGTCACAGCATCGACAACTCATTTTGTTCAAATGATCATGCATCTAAAGGACATCTACGACGAGCTTGACGTCAGGCCTGAATGGTACCCCATCTTGGTGAAGTGCTCATCCCTACCAGCCATGCTGTGCAACACATCTTGAACTCTCCCTAAAAAACACTTATGTGCATCCCGTCAGTGAATGTGTATTTTAGGCTGACATTGTCATTTGGATTGCTTGTGCGATTATTGTCGCTGGGTCACTGCAACAGCGCCTTATGCAATTTGCGAATTTCTTAGCGCACTGTAATAAATACCATGTATGAAAGAAAAAAACAAAAAAACATCGTGGCTTTGTGGTAGGACACCTGCTTCCCACGAAAACGGCCCGGGTTCGATCCTCAATAGGACCGAAGTTTTTTATTCTGTATTTTATTTGCATCTTTCTCGATTTTTCGGTCACGGACGCTTTTTCGTTCACAAGCGACGCCGACACCGACGGCGGAATTTCTGCGAAACGAGCTCTCTGACGCCGTCGCGTTAATAAGCGTGGAGCCAGGCCTCTGCGATTGTTTGCGGTGCGTAGCGGAGTACACGGCCGCTTTGATCGGCGCGCGAAAACCACGCGCAACGATCAAGGTGGCCGTGGATACAACTCAAGTCTGCGGTAAAGTGTTCTAGAAGAGGGTAGTGGGCTCACTCTCCGGGGAGAGGGCACGTTGCCGCGGCGCAAAAAATGTAAACAAGTTTTCGTTTTCCTGAGTGCCCGCGTGGCGGCGCTACTATCGTCAGCAATGGGAGCCTTCACCGTTCCTTCGCCCCGCTGCTGTAGTGCTGCTGCTGTGTTTCGTCGTCGCTGCACGTTTTCGGCCGAGCATTGCTTCGTCAATACGTTTCATTTTTCAGTTCTTATAGTTGTGAATAATGTAGATTGGTAGTAAACACCTCGCGGTCATCGACTCTTCGTGCGGAATGGCACCACGTCGCCAGAACCATTGTTATGCGCCCGGGTGCCAGACGTACCATCAACAGTGCGATTAATATGATCTTCCAGAATGCCAGTAGAGCTGTATAAAAATGCATGCGTTATTTGAATGGAAATGTGTCTATTATTTGTCATTTTTGTTAGTATTTCTTCTGATTCAGTGTCTTTACTTATTGTGTGAACAATATCTGTTGATTATTCATGTGTTTATCTGAACTTTTTTTTTAAATTTATGCTATGCCAAGTATGCTATTGAAAATATTTAGCGTCTCTGTGATTATTTGTAGTTGTGAATATTTTTCTAGCATCTATTGGGCTGTTTTAGGAGACATGCTTTTTGCCGCACACGCTGATAAGTACAAAATGGGGCAAGGCCCTCTTCAAGCTATTGCAGCTTTTTTCTATCTGTTTTCACTTTAAGAAAAAAAATGAAAGTGATTGATAGGCTGGATCTTGTGGAGTAAGGTCATTGTGCTGCCCCACCAAACAAACTTTTCACTTATATCTGTGAACGATATTGTTGTCTACATTTTTCCACACCTTCATTACAAATTCATTTTTTCTAAATACACGAGTGTGGACAAATAGTTCTGTAGAAAAGACTGCAAATGAACCTTGCAGGTATATTATAGTGTCAGCAGAATTGCTAACTGGATTTTGCACTCAACTGATAGCAGTGTTTGCATGCAATTTCTTACACAAATATAATTTGCAGCATGTGACGGGTCTTCAAGAAGCAAAATCTGATTGCATGTGATGCTGGGTGGTCTACCCTTACTTTCGGTCTTTCATTTCTTGGGCGTGATTAGTATCGGTCTTTCCTCCTGCGCACTCCCACACATTTTCTTGCACTTTTCAGGAGAATATATCAGCTGAGAGCGTGTAAGGTGCTTAAGTTTGTAGTAATATTGTTTTATTTAGTGAGAGTACGACCTCACTAAAGTTACTATCGAGTACAAACACTAGCATGAAAATATTAATCTCTTTTATCTAAAGGCAATCGATGTCAGTGCCCTTTAAAGAACCCCAGGTGGTCGAAATTTCCGGAGTGCTCCACTATACGGCGTGCTTCAGAATTAGAAAGTGGTTTTGGCACGTAAAACCCCATAAATTAATTAATTATCGAAAGGCAATAGAACTGCGAGATTTTTTTTTTTTTTTACGTGAGAGCTCGGTACCGCAATACAAAACTGGCGGTTTACAGCATAGATTACATCCCGCGCCCGCTGATGGCGCGCTCATGTTAGGTATACTTCATGCGCCAGAACGACGACCAAAGCAAGAATGCTTACGCAAAAGAAAAAAAGCAACGAAAATGGCTATGAACAGGGGTTGCATCAGTAGCGCACCCAGGATCTCTGCCGGGGGGGGGGGGGGGGGTTCAATTTTTCAAGAAGGGCCGGGCATGCGGTTACACAGTTGTTGCTTGTGTAAAAAAAGTAAATAAAATGCCAAGTAATAGTAGCATCAATGACGATGATTATTTTATTATTTTTTCGGCGTTTTGCAGAGACATTAGCGCCACATTCTTCTAGGACATAGCAGCAGTTACGGAGTGGGAGGGGGGTTAGGTCGGCCTCAGGCGGGGTTACAACACCCGAAACCGCCCCCCCGTCGGTGCGCCACTGGGTTGCATGAAAGTAGTTTGTGCTTGAAGCGCCGGCAAACTAACCACGCTCAGGGCAGCAACGCGTCGCTTACATTGCAGATGGTGGTGGCGCCATCTACCAAATGAGACATAAAGTGCGTCAGTGCACGGCCTCCAGTCAGCCCACTACCCATTTCTAGAACACTTTATCTGCGGCGAAGCTCCTCCCACGCCCTTATAACCGCCAGCCACTCTACCTCCGCCATACTTCAAATAGTTCCTTCTATGAACTTTCCGTGCTTCCAAAATAAAGCGAGGGTGGCAACAATAATGGATAGGTGCATAGACTTTCATGTCTTCATTTGAGTGAATCATGGAAAGGACAATTCTTTGTTGAGCTGAAATCAAGCGCTTGCAATGCAAAAACCCGGCGCGCCACAAGTACCGCCACCCGAGTTTTTAAGGGGCAACTCCGGCGGTTTTTCCGTCATATTCAGATACCGCTGTTTTCCAATAGTAGTGAGAGCCCTGATGCAGCCAGGGCCATTCATTTTCCTCAGAAACTCGCCAATAATTTTAAATAACCGAATGAACGATGTGTTCAAACCGAAACCGAAACGTGTAGGCTTCGTGCAGCGTATGCGATGACGTCACAACCTCTCCGCCATCAGAAATATGGAGCTGGTGCCAGAAAATGAAAGTGGCGATGTGATCCAACGATGTATTGAGCGCTTCTGAACTTGACAGCGACGATTTGAGCGCTGAAATATCGCCATTTTGCTTTAGACGGCCCGCTTGCTCGAGTAGGCAGCATTGCAGGTAATGACTTCAAAAACACAGGGTGGCTCGCGCGGGAACCGCTAAAAATTTTCAAAATTCATTTTCGAGAAATCTAAACGACTTGCAACCGCCTGGCTCGGCATAAATTATTGCAGCACCGAGGAGAGCATATACTGAAAATTTGACTGAGATAAGTGGACATTGAAAAATCGCCGGAGTTGCAAAGTCAGTTTAGTGAAGTTTCACGCGTAAAGCAGGTTCAGAAGCGAAAAGAACTATACCGCGGCCTTTTGCAGATGGAAACGCTGAGACTTCACACATTTTTGCCCATGCTTCTTCTCGACCACATCATGGTTTATACCACTGTATAGCATGACGACGGTTTTGTTTGCTTCTCGGATTGGCTGGCGGAGTAGTACCGACGCGTGCGCTTCGTCGGCCCTCGTTGCCAAGTCCTGTTTTTTTAAGCAATGCCTCCTTTAGTTTCGATTTCTGCGGTCACTGCTGCAACCGTTGTTCTCCCACACTGAAAATATCTCTAACTGAAACGCGGCCTTCTTCGCTTGGTCAATGGAGATTACGAACTTGCGTATGAACGTTGATTTTTGTTGATTCAACTCCCTCTTTCTTCTTCATGTATTTTATTCCCCGGCTCTCTCTCTTCCTGGCAATGACTCCCCAAACCATATCCATACGTCTCTGGGTCGATCTGTGTAAGGTGGTCTGATTTTCTCTACATCATTATAATG
Source organism: Hyalomma asiaticum (assembly GCA_013339685.2). Lineage (NCBI taxonomy): Eukaryota > Metazoa > Arthropoda > Arachnida > Ixodida > Ixodidae > Hyalomma > Hyalomma asiaticum. The sequence goes on along the minus strand of CM023481.1, from coordinate 196,357,356 downwards.
TACAAATTCAGTGCTAAAAGCACCATTATAACGTTAATGTATCACTTTATATTAGAATTTTGGCTAGTTACTTGATATTCTGACGAATATTTTTGTTGTTGACTCAGCGTGCAATTGCGAGGGGGCGCCAGCGTCTTGCGCATGCGTAAATAGTAGCGCTTTTACGTGGCATGTCGCTGCTGCGAGGATTCTGCTCGCAGAAGCGGCGAAAATACTAGTAATTCGCTCTTGTTTATAGTAAGAAAGAACAAAGTTATCCGTCTGATTAGGCAAGTGAGTGAATTTTACTCTTCTCTCCGATGCTTGCATTTATTTATTCAGTACCACAACCTTGCCATAAGTGATAAGCACTACCGGTTGGGCCGATTGAGCACGTTATATACGTGCGCAAAGCGACTGGTTCGGAGGCAATCCAGCTGATTTGCACCCCAAGGGCCCCACTTTTCGTCATTAATTGATGAACAGTGTAAAACAGCGTACAGCAGGAGGCCACGGCAGCACTTGGTGTGTTTGTGGGATCTCTGCCAACTTTGATTACGTGTAACTTGTGGAGTAGGTGACGTGACTCCTCGGTGGACTGAGAACGCTTTTCCTGGTCCATCACATTTCCAGTTTGTCGGAAGTAGGTCTTCTTGTCCTGATTTTACCTGATGCGCAGAAACCGCTCTCGGGGCACACACAAGCGGGACATGTTTTCATGCTTGCCATAGTAAATGTTGACAGATGCGGTTGGTTGCGGATGTGCGGTGACAGGATCGGGCCGTACGCTGCAGTGACCGTCCCTGTCATATAATTATTTTGATATCCCCCAATGCAACACCGCTCTATTTGCCGTTTTGCGGCACTGATTTCTGATGGAGATTAAAACCCGGCGTGCTGTATGATATGTGCTGCACTGCTGTTCGACGTTTCCATCTGCTATTCGTGGTTTTGTGACTTGCCGGACGTTTTCAGTTTAGTGCTTGCCGTTACTGGTACATGAATAGCGGGAATGTTTATTTTACCCACTGAATTTGAAGTCGTGAGCCATCCGAGGCCCCATATTGTTTTACTTGTGAGTGCAAAATGACGACTACTATGACTGCCCTGTTCGTATCTACTGATAGCTGAACGTGTGGTGGGGCCATCGCCGCTTCGGTCCGCGCAGTATGTATGTTATGCGTCCGCACGACCTCATGTCATTCGTGCGAATAATAATAATAAAAATTGCTGGGGTTTTACGTGTCAAAACCACGATATGAATATGGGAGATGCCGCAGTGGAGGCCTCTGGAAATTTTGATCACCTGGGTTCTTCACGCACTACACGAGGCTCTAGCATTTCGCCTCCACCGAAATGCGACCGCCGCAGCCGGTGTCGAACCCGCGTCGATCGGGTCCGCGAACCCCTTGGCTTTACTGGAGGTCCCAAAGCTAACACGGTAGTAGCGCTACTGTTGATCGCACTTTCAGCGTTGTTGCAGCATTTCTCACTCGTAGCTTTCCTTTTGATATGATCTGCTACATACGTGTGCGAGAAACCTGTGTACACAGTCTTTGTCGTCAAATTTCCCACATTCATGCACCTTGTGTATAAAGTCGAAGGATCTTTGTGGAGGAAAGATTAGATGACGGAGGTGGACTTATTTTATTGGGTGTACAATATTTCACTGACTCTTCCATTGAAGTGTCGATGTACTACAGTGAACTACTGTGAGCTCTCAAATAAGTAGAAATCGATTTGCAAGAGGCACAAATCTGCTGTGTTTGGAATGGGTATCAGCTGAATACAATTGAGGGGCCATAGTCTGTAAAGAATCATTTCATTCTGTTAAATTCTTAGCAAGCAGCTGATTCCAGCTCTAACAAAGGTGTGCTGCTGGTGATGAAAGGGACACAGTGGAAAATTGGAAGAATCCTTACATAACATGGTCCTTTTCTGCCTTATGTAAGTTCTACTCATTGTAGTTGTCAGGGCTGAAAGTGCTGAAATGGCACAGCCAGCTACTGTTAATTGGATATATGCCATCATGTAAGACAGCTTCACTCAAATGTGGATTAACTTGAACCATTTGACCTGCTGTGTTCAAACTAATGGAAGTAGAGGAAAGTGTTCCTTTCCTTTCCATTATGCTATAAAAGAACTATGGAAAGCAAAGGAGCTCCTAAATGAACTAGTTCGCATGAACTTCAGGGCAGTTCGTGGAATGGAACATGTTGGTACCCTGTATGAGACTTGAGCTCTAGGAGCTCTCAAAGCTCAAAACAGCTGTCATCTGCTATCTTTATTATGGATGAGAAAGTGTGCTGCTTTGAGTATTTTTCAGCTTTGTGATATTTGTTATACAATGTGCTTCTGAAGTTCAAAATATTTATAAAGTAATGGTATCTATCCCTTTCTTTTTTCTTTTTTTTTGAAGATTATGTTGTTTGTGTTATGTGTTGCTGCTTGATTCACTCAGCTGTTGAAATGTATAAGTTAGTAGGCACCAGCAGAGACTGAGTACAGTGCTTTGTTTGTTGATGGAAGACTGATTGTCTGCGAGCGTCATTTAGAGATTAACTGGAGAGGCTCTTCCCCTTTCTTTTGTGTTGCCATGATACTGTTCATTCACACCTCACAGTTGACCGAAATATTCATATTAAACAACAAATGTTCACGTGCTTTCATTCTGCTTTTCATTTCTTTTTCAGTTTCAGGTGAAATTTACTTGTATTCTTTTATGATGTACCTCGTGATGATAACTATAATAATAATTTCTGAGTTTTTACGTCCCAAAACCACAACATGATTATGAGAGATACCACAGTGGAGGGCTCGGGAAATTTCAACTACCTGGGGCTTTTTAACATGCACTGACATCGCACAGTACACAGGCCTCAACGTTTCACTTCTGTGGTGATGACTATAGAGCAGCCAGTCTGTGCTGCCAGTGCCAGTGTTTTTTTAATTTTTTTTCTCATATGTGTGGAATGTCGACTGCTCTTGTCTGTTAGGCTATTCAGATTATTACTGAAATAATTGCCCATACTCACTCAAGTGTTCAAAACTAGTTGTGTTTCTGTATAAATATATACCAGTGTGTTTTTCGTTCTGGTTTTGGTTTTGTTCCTTTGGCAAAAGCTCCATTCTGGTTTCACTCCGAAACAAAAAGAATAACGTTCCATAATGGTTCATGATGTGTTTGTTCTGCTTTTTTTGTTTGCTTTTTTGTGTGTGCAGTTTGTTTAATAATTTTGTATGCAAAATTGTGAAGGAAACTGGCAGGAAAGAAAAGCATACCTGCCAGGTCTCCCAAATTGTCCGGGAGACTCCCGAAGTTTGATGGTTTTGTATGATTGTACGACCAAAACAGAAATCTCCCGAAAATGCACCCTTGTTCGGCCGAATCCTTCTCCTCGTCTGGCCGCATAGTGCCAAAGCTACGTGACACCAATTGATGTCGTGATCAATGAAGAGTCTGAAAAAGTGTAGCCAGTCAAGCGTAGTATTGAAGCTCCTAATACTATCACTTCTCCTCCTCATACCACATGAAGCTCCTAGTATAACAGGGTCACTGCCTGTGATTACATTGGGCGGCGTCAGCCACGTCAGATTTAGTGATAGGGACCAGTCGTGTAGGTTGTTAGTGGTTCTGAAACAAAAGCTATAAAATTCCTGCTCTATTGCAACTAACTAAAAATTCAGTCATGGAAAACGCGTGTGAAATATTGCGATTCCGAACCCTTCCCCCTCCCCTGTCAGATCTCCCTAATGTCTCCTCTGCGAACCTGGCAGGTATGGAAAATTAGTATTTATTTTTCCTAATGCATTAACGATGAATTTTCAGATCATGCTGAGCACCTTCATTAAAGGGACTGAGCGTGATCTCAAGAGCAGCATGTCATCGAGTGCATCGAGACAGTTGTTCGAAGAAAATGCATTTCAGCACTGAGAATGCCCTCCTCACTCCGACCACTGCAAAAAGCTTAAATACTTGAACTAATGTTTGTGATTGTCGCTCTCTTCGATTCTTTAATTTAATATCTAGAGGGCGTGGCTTTACAGGCACCTCCATAGCTATGGCACCCTTGCTTTCTGGGATACAGCTGTAATAATGCTTTTGCTGAAGGCCTGTCATTTCCATCTTCAATTATTGTTGGCCAGAATTTGTTTTGCCATGTCACATTTAGGCTAGCCACAAACTTCGGTACCAATGAGTTGTATCAATAGCAGACGAAGTAAATTCTATTGAGCAAGCACCTGCAGTCCATTGATGTATTGAGAGGCATGCTCTAAAGTACCTCCATTAGGATGCTTAAATTAGTGGTGTGCTCAGTCGGCTGTTTCTTGTACTGCCTGAGATAACTGCAAATTCTGTCCCTGAAATATGTGCTAATGTATAATGTCAGCTTTTTCGGATTGCCGCCTTTCCCCTTAAACTGAAAACTGGTAAAAAGTATTCTGGTTTCACTCCAGAATGAAATAATATAAATAAAAAATTGCCCGCACATCTGCATGCTTGGCTGCAAATGTCGTTGAAAGATGATAGTCTTCTGCTGGCCGTACTATGCTGCGTGAGATATGGACGCCATCTGGCAGCGCCATCGGGAAACATGAGCTTGTGCAGAACCCCTGGTAAACTGCCAGGTGGCAGCACCAAATCATCGGCAGAGGCCTCTTTCGTGTATAGTGTCGCATTTTTAGCGCAGCCTAACAAAACCTAGGGTCTTTAGAATTGCGTATCTATGTATCAGTACTTACGTATTGATGTTGCTCGTCAGATATGCGTAATATTTGCTTTTTGATCGACAATGTTTACAAGTATGAACGCATTTACCAGTTCAAGATGGCTGGGCATTAGGCAAGTGCTTAATCTTAAACTTAAGCTGGCCGGTGACAGACAGACAGGCAGACAGACCAAAATTTCTGCATTCAAGTATACCAAGAAAGACTATTGTCTTTAATATATAATGTTTCAGTTACGTTTTCGTTCTATTCTGATACATTGCTGCATTTTTTTGGCATCACTTCATTGATTCTGTTGTAATGCTGACCAGGGGTGGTATCTTATAAGGGTTCCAAAAGTGGACTGGTCCACTTGCCCGCGCGTGATTAGGTAAAACTGCGCTTGCGTCAGCAAAAGAGCGATTGTGACCAATCAGGCGAGGCCAAGTGAACCGGTCCACTTCGGGAACCGTTATGAGATGTCGCCCCGTTAGTGGGTGCATAAAGAATTCTATTTGTGAAGGTAATCATGTAATAGTTGTTGGAGTTGCTGCTTAAAGGGCCACTCACCAGGCCTCATTACAAATTTTTGTTTTTACTTGACGGTGTAAGCCATCATATGGGAAGTCTTGTACCAAAACAGTTTCTCAGATAGTGTTTTTACTTGACGGTGTAAGCCATCATATGGGAAGTCTTGTACCAAAACAGTTTCTCAGATAGGTTCATTATTGGGCTAGTTAGACAAAATTGAACGCTGTTGCCATGCCTCCAGGGAGCAAGCTATTCTGTCAAAGCATATGTACTTTCCCTTTTTGCTGAATTAGCATATGCAAGCATTGGCGAAGGATAAAACAAAAAAATTACATAGGTGACGGAAATCTAAAGGTGTGAGTGCCAAGATATGAATTGCTTTGTGTGTTATTATTATAGCCCGAACGTATTGAAGGAATGCTTGTAATTTTTTTCGCTTCCTATGCAGCATGAACCCACCACAGTTGGGAGGAGGAGCCATGTATGGAGGGCAGCCCTTTGGCGAGCCCCACATGCAGCAGCCTGGGCCCCCTGCTTTTCCCCAGGGACCACCGGCACCTTTCATGGCCCCAGGTGCCAAGGCATACAACGGTGTGGATGGCTATGCAGCCGGTGCAGCCGGTGTCGCTGGTGAGCCCTACAGGGGAGGGGACAGTCAGCAGCCTACCCACCTGTCTGTCTTATTTTGCCCCTGCTGTGTATTGCTTGTCAAGTTTGTCAGCTGGCTTGTGGAAAGGGTTCAATCTCTGCTGCATTGAGTTAGTATTAAGGGCTCCTCACCAGGCACCATTGCATATTTTGGTTTACATACTGTAAGTTGTATGGTACCCTGTATGAGCATCTTACCAAAAAGAAAAAAAAAAAGAAAAAGTCAAATCGGTTATTCTCTGATGGTTCAGAGAAATGGAACGGCCCCGTTACCATGTCTTTCCAGTTACTTTCCCTACCAGGAGCGGGGAAAGCCGCCTTTAACAAGTATTCCTCTTTTGTCTTGGTTAGGAACTGCAAGCAGCATACCTTCCCTGCATTCTCCTATGTTCCAGAGCAGCAAAAATCAAGGGAATGCATTGTTCTGTGTGATGAGTTCTTCCTCTTTTCTTTGTTTCCTTCCATTTTGCTTTCAGGTATATTTCCAGTAATGGTGCTGTGTGCTTTGCATCAGCTGATAAACTAAAATAACATTCCATGGTTAGTAACGTTCCAAGCAGTGGGTGCGTGCGCATGAAACTTTGGCTCTTGCTCATTGCACAGCTTTCTCAAGGAGGAAGGTATGCACTTTATCTGTTTGAAATATTGATCACTTCTACACCGCAAAAGCATTTCATACCTTGTACTCATTATCACCACTGCCTGATCTATCTGTTGCACATTTGTTTGCCATGGCTAAACCTCGTGAAGGGCCCTTTAAAAAGGCACAAATTAGAAGCGCACCTTGGTGTTCTCAAACAAGCTTTGACGCAAACTTTGCTCTTCGCTCAACTGAGTTGAACAAAACACCGACGCTTGAACGAAGGTGACACAATGTTTCACGAGAATTGCCGAGTCAAGGTGGAGTGTGCTGAGTGAAGGAGGGACGTTCAGCACGAATCAGTTTAGACTGTTGAAGCATTCTTTGAAGACTTTTCTCCAATATTGCAATAATAAAGAGAAAATGAAAGTGAACTTAATATGTTTTCATATCTTGGCTGACATTGGTTAAAGAAATGTTTCCCAATTGTGCCACGTTCAGTCTTTGGCTCTTTTAGGGACAAATTGTAGCTCATGTTTACAAAAACCGATAGCTAAGCTCTATGAAATTGCATATTGTAGAATTGCATATTGCAGGCATATTGTAGAATTTACTAATACAGGCGAAACCATCTTATTCTTTGGTTTGTATTTATTGAATGCATTTGCCAGAACGATATCAGCTATATGTACTTTTAAGGGTCGCTCGTTACACCCCATTGCAAATTTTCGTTTTTTGCTTGTTTTGACGTATCTAGCCTTTGCTTTTGTTTTATAGTATATAGAATCTAAACATTTTCAAAACTTTAAAATATTGGTCTTTATGCATAAAAGAGAAAAGTCTGAATTCTGTACTGGGCTTCTTTTCTTTGTCCTGTGTTTACACTGTTCAAATTTCTACTGTTTTATAAGGTGGCCTAGCCATCCATACTAACATGCTGGTAATCTTCATGTTTGTTGTTTCGTGGTATTTCTTGGCATGAAATATCACACATATACGTGAAGAACATGACATTTTTGGTGTTGCAAACACCTAGTTTATGCTTCTTTGATTCTGTAGCTAGGTATTATCTTAGCCTAATTGTGTGTATGTCATGTGGATTGCTTTCCTTTTTGTACAAGTTACTTGTCAGACAGTATTTAATGGTGCAATAGTAAGGGCATGAGCTCGATTCCCTTCAGCAGTGGCATCCAGACAAACCTTTTTGTCACTATGAAAATTTAGCGATGCAACTGTGCAGCTTAGTTGCAGATGCTTGTAGTGGGTCTGTAGTGCAAATCATGGCACAGAGACCAAGAGCAGACAAGGTGGTGCCTCATGTTGTCTACCTGTGGTCATCGTCATACCTTGCAGACCACACAACTATGTGCATTGTTAAGTGATTTTATGCTCAGGCAGCTTTCTTGTATGAGTGAACTTTGTTATGGACATAGCTATAAATTGGGTTCCCTCTGATCTGTGCTGCAGGTGGCCTGCCACTGGGGGTCCCTCCCCCCAAAATGGGAATGGGAGTTCCACCTGGTGTTTACACTGGGCCACCACAGCCTCAACAGCTGCCTCCTCACATGCATCAGCAACAGCCACAGCCACCACAGCATTCACAACAGCAGCTGCCACCACCTTTGCATCAGCATGGGCCAAACATGCACCAACAGGCACCTCATCTACAACAGCCTCAGTTTCAACAGCAGCAGCAGCAGCAGCAACAGCAGCAGCCAGGTGCACCACCCAAGGGCATGCCCTTTCATCAACCAGGTCAGTTTGCACCAAGACCAGCCAGTTCTCAGGAGCCTCCTGGAGTTCAGAGGGCACCCATGCAAGCGCCACCCATGCAAGCACCATCCATGCAAGCGCCGCCCATGCAAGCGCCGCCCATGCAAGCACCACCCATGCAAGCACCACCCATGCAAGCGCCACCCATGCAGGCACCACATATGCAGGCACCACATATGCAAGGCCCACCACCCGGCGCTGGCCAGAGGCTTCCTGTGACTTCTACACCAGACCAGGTAGGACTCTCTCTCTATTGCTCTTGGGGTACTGAGCACAACTCTTTGCAAATCTCTGATTGAATGTGTGAGATACTCTTTTACAAGCTGCTAAAGAGGCAGGCATTGTTTTAATGTTCATTCCTGGGGCACGCTGCAATGATGTTCAGTATCGTTTTAGTTAGTGATTAAAGCAGTACTGACGGAAAATTTCTTTGTAGTTTCATGCCGACACTGAGCCTGCACGTGCAGCTGCATTCAGACGGGAGCACGTTTGAGGACCCTAGGGGGCACATGAACAAGCTTGCATGCATGAAAGCCGGGTGCACTCAAAGGAAACAGTGGCGAAAGCAGTGAGGAAAGTGAGCGCAATTTGTATGGCTTGCCAGAACAGCATATTTAGGGGGTGTGCCCCAGCACCCCCTGGCCTAGCTTGGGAGGCCTATGGCCACACTCATGCTGCAGGTGCCCTTGTCCACTGATCGCACGCTTGTGCACTGCCTGATAGCAGTGCACAAGTGCTTAGTCACATGATTTTTTTCATATTTTGTAGGCTTTTTTCATATTTTGTGGGATGTGGAGAAAAGAGCTGTGTGAGACGTATTGTATAGGAAATAATTCATTTAGTGGTTTCTGGAGGTGTTCTACAACTTCGCAAATCATGCTTTGGTTCTTCAGCCAGTTATTGAATAGTTGGGTAATTAAAAATAATTAGTGAGTTAAAATCAACATAAAAAATAGTCTGGGTAACTATAGGCTAGTACGTAATATGGGTTTGGTTCAGTCTGCTTCCGATGTACCTTTCATTTTTAAAATCCTGGCTAAAATTACACTGGACACCATCTTTATTAGGTTATAGTGGTGGGGCATGGCTGGTGTCTGTAGCTTGCTTGGAACATTGAATCATTGTATTTTATAACAGTGTAAGAATTGGCTTTTACTTCGACAAAGGTGGTTAGTGTGTTACAGAAATGTTGATTAGTAGTGATCGACGGTATATTGGCAGGAAGGCAGTTTCACTCAATTGCTGTGCATGGCAAAAAATATTCAGAAGATGTTTTTGTTTTGCAGAATGAGACAAATACCTTATGTCAATGATCAATGCGGTGAGACATATACTGCAGTGATAGAATGAATTTATCGCAAAGGGTGGAATGATAATATATCTTGTGAAACAGGGTCAAACGGGCTATTTTTCAACCTACACTTGAAGATGGAAGGGAAAGGGTGGCTTTCATGGCTGTTATGCTAGTAATGTGATTGTAGCTAGACAGAATGAAATGAGCAGAGTTACATTGAACAAGTTCCAGGGCTGTGATTAATTTTACAGGCACAGGGTACCATACAAAAGCAGTGTATTGAAGCTTAGGTCATATTAAGGTTTTGTAAAGCGTTAGACAGAATAAGGAGCAGTGGCGAAGTTGCGTTGTGATTATGTTAGCATTCGTTTAGCATTGTTGATGGTGTATTCTGTGTGCACTATCCAATTTAGACTGCAGTTGATCCCAGATATATCAAACTCGAGGGGAATTGCAAAGCAGTTTGATATATTGATAATTCAGAATACAAAATATGCCTATTTGAAGCTTGTCTTAAAACAGCACATGCCTCATATTTGTTTCCCGAGATTGTAACAAGCGGTAGCCTACCAATTTGTCCACAGTATGCAAAAGATCAATCTGAAAACAATCGCAGTTTATTTCGTATCAAAGAAATATGTAAGCTTGGCTTTAAGCTTCAGTTATCAAGATGAGATCCTCAAGTCATCCTCAGTATCGTTGAGGCCTTAGAGATCAGCAAATCCAATGCCTTCCATTGTGCCACAACAGCAGGCGAATGAATGCGAATGCCAACGCAAGCTCTCAGGGCACAGTACAAAGTTGTTCAGAAGTGGCACCTACGGTGTCAGCCACAATCAGCCACCGGCGCGGTCGGAAGCAGCTTGCACAGCATCATAGGCACTGATAACTCACGAAACTCATCGAGGCATCCAACGCCATTGTAATCAGTGATGATCCATGCGATGTCATCTCTTCACACCACAAAGCGCGCTTATGGAAGCAGTTCACAACGGTGCTTCGCTTGACTGGGCTTCAAGCACCAGTCATCATTTGTATTGCTCCTAGAAGATCAATTGTCTCGGAGTGCAAAAACAAGTTGATCACGAGCAAAAAATAGGTAGAGAAGTCCACAAATTGCGAAAACTGCAAAATGGCCAAAACAAACATTGAAGACCAATGATGATGATGTTGTTAGTCTTGGCGATTACGATGGAATTTATGGCTTTGTAGCAGACTGCAACTAACAAAAACATCTCCTTCGAGACTGGCATCGTAAAAATGACGTCGTCGGGGCCCGAATATTGGAGGCTATGCTTTTGTAGCGCGAGGACAACAATTGGAATGCGCACATCGTGTCAGTGCAAGCCAGCATTGCCGGTGCAAGCTACTGCCAGAGCTACAGTGTCATTGTATCCATAGCAACAAAAGTTGTCATAGCGCAAGCAGACAAGGACGAGAAAGACAAAAATGGGACAAACGCTGTTCTCATTTTGTCTTTCTCATCCTTGTCTACTCGGGCTATGACACCTTTTGTCTGCTTGGGCTATGAGCCCTTGCTGTCAGCCTTTTTTTAGAAGTGCTGCTTCTGCGCATTACGACGTAAAGTTGGTGCAGTGGACACAGTAGTACACTGGCAAGCACTGTGCAACCTGGCAAACCAATGCAGCGACACCGCGTTTCCAACACTATCGCTCACAAAATGGTACTACCGCACATTAAAATGCAGTTGAAGTGTGAACAACATGTGTTTAGAGGAGCACACTTGAGGCCTTTGGGATATGTCAGATGCGGTGGGCCAAGGGTTTTTGATATATGTGCGTGCGAGCTCTGTCCTTTTGCATTGGATTTTGAAGGGGATTCTTCAGCTATTTGATATAGCCAATAATTTGATATTTCAGAGTTTGATATATCCGGGATCGACTGTACATAAAATGTGAACACCTATGTACTTGTACGACAAAACATGTTCTAATGGAGCACTTAAAGAGGGGGCATTGTTAGTGTTCCTGGTGACATGCACAACCTCGCATTTATTTACATTAAGTTCCATTTGCCATTTTGTAAACCAGTTGAAAACACAGTTAGATCAGATTGCAGAGCTTTAGTACCACTATCAGTTTTAATTTCACGAAATATAATGCAATTGTCAGTGAAACGAAAGGTGTAGGAGGAGAGAACAGAAGTAAGGTCATTAATGTAGATTAAGAACAAAAGGGGTCCAAGGACGGAGCCCCTTGGAACTCCTGAATGTGCATTAGTGAAAGATGAATTATGCCCATTAGCACTAACTGTAAGCGGTCAAGAAGGAAACATGCAGTCAAGAGGAAAAGGTTGGGGTCGAGGTTCAGAAAGCTTAGCTTACGAAGTAGCAGCCGATTATGCACCTTCTCAAATGCCTTGGAAAAGTCCAAAAATGCGCACTCAGCACATGATAATTCAGCAAGAATAGAGGCCACCTTATGAGTGAATGAGGATAGGTGAGGTTCACACGAGTATGTTTTACGAAAGCCATGTTGTGCAAACGTGAAAAATGTTATCTTCCAGAAAACTAATGATTTAAATATCAGATGCTCAAGTAGATTACAGCATGTACTAGTCAGCACAATGGAACGGTAATTAAGGGGTGAAGTTTTAGTGCCTGATTTATGGAGCAGAACTACCTTCCCAATCTTTCAGTCTGTTGGAAGGCTAGAAGATTCAAGGAATAGCTGAAAAATCTTGGTTAATATAATGCAGCTGTACGCTGAAATATTCTTCAAAAATTTAGTGCATATAGAATCTTATTCAGGAGATGAACTATTATGCAATTGATCAATTAGTTTAGCAATGCCTGATACGTAGACAAAGATGGGATACATAGGTGGAAAATTAGCATGACACAGGTTTGATAAATGTACACTTGTTACAGGGCAAAAATTTTTAACAAATGCATCATTTAATATTGAGGCACATAGACTGTTGGGAAAGCTGTCACCATTATGGTTTTCAAGCGCAATGAATGAATTGATTGCTGGGTTTATGAGTCACCAAAATTTCTCAGCATGGTTTTGTAGCAGCGGTGGAAGAGTAGACAACGTGAACTTAGCTTTAGTGGCTTTCAGCGCATGTACATAGGCGTTAGAGGCTGACTGACAGGCATTCCATCTGAGTTCAGTCTGTGATGCTTTGGCTAAACAGGAATGTTTTCTCCTTTTAGATAAACGCCTAGGGTTAGAGGTATTCCAAGGCGGACTCGGATTAGTAGTGACACACCGCTTTGGGATATACTTATCTGTTTGTTCACATACTTTGTTTTTGAACAAATTAGAGTTATCTTCAAGAGACCGATCATCAATATCTACTATGAAGTGCTCAACAAACGTCACAAGATCGCTATTATTGACCTGAAAATTGGCTCTGTTACAGTCCGATATAGTTTTGTTTACATTAGTTTCTGAATTTATTTATTTATTTATTTATACAAGTACCTGCAGCGCCACGAGGGCATTATTGCAGGGGGGGTAACACGAGAAGAAAATCAACATACAGAAATCTGTGGTTACACAAATACAAAGATCATAAAATGAGCTAATAACAAAGCGGTATATGCAGTAAGGAAAAGTGGCAACACACAATTCAGGCACAATCTCTCCAAGAGAAGAAAAAGAAAAAACCGCAAAGGCAAGGGGCAGCTAGTTTATAGCTCACGGGAAATTTGAATGTAAAAACGATTGGAACTGGGATAATGTTTTACAATCAGCTATACCCTTAGGAAGTCTGTTCCAATGCATGGAGGTGTGCGGAAAGAATGAATATTGAAATACATTAGTGCGACATCGCGTTTCAAGTACCTTACAGTCATGATCACAGCGCGTAGAGATGAAGTGAGGGGGAAAAATATACAAGCTTTTGTTAATACCTGTGAGATCAGAGTAAATTCTGTAGAAAAGTTCCAATTTCGTTGCTAGGCGGCGTTGGGCTAGGGGTTTCCAGCCAAGGTTGTCTTTGACTAATGAAATGCTGCTTTTAAAGTTGTAATTACCAGAGACAAACCTGGCTGCGCGATTTTGGATACGTTCAAGTTTATTCACAAGACAGAAGGTGTCAGGATCCCACGCAGCGCAAGCGTACTCAAGTATTGGACGAACATTCGTATTGTAAAGTTGTTCTTTAACGCTCCTGGGGGCTTGGTGAAAATTGCGTCTAATGAGGTTTAGCATTCGGGAAGCTTTTAAGGTTACATGTTCAATGTGTCTAGTCCAGGACAGATTTTCTGAAAAATAAACCCCAAGGTATTTGTAATGCTGTACCCGTTCAAGTGATATATCGTCCAAATGATATTCCGATCTCACAGGCAAACGTTTGCGGGTAAAGGATATAAATTGACATTTAGCACCATTCAAAGACATGCACCATGTAGAACACCAAGTTTGAATTGTGTTTAAATCGATTTGGAGACTAATAATATCGTGTTCGTTTATTATGTTCCTATAAATGACGCAGTCATCTGCATATAATCTGACATTGCATTGAAGACCCTGCACAATATCATTGATATAAATCAAAAATAACAAAGGCCCCAAAACAGATCCTTGCGGCACGCCAGAAGTAACGGTTATTTCAGTTGACCTAATGCCATTAATCATAACATGCTGTGTTAGGCAGGACATGATCACTAATCCCTGACATATGGTCAATATCAGACACGAAGTCTGGGTCAGTTGACAGTAATAAGTTGCATCCATTACCAGTTGAGTTAGTGAAAAGAACATAGGCCCAAAAATTCTTCCATCTGTACAGAAGGAGGCAACAGTCAAGGTGTTTGAGAGTGCCACGAAATATTTGGAAAGTCAAAGTACCCCATTAAAAAAATAGGTGACGATCAGAAATATGTATGAAAGAGGTTAATAGCATTGTGCAGTTCACCGGCAAATAAGCACACGTATGTGGGAAATTGATAACACACACCTGGGATTAGTTTGTGGTGACTGAGTGTGAGGCATGCAAAAGTAATTTCAAGATCACTGTCAGTGGGTATACTTGCAGAAGGAATATCTTTGCTGATTGCAAGTAAGACACCACCGCCGTGTCTTGCTGTACAGTCACATCGATAGATAGAACAATGATGCGTGTCAAGAAAAATTTCTGAATCGTGAACATGTACTGAAAGCCATGTTTCCGTGAGAGTAATTATAGGTGCCGAACAGGTATCTGTGGCAGAAGACAATAAAGCATGCTTGTGTGGAGCGCTTCTTGCATTTGTGTACAAGACTCGACACATGATGTAAATTTAATTGTCCACCACCCCTCGTGCGCCCCTAAGTAGAAGCATGTGAACGAGTGTCATCGCCATGACTATTGCTACGCCGTGTTGCATCACAGACGTCATCAGGGGTGAGATCAGAGATCGTTGTTTGCGGTTTTGTTCGCTTTTTCACTGCATGTCGTTGGCCGGAGTCATGCTTAACTTAAAAGCAGTGGGGCGCAGCCACGATTTTGCATGACCATGCTTGTCTGCGTGTCACACAATTAAGCTCATGAAAAAAATTCTCGTCAATTTTTGGGATGTTGACTGCTTGCCCATTGGTTGCTCTTGCCCTCCCATTCTTGCATTATGGGTTGCCCCGTCATTAAACAGTGCCAACTCAAACAACGGAGAGTGACCAATCCTGGAAGCTCGCGCCGCATGCAGTAGCGCCAAATCTGCAGTACGGACAATGAGAGCCGTGCCCCCAGTTCGTGACGTTGCAGTGAGTGAACGCATTTTGTTCAAAACAAAGATCTTCGATTGCGCCCCAGTAGATGCGTCACTCATGAAACATTTGTTGTTTAGGAAGAGTTTGTTGTGGCGAAGTTTCAAAGTTGCTGTTCCTGGCTGATTCTTTCCGAAGTCCAAAAGCCTCTTTCGAGCAACATGAATTGCGGGTGAAAAGTCTTTGCTGATGGTAATATTCTTTAACCTAAGTTGTCTGTGCAAGGAAAAAAACCTGTTCTATAAATATGAAACTGTTCAAATTTGCAGTAATAGGCCGACACATAGTAGTACTCCCTGAAAAAGCTTCTAAACAATGCGCACATTTCATGGAATCAGCTGGAAACACATCTACTACTTCCGTTATTGCCGATAAAACTTTGGACTCTGTTGCCAAGACTCTTTGTCATCAGCGATGCCATGAAATATTAGATTATTGCGCCGTGACCTGTCTTTGATTTCAAGACGAGACTATTAAATCACTCCAGGCAGTTTTGTTTTTCTAGCACTTTTCTTGCATTAGATAAATGGTCAATAAACTTATCCATCGCATTAAATTTATCTTCAAGTTCATTAAGTCATTTTTGTCTGTCGCATATCTTATATTCAATAACTTTTTGCCCTTTCTTGATAGTTTTAATATCAGCAGCTAATTCTGTCTGGAATATTCAAACTTTGTAGTGTGTGAGAATGGACGTCTTGGAGCAACTGGAACATAATTTTCATTTTTTCTGGATTGTCAGGTAATGATGCTATATCTCAGGCAGACGGTGAGCGTTCTGGAGGCCCCAGGTTGTGTTCAACATCACCTGAATATAATAGCAACAAAGCAGTACAGAAACATTCGTGAACAGTGTCAGACAAGACCTGTGGCCATGGGAAGGGCAACAAGAATTGATTGTCGCTTCTTTTAGCTTACAAGGAAGATGATGTACACACCTGCACGATGAAAACAGACCCGTTTGGTCACACTGCTACCACTGGTCCTGTGCCCACTGCTCAGCGAGTTGGCATGCCACACTTTTAAGGCAGTTGAAAGTGATGATGCATCGGTCAGTGTGCCTGGCTGCCTGTTGTTGTTGAGTTGTTCCAGCAGAATCTCAAGCCAAGGTATGTTGGAAGCAGGCGTTGGCGTATTGACTTGAACGGTGGTGACCCTGTATGGTATAGTAGGCGAGTACGTTGAACCACCACGAGCAACAGGTGATTACAGCAGAGCAATTCACAAGCATGACCTGCACGGAGGAAAAAAAACATGCTGCTATCACTGGTCCCGTGCTGCTATCACTGGTCATGCTGCTATCACTGGTCCCATTCCCATTGATCGGCAAGTTGGTGCGCCATGCTTTGAAGTCCCTTGAAAGTGATGATGCATCCATCATCACTTTATGGCAGACACATTCCCCACATTCAAGGTCGACATCTCAAAAGAGGTTCCAGAGAAGTATCGTCTCTGTTTACCCCCTGAACAGGCTTGAACACCCTTCCTTGTTTCCATGTTTTACATAGTAAAGGAATTGCAAGCACACATAATCTATCCTCTTTCTTGGTAGCGAAAAGCCTTATAATAGAAGAAATTAGTAATGACTATAAAGCTTTGAAAATGACCAGCCTGTGCAGTGCTTACAGCCTTTCTGTGCAGAAAGACTACCTTTATGTTGTGGAAAGCAGGTAAGCAGATAAGTTGTGGATTGAAAATGACCAGCCTGTGCAGTGATTACAGCCTTTCTGTGCAGAAAGACTACCTTTATGTTGTGGAAAGCAGGTAAGCAGATAAGTTGTGGAAGCAGAGGATTACAGCTACTTCATGGGTGTACCATTCCTTTCAGCAGCTGAGCAACCAGATGGGCAACTTGCAGTTGTCACGGAGGCCGCCACAACCCATGGGACCAAGGCAGCCTATGGCTCAGCAGCCACCATACCCTTACCCCTCTCCTCCAGGCAGTGCACCCCCTCCTACGCAGTTCTACGGGCCTGGAGGTGTCCCGCCTCAGGTCAGATCTTTCATGAGCATCTTACATTGTGCGTTACTGCCACCCATGGGCTTGTGAGTTTGCTTGCCTTGTGCAAAGGGAGTACTAGTGTAAAAGCAGCCCTAAACTGTTTTCTGGGGAATGAGCACGGCATATAAAATGTTCTGTTGCATTTACAACTGCCAGATATTGTTGTGCTACATGTTTCTGGATCCCGTCATGTAGCCAGGGGTTGGCAAATGATGATTTATGGGGCTTTACATCACAAAACCACAATACAATTACGAGAGACACCGTAGTGGAGGGCTTAGGAAACTTCAACCACATGGGGTTCTTTAATGTGCACTGATGTCACATGGTAAATGGGCCTCAACATTTCGCTTCCAACAAAATGCAGCCGCTGCGGCTAAGATTCAATCCAATGACCTTTGGATCAGCAGCTAAGTGCCATAGCCACTAGCCTGGCGAGGCAAGGGTGGCAAATGGTTGAGATGGTACTATCAGTAATAGCCGGAAAAGGTGACTTATTAGTTAATGTGGAACAAAATGCAGTGTCCATTTGTTATGAGGGCGTTAAACATGCCTTTGAACTCTTAGTCACTGACACATGCACAGAAAGCAAAGCAGGGGAGGCTCGAACTTTGCTAAAAACTGCTATTTTACTACAAGCACCTATGCACCCCCACCCCACAAACACCATCCAAGAGGAATCGCCAGCTTGTCAAGACCCTGTTGCCTGGCTGCACGGATAAACTAGCTGCGGCATGACCTAAACATCATTGAGGCATGGTGCTCATGCTGGCTAAGGAACCTAATACAGTCAACTCCTGTTAATACGAAGTTGACGGTGACCGCGAAAAACTTCAAATTAACCGAACTTCCAATTAACCACAGCGGGCAAAGACGGACATTTTTATTAATTCATTTGGAAAAGAAATCTGTTATTGCCGTCTGCTTCTTCTTGCGGCATCTTGCCGCGGAGAGCAAGTTCTGCAGGCTGTAGACGTGGCCGAGTGCTTCCTCGGCGTTGCTCTCTGCAGCAAAAAGCCGCTGCGCGAGGGCAAGGCCCTCAGCTACATCTGCAGCTGTAGGTTGCGGCTCGCTTGGAACATCGTCGTCCAAGTCACTTTCGTCAGCAGCCTTGTAGGGCCGAACGATCCCGAGTATTTCGGTGTCCGTCAGCGCACCACATGTTTCAACTTGACTGTCAACGGCAACGTATTCTCCGAAAGGGATGTCACTGAGAGCTGGTCGAAGACTATCGTCGTCAAATTCGGTTGTGTGCGCTTCTCCCGCTGGAGAAGATGAACCACCTGCATCTCTCGAGGCTCTAAAACCGCAGGTCCTGAAGCAGTTCGCGATCGTCTCCTCTTTAACGCGACCCCATGCTCGCTCGCGCTAGTGTGGATAGCACTGAGGAGGCTCATCTCGCACTGTGTGGAGTTATCCATGCACAAAAGCATCCGCTCGAGAAGGTGCTTTCGGTACAGCCATCCATCGGACCAAGAAAAATTTTGAATGTCTAATATCGCTGCAAGTGATAAGGGTTTTGCTGCTACAGTATTGCCATTGAGCACTGGGCTGGTTGCACCGGGCCTCCCTAATCGAAATGAACGCTTGCTCTAACTCCGGGTGGGCACCGGTGTGCATTCGCTTGCGTGACATTTTAAATTGGTCGTTCTCAAATTCTTCGAGTATCGAGCGCTTGTTCTTGAAGTTCGAAAGAGCGCTTGATGCCATACTTCCGTGTGATGTCCTGCTTGGCGGTGCCTCCATTGCCTCCATCCTCAACTGCTTTCAAAATCTTAACTTTCGTTGCCCAGTCAAGCGTACGATAAGGTCTGCGAGTTGCCATCGTTGCAACTGTGCAACGATGCCGGTGGGATTCACTAACACTCGAGGAAACAAACAGAGAGGCCTAGAAAGTCAACGTGACCATGCGAGGCTGCGATTGTGCTGGGCGGGTGGGCTAACCCATACCCGACGGGCTAACCCTGCCGCCTCATCATTTTTGGCACTGTCGTCAGCTGCGGTGCCGATGGTGCCAGTACCTAACATTGACACTTCATGAGCTGTGGAGCTGTAGTCAGGTGCGATGCCAGCTATATAAATTCAGCACGCAAAGCTGTTTTTCATTTTAATATGAAATTTCTCAAACAGTATGATCATCTCGAGCCATACGATTGAGAAATAACTTCTAAATTACTGACACTTTAGACTTCTAACTTCCGATTACCGAGCATCATTTTCTATTGGTTTGCATGCGTAACTGACGGGACCCAGACTTCACTTCCAATTAAAGGAAAATTCCGATTAAGCGACCTCGAATTATCGGGAGTTGACTGTACTTCCAAATGAAAACATGTGGTCGTTTCTCAGAAAAAGTCTAACCTTGTTTTTCAGCATTCCCTAAGCTCTGCTGCTATATCTCATGTGAATTCCTGCAGCTCCCTAGGTGTCCTCATGAAATCTACCCTAACCTGGTCAGACCACCTTTCAAACTTACTGCAGACGGCTCCAGTACCCTTGGATTCTTAAAGAGATCTCTACGTCTTTCCCCTCCCACTGTTAAGAAGCTTGTGTATGAAACATCTGTAAAGAGAAAACTAGAATTTACATTTGCCATTTGAAGCCCCTATCACAATTATCTCACTACCTGCCTTGACTCTGTTCAAAGTTGTGCTGCTCGGTTCATATAATGTCAACACAATAAACATGGAAGCTTCACTTATATCAAATCTTCTCTTGATCTAGCCCCTCTAGCTGTACACAGACGTGTTGCCCAAATCAGTCTGTTTCATTAGTTGTAGTACTACAACTTTTCCCACCTGCCTAGCACCCAGCTCATTCCGTTCACTTGCGCCTCTTGTCGACTGTTCAACTCCAAAAGTGTTCGTTTTCATGGCTCAACTCATGCATTTAACAAGTCCTTCCTGCCATCAGCCATTGAACATGGGAATAGTCTTTCTGAATCTGTTGTTCTAGAGCATGACACAGTGAAATTCAGGTTATCATTGTGTTCTTTGTGTTTGACCCTTGCACAAAGCAGTTTTAGGGGCGAAGCTCCTTAAGGCGTGGGTCGTGCGTCCCCGATGTATGTAGTATGTAGCCACTTATCGTTTAGTTCTTGGAATGTCCGCTAGATGGCGGTACTTGTATATGAGCGCTGGATGTGCCGCTGCTCTCCGATTAGCTGCTGCGCCGGGAGCGCTCCTCTCATTCTCCTGGATCGTCGCCGTACGTGTCGGATCGCGCTTCCTTGACCATGGACGAAGAGAAAAAAATTCCGAATGTTGTGTCCGAAGCGCGGAATCGAACCAGGGACCCCTCGCTTCCGAACGCGCGGCACTAGCCACTACGCCACGAAGCGCACATGGACACATGCACCACGATGACAGTAAACATCCAATATTAACGAAAGACTGCGCGTTTTTAACGCGTTTGTGCTAGCGCGTTACGGCCCGCGTAAGAAGGTGGTGTAAGACGCTGAGGCCTCTCCGCCTTTTACTCTCTCAGCAGTCATGTGATGGCGTCGGCAAACGCGGTGCACGTTCCGGCCTGTGTAAGGGGCTGCGTGAAACGTCTTTACACGATGATCGACTGGGCGAATTGCACGGAAGATTCACGGTTTACCGATGATTCCCTCCGGAGCTTCGCCCACTCATCATCATTCACCCCGTGGATATGCTGCGATTTTTTTCGATAAAGCTTCATTGTTTTTTATTCCTCTTTTTATTTTCTTTGTTATTTCAGTGTTAATTGAAAGCACATCTGTTATAGTATTCATCAGCGTTCGCGTTTTGCATCCAACTGTGTGCATGGTTCTTATACTTTCCTACCTTACATTAATTATTCTGTTCAGCGCTGTCAGCTGATGTTAATATTTATGTTCACTGTTATCCTACAAAACGATGCGTTTGTCTCACATAACATGTCTTCACGATACTTGTATTTATAGTACTCTGATAAGTATTAAGATAGGGTAACTTGAGAAGAGTATTTAAGATGTGCACAAGTCTACAAAAATCACTGCCTGATAGTTCAGTTTTCAGTTCAGTTTTATTTCCTTAAAGGCCCCCATTCAGGGGGTGTTACATAAGGGGTGGGATTACAAATAAAAAATTTAACAGTGATAATTCAATTAACGTTGCAGATGATCAGTTATACGTTCTTGGAAAGCAGATGATGAGGGAATTTGACGATGTCGTAGGGCAGGCCGTTCCAGTCTGAAGCTGCTCTGAGGAAAAATGAAGCAGAAAACGTAGTGGTATGCGATGGCGCGCGGGCAACTTGGAAGTGGATGACTGGTGCGGTGGGAAATGCGTGATGCGGCTGTGATATACGGCGCTTGATTCAGAGAAGAATAAAAGAACTTATGATAAAGGGTAAGGCTAGCAATGCGGCGACGATAAGAAAGAAGTGATAGACCGGATTCAGCTTTCAAGGGTGAAATACTGATATCATATGAATATGAAGAATGGATGAATCGGGTGGCCCGATTTTGAACGGCTACCAATGCAGTGATTAGGTATGCTTGACACGGGCTCCAGATGGCAGATGCGTATTCTAGTTTTGGTCTGATAAGTGATTTATATGCGAGTAATCTAACATGAGGTGGGGCGAGGCGGAGGTGGCGTTTAAGAAAACCGAGTGTTTTGTTCGATGCTGAAATGATGTTAGTAATATGGATGCGCCATGATAAATTCGAAGAGAGGGTGACTCCTAGATATTTGTACGAGTCTACTAATTCGATCGATGAATTTGAAATAGAATATTGAAAGCGAGAGAGATTGTGACGACGAGAGAAGGACACGAGTTTACATTTAGTGGGGTTGAGAGTCATTAGCCATACGGTACACCAATTTAGTATATTGTTAAGGTCGCTCTGAAGGATGTAATGGTCATGACAATTAGTAGTGTAATGCATTGTGAATTCATGCTGAACATGTGGACCTTGAGCATTATCAGAACAGAGGACAAGCAAGGCAGTGCTGTAATATTCAAGTACAAGTACACAAGAGGAAGTCTCGCAGTACACAGTTGCAATTTATATGATCACTGAAGTTTGGGGTCTCAAGCAAAGAAGCAAAACACTAACGTAAGCCCAAAACATGCCGAGATTGTTGTTCATAGTCTAGGTTATATTCAAGTTGCACAGTCACTTGACATAGCCAAATACAGTCAACGACCGATTTTTCGGACCCCCACGGGAACACGAAAACGTCCGGAAAATCGGGCCGGGCAGTAGGGAAAAACGTATGAATGTATGCAAAAACACACCAACTTACCGATATTTTTCTTATCAAGGGGGTCAACGACGAAATACCACGCTTCAGAAGCACCAACCCCATGTGGCCAGCGGGTGTGACGCGCCTGCGGGCCGCGATAGAATCGCTACCAAGAGCTCCCACCATGTGTACGACATCGCGCGCATTACACTGAGACAAAACGAAATTACTGCTCGTTGTCATGCTTCCTGCTGTCAAGGATTACTAATGCGCCGTTTTGACGGCATGGGCGCAGTCACTGCATGCAACGCCCGGCCGGAACCGAATTCTGTCGAAAATCGCGGTCGTGTTGACGAGTTCACGGATGGCGGCCGCCACACACACAAAGTACATGCGCACTGAAGGCACAGCAGACAGAATCGGTCGCCGTGATCATGAACGCCAGCAACGCAACTCTGAAAGTACGCACGTGGCCAGTGCCTGAATGGAGGTTTTACCGTTCGCCCGTTTCAAAAACCGCAGTCGCTACCGGCGCGATCTTGTACGGTCACCACCAGTCTGAAAGTATGTGCACGTCCAACATACTCCAAAGAGTCGAAGCAAAGCTGCTTTCCATAAACGCTGCAGAAGAAACCGTGCTAGTCACTATCACGGATAGCAGTAACGCACTTCATGAAGGCACGTACGCGAAAATTGAACTACGGGTTGCTGTCCAATGCAGAGGAGAACGCTCTCGCTATCATCACAATCATCGATGGCGCCTATGTACCTCCCAAACTACGCAGCTAATGCAGTGGTAGTTCAAAGGCAAAGAGTCATAAAAAGGCATGAAGCGTTATAGCTTTCCTGTCGATCGCTATCACTACGGCGGGGTGGACTTTGGCACGCCGTTTTCGGTTGGCCTCTGGCGCACGCGATGTGACGCGCAGCTGCAGCTCTCTGCACTCGGGAGGCTCCAAGGGTCGTACGTTCGAACAGCTCATTGTGCAGCCGAGTAAGTCCAAATTAGCGAGTGTTTGATGCTAATAAACGAAGCGTGTGCTTGCGGGGAACAAGAGGACAAGTAATAAAAATCATATTTTCCTCACTTGTCTGGTATTCTAGACAAAATTTCGCTGCGACAAAGTTCCGCGGCCACGAATTTTTCGCGCGTCCCGTCAGTTTCTTAGCAGCAAGATTTGAGTGTACGCAGTTTTGACGACTTTGGACCTTTCGTCACGTCAAAAAGTCCGGAAAATTGGATGGCGGAGGGTTCGAGCGTCCGAAATTTTGGACTTCCTTATACATTGATTCTATGGGGCTTGTGGCAGTGCCGTGAAGACATCCGAAATATCGGGCATGTCCGAAAAATTGGGCGTCCGGAAAATCGGTCGTTGAGTTTAGAATTATCTGTCACTAAGTTTAGGCTATGCACTGCTAAGATAGATAGGACTGAATGCCTACTTATAACACAGCAAAACATCAGCTTAGCACTTGAACGCTGTGGCTTCAAATTTCATGCCAGCTTACTGCTTTTCTTTTGATGTGGACATTGAACACACAGTAGAGCTGCAGCTGGTTTTGTGATGAGAGACTTCTGTGGCATTCCGAGGGCTAAACGAAAGCCTTCAGTGTGTGACACTAATTCCTTTACCATCAAGAACTTGAGGTTCTGGAAGCACAACACACGTCTTTCTGCATGCACCGTATGGCCTGAGTGTTCTTTAATATAGGCAGATCAGGGGTAGTTGCAACTAGTGTAATTTTAAAATAGCTGCTTGCTCACATCTTCAATGCCGGCAGCACAAGTCGTCGATGGGGCGACTTGAGGAACGCAGCGGAAGGTGTTAGAACTCATTTAGAGCAGAACATGCATGATACTGATAGCCGATTCTTTTTGCAGGGTACACAGGCTAATGGTCCGGGCAGCTTAGGTCCTCCTCCAGGTACCGGCTATGGTGCTGCACCTGGTGCTCCAATGCCTGCTGCTCATCCCACCATGACAGCGCCACCACCACAGCAGCAGCAACGAAAACTTGACCCCGACCAAATGCCAAGTCCGGTGAGTGGGCAAATTTTAAAGAATCCTTTCGCTCGGAAGACGTACGTAAGTGCTGATAAAGCTACAATGATTAACCAACTAGTCCATCAGTACACCTTTCACTCATCATTTACTGCTAATTATTCATTGGTTGAGTGCTAAAAATGATGACCGTGGTGGCGATGTTGTGGTCTGTTACCTTCATAGCTCTGTCTTATGACTCACAAAGAGCACTGCATCCTTATAGCACATCAGATCCTACAGACTTGGAATAAGTGCAGGCATCATAGTGGATGTGGTGTATACTGTAAATGTAGACAATGGCACATCTCATTGAAGTGAAGTGCTTGCTAATGCAGTGGACAGCCATTGCCTTCATGAAAATGTGGTTTGATGTCACCCTTTGCTGTTCTCATGCTTGTTTACTGTCTTGTGCTGGCTAGCCAGCTACTAAATATGTTAGTCATACAGTGGAACCCCGGTTTTACATCGCCCGGTTTTACGACGACCCGCATTTTATGACGGATTAGTCCCGTCCTGGCGAAAGCCCCATAGACACAATGCATTAAAAACCTCAATTATACGATGCAATCTTACGCCGAACCCGTGTTACACGACGATCCACGCGAAGCAGGGTGACCATAAGGCGAAGAAAAGCGAAGTGCCTGCGGGTGTCTTTCGTCGCACCGGCTCTGTGTCACCCCTCCGCATGCTGAGCGCTCGGGAAACCGGTTTGTTTCGCGGCTTTCTGCTGCCGTTCGCTCGTCTTCCCCTAGCTCCCCCAGCGGCCGCCGGCGCCGCGAGTAGCGGCATAGAGTGGCGCGGTTGTTGTCTTCCCCCATTCTTTTCACCCTTTCTGACCAACCATCTCTCCCGCTCTCCTGCGATCTCTCTCCTATGATAACGAAAAGCGAAGCGGCACACACAAAGGCAGACATCACGGCGACAACCACGAAGCAGGCGCTAACCCTAACTGTAGCAGATGACGCTGAGCACACGCCGGAGAAGGCCACCGCGTCATCACGCGCAGCAGCCAGCAGCGGCCGCACGTTCCCCCACTCTCTCAAGGAGCGCACGCTTGGCGCAATCACAGCTTCGCACCCAAGCGTGGGATACTCGAATGCCCCCGCGAGCCCCCCCAATCATGCGGGAACCATGCTTCCACCACGCCACCACCGCTCCCGCCAATGGCGGTGGAAAAAAGCGCAACACCTTCACGAACAAAACAAAACCAAAATAGCACCAGTTGGTTGAATGGTGCATGAACGGTGCTCGCTTGAAGTTGTGCTGTTTCGGAGCGTGTTTGAGCGGCACAGCAGCCGCCACTGCTTATAATATATTTGATATGAAGTAGTTTTAGGGCGCATTAGGTGCTGGAAATTACAGGAGAGGTAGTTTATGACACATACGGTGCAAATATATGTTGTTTTCCAAAAAACGTGTTTTTCACGATTTTTCGACTTTCAAGGGCCGCTTCCACCCTTAAGTGTGTGCCATGTTTCGCTACGGCTGTTGCAAATCGCACCAGCGGATTGCGGCGCACTCAAGGGCATAAATTTTTCTGTTCGGATTTTACGACGCTTTTTCGCGGTCCCGAGAACATCGTATAATCGGGGTTTCACTGTACATTCCTTAAAATAACTGCCTAAAGGCTTCCTGCTAAACTAGTTTCTGAGGTGTTTTGAAGTGTGCAAATGTTTAAAACTTCAAATGAAATAGGTCATGCTATTAGTTCCTTTAAGTGATGCAACAGTAATTAAAAGAAGTCTTGAGGGGGACAAAATGAAGAATGTGGGGACTGCCCTAATGATTACGCTCAAGGAGAGTATTAACCTGTTTAAGTTATTATTATATGTGTATTAATATTCATTCCATGCTATAATAAAGGTGCTTCTCTTGCAGGCTTGTGCTTCTCATGGGTGACCAATAACAGTACTATGCCACAAAGAGATGCAAGTCTCTTCATTACAACTGTTTCTGAAAGCGAGTATCACTGTTCACCACTGGCAAATTTATGCAGAATTTTGCATGTTTTGCCATATTCAGCAGTGGTGTATAATGTCCCAGAGATAGACAGTGGGGTGTAACAAGTATGATAATAGAGGGCTGTAGATTTAATGATCATTGCCTCATGCTACTAATTGGGTGCACCTAAATTTACAAGCACAACTGTTTTAGTATTATTTCTCTATTTATGATGCAGTTATTGCAACCAGGAATTGAAGCACTGACCTCAAGGCATGGTAATAGAATGCTGTAGTCCTAAGCCACCGCAATGTGTAAGGTTGACGGTAGCATTGTTGCTACCATCACCCGGGAGGAAGCTGTACATTGAGAAGTTAGTTTGACACATTGTAGTTTGTAATTTCTTTACTCTGAAATCCTACATTCATTTTAAGGCATTTTCCTTTCTTGTACAGTGAGCACTAACGTGTGATCACCAACCGCATATCTGTAGTAGTTGGTATAATGTCCAATCCCGCTGAAGGCACACCTGATAAACAGTGATATTTTTTACAAAAATAAAAGCTTATACCACCGAAAAGTTTCCACTTTGTATGTCACATTTGTACCATTTTATGCATACCTTTTTTGTGGAAGGGTGGCCCCACACTGGATTTGTATACATTTAGGCAAGGCTTCACTGTTCAGTGCTTTACTTCTTTCAAATGTCGGTCAGATTTATAAATTCTGCCTGGAGTTTAATCTCAGACGAAATGTATTATGTATTCTTGCCTGTGAAGTTCACTGCTACGTTCTTTATTATTTTATCCTACACTTTTCAACTTTGGAAGAAACTGATGGAAGAAAATTGATGTTTCGGAGGACATTCAATTCCTTCTTCAGGGGTTATACTTTGGATAGGGTGCTGGGCTGCTTAAAGGCCAACTCTAGTGGATCTTTTAACCATGTCAAGGTAATGGCAATTCTGTGTTCCTGAGGTGCTCCTGTGATGCTGCTGGTGAAAATGCTTAGCGAATGCAAAAATAGTAATAAGCAAAAGCCCCAAAATAAAACCGAAATCCAACCTGGTAGTGCTGTCCTTGTGTGGCGTCAAATGAGTCAATCTGCCTGTCACGCAGTACGAGCACGCATGTGCCCTTCCCCTGGCAGTAAGTCGGGGAGCACTTTGAGATGTGTATGGCCTTTGAGGTTTGCACACGCTGGCAAGCGGTGCATGCATATCTCAAAGGCCACAGTATGATGCCCATGAGTTTCCATCACTTCCGTTGCTCTATACATGATGTCAATACACAGTGTGGCCAGTAATTGTGGGAAGCCAGGTGGGCAGTTTGAGGTAATCACTTAAATTGATTTGTAAGCTCCCTGCAGCCTGAAATTTTATATAAATGACAGAAGTGTTCCAAGGAATGTACCCAGAGAATGTCATTGAGATTACTGACATATAAAAATTGGCGAACTTGGCCTTTGAGGACTGTAGGGGCAGGGCTCAAGTGAGAGGTAGGGGAATACAAGGAACAACGGAACCCATTCTTGTTCAACTAGAGAAGAGCAACGTGTGGAGGCAGCAGTGCAGTATGATGGAGAAAACAAAGGTCGAGGAGGTTCTTGACCTGCATAACTTGTGTGAAGAGAGAAGAGGCTGAGGGAGCCATTGAAGTTTGTGTTGAAGGCACTGGATGGGAAGCACATACGATTTGCAGTATTGTGGTCATCGGATTTTTTTTTTTTTTTCGTACCATCTTACTGTAAAAATACTGTTGTGGCACTTTCCGTATAAAAAAGAATTGTTTGTTGAAGACCTTGGCATAACAGGTTAAATAACAATTTAATGCTGCAATGTTTTTTCTGCCTATTTTTGTCATGTTGCTCAAGCCAAGTATATAGACCAAAAGGAGGTTGTCTTTGATACAGTTTATATTGCTCGCCATGTTTTGGATATGCCATGATTTGAGTCGAAGTCGTTTTCCCACGTGCATTTTTGTTTGGAGAATCTGGTTTCCCTTGAAATGTAATACAGTAAATTATGTATTTCATTAACATGTGATGAGATTGTGAAACGGTTGAAGATATATAACTTTTGAAGTCATTGTGAAGAGTTTGGAGATGACAACTTATGGAAACATTTCGTTAGTGTACTTTGTGTTATTTGCTGTCTGTTCCAGATCCAAGTGATAGAAGATGATCGCCATGCTCACGGTGGTCCTTTCTACACGAATAAGAGGGGCCAGGTTCCACCACTGGTCACAACTGACTTTATTGTGCATGACGAAGGTGGGTTACCTTGTCCACTGTATATTTCGCTCTTTTCTCGAAAGTTGCAAGTTACTTATGTCATTCCGCGCTTTTTAATTTCCAGTGCATTTTTGTAAACATTTTGGTACTAATTGCAAAGTTGTAGCCGTGGCTACAACTTTGCATCTACGTTCCCACGGTTGCAGTAGAAGTGTAGCATATTAATTTACCATACTGCATACATTTTGATGACAATAAAGGTGATGCCGACTTTGAAAGTTGGCGTTCCCGATCTGTGCCCATTGGCCACCGTATCTACAGTAAAACCTCATTATAACGAAGTTGAAGGGGAGCAGTAATTACTTTGTTATAACCATTAGTTCGTTATAACCAATATCAATTTCATCTGTAGGGATTTTAAGGGGAATTGTGATTACTTCGTTATATTCGATAATTCGTTATATCTGGGTTCGTTATAACGAGGTTCTACTGTAGTGACAAACGTGCGACCATCACATTCAGAAGTGTGCTGAACAACGGGATATTATCATGGCTACGTTAGCCATGATCATATCCCATGAATTGAATCAAGGGATTCGTTAATTAGAGGCCAACAAAATGCTTCTTGAATGCGAGTAATGTACTCGCGAATAAAAGGAAATCACGAGCAACCACTTCCGTCAGCCGCCATAATGTTTGTTTTGGTAGTTCCGCAGTGCGGCAGTGGCCGCTGCCGGTTGCTTCGGTAGTCGTCATCTCGCTGCAGATGTTCTCATAATTGTGAATAAAGCTTCCCGTTCATCCCACAGCGCATGGTTATTCCACACACTTATACAAAAGTTTCTCTATTTTTTTAGCATTTACTGCGCACACGAGTGCCCGGCTCTTGTGGGAGCATCTATCGTCAATGGAAGAGCCACCACATGGGGGGAATTGGTAGTTGACGGAACAGCTTCTCTTTGTGATATGATTCTTTAGGCGGCCGCATCTCCACGAGCTCTTTCACTTATGTTGTGCTGAGTCATAGCACCTATCATGAGTGTCTAGGACCCAAAGAGCTCTCCGCACCTGCTCACAGCAGCATTCAAACAGGCTGCTGTCCTCCATGCTGAGGAAACTAACAACTGTGCAGCAGGATGCAAGTTTGGAGAAAGTGGACGTGTGGTGCAGCAGTGGTGACTTCAGTGCAAGGAAGTTTCTTCATGCGACTCCAGGTACCGGGTTTTCGCACGCAAAAGTCTGGATGCTTTCCCGAGCTGGAGATGAAGCTTGCAGCATACATGACTGATCTACACGGTCAATTGCTGTTGGTCACCTGCGAAATGATCACACAACAAGCTCATGTCTATGCTTCTGAAGCAGGGGTATGAAAGGCTCATTTAAAAGCTAGCAGGGTTTGGGCATCTAAAGTTAT
Source organism: Hyalomma asiaticum (assembly GCA_013339685.2). NCBI lineage: Eukaryota > Metazoa > Arthropoda > Arachnida > Ixodida > Ixodidae > Hyalomma > Hyalomma asiaticum. The sequence goes on along the minus strand of CM023481.1, from coordinate 196,327,299 downwards.
GAATGGGCTGGCTTCTCTCTACATAGACGCACCAGCATGTGCCAGAAGTTGCCAGCCGCATACGAGAAGAAAGTCATCGCCTTCCATAGGCACTTCCTGAAACTCTGTGACACCCGATGGTATTTTCTTGGCCAGATCGACAATGCCGACCAAACCCCCATATACTTTGACATGACTAGCAATACGACAGTAAGCATGAAGGGTGCACGCAATGTGAATCTACTCACAATGGACAATGAAAAGCTGTATTTTACTGTGATGCTGTCATGCTTGACGGATGGCACCAAGCTTCGCCCGTACATTGTGTTGAAAAGGAAGATGTTGCCTAAGGAGGTGCTTCCTAAAGGCGTTGTGGTACGGGTAAATGCAAAGGGATTTATGACGGATGACATGGTGGTGGAATGGTACCCTCTGGTGTGGCTCCCGAATTTTGGGGCATCCCTCAAGAAAGACATCCCCAACCTGCTAGTGTTCCGATGCCACTTCACCGAGGCCACTTCACCGCCAAGGTGAAAGCGGTGCTTCAGAAGTAGTGCATCGAGGCCACTCATTCCAGGGCCACTTCACCGCCAAGGCGAAAGCTGTGCTTCAGAAGTAGCGCATCGACATGCTCGTAATCCACGGTGGCTCGATGGGGCAACTTCAACCTCTTGACATGGGGGCCAACAAGCGTTTTAAGGGCCTCCTGTGCCACGAATACAAGTGGATATCAATAAAAAACCATGAACTTACCCCAAGCAGGCGTGTGAGGAGGCCCTCACTGGCTACTGTATGTGGGTGGGTCCTCTCTGCATTGTGTGTCATTGTGTGGTCATTTGTGAAGTGCGTACTGACACTTGATGATGTGCTGTGGGACCGCAGCAGCTATGACAGTAGCAGTACCAGTGAGGATGACTCCAACAATGATGAGTAGTCTTCAGCAACCATGTGAATAAATCTCCCTTGTGTAAAATGCGCTCACATATTTTATTTCTATTTTTGTTTTGAGATGTGATTTTGAGGTGTCGATCTACATGTGAGTTAACTTACAATCGTGTAAATACAGTAGTCCTTTTGAGGTATAGCAGTGGTGTGTGATAGCTGCGCGAATTGCGCCAAACTGCGCCAAGAGGCAAATCCTGCTACATCCTGCTACATTTTGCCACATTTTCGCAATTCTGTGCCAGAACTATGCCAAGCATGTTTTCACATTGTTAACATGAAACCAACCTCTCACGGACTTCGATTTTAACTTCACAAGGGCGATAAATTGAAACCTTATGCTGGTACTACAGTCGATCCCAGATATATCGAACTCGGGTATATCGAATTATTGGCTATATCGAACAGTTGAAAAATCCCCTTGAAAATTCAGTGCAGAAGTATAGGGATGGCAAGCATGTATATCGAACACCCCTGGACCGCCTCATTTGATATATCGAACTTAGACCCGCGCCGAACCCTTCAGATGTGCTCCTCCTTACATAAGTTGATCATGTTTCAACCGTGGTCCGACGTGTTGCGATCCATATTTGCACGCATGGTGTTGAAAATGCGGTGTTGTTGCGTTGCTTTGGGGGGTTGCACAGCACTTGTCTGCGCACTAACTTGTCTGCTGCACCAATTTTAGATTGTAACGCGCAGCAGCAACATTTTTGAAAAAGGCTGTCTGGCAAAGGCACCAAAGGAGCTGGATACAAGGTGGCTGTGGCTCCGGCAGACTCCACCGCCAGCGTCGACCTGCATGAACGCGATGTGTTCATTCCGATGGTTGTCCTCGTGCTACCGCTTGTAGTCTGCAAAAGCATAGCCTTCGAGATTTGGGGCTGCATGATGTCATCTGTCATATCTATGGTACCGATCTCGAAGGCCATGTTTTTGTTGCAGTTTGCATACCTGCCAAATCTCTCAGGTTACACAGGAGACTTCTGGATTTTGACCCTTTCTCCCGATTGTACGGGTAACGGGAAAACCTTCGGGTAATTCAGTCGTGCCCCGCTTCTATTCGTTTAAAGGGCCCCTAAACCACCCCCAACATTTTTTTTAACATTTCAAGTTAACACGTGCATCAAGTTGAGAATACCGTCACGATGAATGATGTCAAATGCGGCAGCGCTATGCGCCACGGCCGCGCCACAAACTCGAAAAACAATCCTGTGCGCCTCTCCGGCCATTTCCGGCATACCAAAGTTAGCCGCGACGACATTGTGGTTTTTGGTGACGTCAGAAGAGTCCGAGCTCCGGTGATTGGTCGAAGGAGAACGTTGACTTCCGGTTAATCTGCTAGCAAATGTACGCGCTCCCTGCCTGTTTGTTTTCCTCGTCGTGTGTCGTTCGTGTGGTGTTCGCGTGTGAATTCGTAAATGCGCTGCGCTACCCAAGTGCAAGTGAGGTACAGCCGACTAGAAACTGCAACAACTGTCAGAACACGACGGATAGCTCTAATGAGAGCGTTGGTACAGCACCAACAAAACACTTGCGCGAACGCGGGAGCCCGGTGGAGGCACGTCAACCGGATGCGCGTCATCGGTGATGTCTCACGTGACATTCGGAGGAGCACTCGGCGAGGAGGTGGCACCGGCAAGCGGTCAGCGGGTGCAGGAGAGAGCGAAACAAGCAAGCGCCGCGTTTTAATAATCAAATGCGTGTAACTCGGCTATTTCGGCACCGTTTCGAAAAATTCTTGCGGCTACGTGTTTGTTGCGGACACCGGCACAAAAACAACATCACAACTAAATTTTGACCTCTTGGTGGTTTAGGGGCCCTCTAAAAATTTTAAAAGTGCTTAAATGTAGAGTGCCGGTCAAGATATCACGCGCCGATTTCCCACCGGCGCCTTTCGCCCGCTGAAAGACAGTCTTGGCGTTTCCTCCGTTTCCTCTCTGCTTGAGAAGCAGGCAACAGGCCTCACACGTGGAGCGATGTTATCGCCGTTTGTGCGACGAAGACGGCCGGGTCGTTTCATCTCTGCTTCAGCCGCGTTCACCCTCAGCTCTAGCGCACTTTTACTTGCGCATGAGACATACGATGTGTAAGCGATGTTATCAGTTTGGTCTTTGTACAGTGCGGCGGCTGCAAGAACACACTGTCGGTGTCCATGTACCGATCCCGAGATCGTAGCTGACGTTGCCGGTGCCGAGGGATCAGGCCCGACCAGTTTTGAATGTCTACGCCGCTGATAAACGACTTTGTACTGTGCTGTGAGAGCTTACATCGGCGTTTGCAGTCAGTTGCTGCTGTTGTGGCGCAGTGGGAGGCGCTGAATTTGCTGATTTGTAAGGCCCTAGGATGGCTCGAGGAACTTGATGGCTTACAAGAAGCTTACGTATTTGTTTCGTACGAAATAAATTGCGACTGTTTTCACGCTGATCTGTTGCATATTGTGGGCTAATCGGTAATCTACTGCATGTTACTGTCTCTGGCAACAAATTTTTGGTATGTGCTGTTTTAAGACGAGCTTCAAAGAGGCATATTTGGTATTTCAAATCATCGATACATCGAACTATTTCGCGATCCCCTTCGAGTTTGATATATCCGGGATTCACTGTAGCAGACAAATTGGTGAGGTGCATGTGGTTCTCGAAGACACATTTTTCAAATCGCATGGTGTTCCACCATCGTGCACTCAGCGATTGAAGTAGTTCTGTATTTCGCATTGCTCATGTCAAGCGTCGGCACCCAATTTGGTGATGAGCATGTGTAGACGTAGAAGCAGCTGTTTAAATGCAGAGGTCTCTCTTCTGTCTTGCAGATGATCACTTAGGAAACGGGTGCCAATGAGACCAGTGTCTTGCAAGCGATGTCAATCAGTGAGAAAAAAAGGCGTTGGTGCTTGCTTTGGATATTACGCAGCTCCCATGATTCCAAACTCGAAAAAAGCTAATGCCGACTCTCCATGAAGTACTAGTGAGGGTAAAATCGCACCGAAAGAATCCAAATTGGCATTTCTTCACTGTACATGAATTTTTTCTTTCATTACTGCAGCAACAGACTTGAAGATGCCTTTCTTTTTTTTTTCTTTTTTTTAGCTCCTTACGGATACCGCCCGCACCACTGCCAACCTTAAAGGGCCCCTGAAACGTCTTTTTGACATTGCGTCATTGATTAGGCAACACAATTATGAAATGATTCACACCATAAATAAAGCGAAGCACCATGCGCTAAGGCAGCTATGGGCTTATTTCTGTCGCCTTCCTCCTTACCACTGCTGTTCCTCCTCAACTCGATCTGCTGCGGAGTGTGCGCTAGCGACGACAGCGCCTCCCGCGTGAGCCGCTCTGCCGAGCCCTCCGTGGCGACGTAGTGCCCCGATATCCTTACTGAGGTCGCCCGCCTCGGCAGTGCTAGCCTCTGTAATAGAGCGCCGGCGACTCGTGTGTACGCCGCCAGATGCCGCGACGATACCGTTGGCTGAAACGAAGGAGCACGTTGTAGAAGCACGTTGATTACGTGCACGTGATGGTTAGGGGCCAATCAGCGACCTCCCATTCCATCGATCGTTGGCGGGGGCATTTGAAAACGCCTTTTGGCGAGCCGCTGCGACCTTTTGTGATGCGCGTGTTAAAAATCTTATTGTAAATTACACACATTACGCAGAGCGCTGAAATCTGTCCTCAAATGATCCTAATGACTCACTCTACTGGATCACCATGTTTGCACAAAATTGTCATAACCGTTTCAGGGTCCCTTTAAGGAATTGAGTTAGAGGCGACTTAACTGACTTTTGCTAAATTGGTGCACAGCAGTGACCAAAATTTGCTATGCTGTGCCGGGTTATTGGGTATTCTTTGGCCACCAATAATAACAATGTCACAATTCAGGTTGTTGCCTCGTTTTCATCTGATTTTAGACCGAAGAACTTTTGATTTTGTCATGTGCCAAAGGTTTTCAATGTTGTATATTCATCAAATAAAAAGGAGAGCAAGTGGTTTGATGAACATAATATCGCGGCATCACCTCGTTATGTCGGCAATGCCCAAGGTCTGGGTGGCAGGGCATCACAGCAAAGCGATATCTTTGCTTGTCACTTACCACACTGCATTAGACGTGCATTTCTTTTGGTGTCACACATTACATACGTGTCATGTACATACCGTATTTACCCGCATAATTTGCGCCCTCGCGTAATTTGCGCACCCCTAATATTTAGCCAGCTTTGCAAAAAAAAAAAAAAAAAAAAACCTCGCATATTTTGCACTCCCCGTTCCCAGCTCGCCGGCGCGCACGCACGGACCAACAGCCGCGCCCCTCGCTGCGCAGGCGAGCACAGTCATACGCAAAAGGGGCTGCGTGTGCTACGCCCCTTTTTCCGATTCTTTTCTCCGGAAGCCCCCGAAGCCCTAAGTACGGTCGCTAGAATAAAAGCATGCGAGTAGGCGCGAAGAAAACGGCTGAAGCAGAGATCAAACGAGCCCGACCTAACTCCGTCGCTCCGAGGGCCGATGTGATAACATCACCCCGATCGGGACACCTGCCGTCGATGCGGGGAGGAAAGGCCCCGCCCGTCATGAAACGACGCGAGGCGGGGGGGGGGGGTAGTGTCGCTCGGCTGTCGAGATAGTGCTATCTTGGCAGCCATCAGCGGCTCGTAAATACTTCTACGTGCTGCGCCTTCCCTGGAGCACCGGTACGTTTTGCAGCGTTACGTTAGATCGTATCCAAAAGAGTTACCGCGCTAGTTGCATTATATTACGCGTTATTTCAAACGTGTTTGCGAAATATCCGCGTAATTTGCGCATCCCCTTTTCGGAGCTCTAAAATTGTGAAAAAAAGTGCGCAAATTACGCGAGTAAATACGGTATGTTGTGAGGAGGACTTCGCCAACATGGCTTAAAATCGTGCTCACTGGTTGTGCTGTTCAGCAAGATTTAATTTTTTTAAACGCTATTGAAAGTTTTTTTTTTTTCTTTTATAAGATGCTGTTCTTATGCACCTGTGCCCATTCCTGTGGTTTAGCAGCACTGCTGGTCTCAGTGTAACCAAACATAGTACTTGCGTGTGTGCAGAAGAAAAAGATGCCATGCAAAGGCCAAAAAAGGGGGAAAAAAGGATGAAAAAAAAAGAAAGATATGTATGGGGGAGAAGGGCTGGGTGCTATATTGCGGTGTTTCCTCATCATAATATAGAATACTATCAGTGAGTTCTTTGTGAGCAATGAGCAAGGCACAGCAAAAAAGGGGGCATATTAAAAAAGGGGGGATGGTGAGTAGTCTGTAACTGTACATACAGTTTTCAGTATCATAATCATCAGTTTTTTTTTTCCACATACCGTCCTACTTTACAAATATTGCTTTGGCACTTTCTGTATAAAAAAGAATTGTTTGGTGATGGCCTTGCATAACACATCAAATAACAATTTAAATGAAGTTTTAATATGATGAAATTAATTGCCAATTTTAGAGACTTTGCTACATTGAGGTATAACTAGTTATTTTAGCCAACAGCTGATGTTTTACAGCTGACCTGAGCAACTACATTATGGCATATATTAACTCTTCTAAAAGTATTCTCCCCTGTTCCTTTCTTGCTTCTTATGAGGTCAAAATTTTCTTCTTGACATCGAGCATTGTTTTCCTGCTCTAAAAGCCTGTTTTCCTGCTCTAAAATGTCCTTTTTGATGCTCCAAAAGCTGCTCCAAAAGGGCTTTGGCTGATCACATCACTGCTATAGTGTTCTGGCCTAAAACTGCTACTGCTTCTCTGTGCAGGCATCTGCAGCCCTCGGTTCATTCGTTCTACCATCTATAGTGTGCCTACAACACCAGAGATGCTGAGGCAAACAGCTCTTCCATTTGCCCTGTGCATCAGTCCTTTTGCACGCCATGCTCCTGGTGAGGTGAGCTGCTACACTTTATGATGATTGTCCTTGACAGATAAGGGTATTCAGGGAGGGTAAATGAACCATTTTCCTTGCAAGTGTCGTTCAGTTTTAAATATCTCGGTATAGTTGTGTAGCTTAACCCTGATGAAAAAGAAAAGCTGGAATGAATGTTTAGCAGACCATGGTTCCACTTGAGACACAGTTGGAGGAACATTGTTTTATCTAAGCTTAAGAACTTTTTTGTTACTGTGCTGGTAATCTTTCTGATTTTATTCATTACATATATATTTTGGCAGCTTTTCTTCCTGATGCTGTCAGGTATCGGTCACCAAAGTTTGCCTCTGGCTGGTTTGCAGCTGGCTGAATGCAAATATAGGAGCATTTCTTTGTCCTGCATTGAGACAGCTTCGGCTGGCAATTTGTCTTTGCTGGAGCAGTATCCTTTTGGTGCATGCAGAGTGCCCTGCCACTGAGTGATTTCGGGGAGGACGGTCCTGTGCGGTGCAACCGGTGCAAGGCCTACATGTGTCCGCTGATGCAGTTCATAGACGGTGGCCGCCGCTTCCAGTGTGTTTTCTGCAAAGCTACCACTGAGGGTGAGAGCGTACAAGCCTGTTAATCATTGCCTTTTTGTGCACTCCTTGATTTGAGATCTTGTGTAAAGGCTGTCATTCTAATTTGTCTTCTTTTGTTGTTATTTTCTCGTGAGGAATACGTTGTCATTGAACATAACTAATGGAGGAGGACAGACGTTTTGAATGCCTGCACTTCCAATATTTCAGCATTCAAAATTACATATTTATACAATTTTGACACATTATAGCTTAAAATAAAGAAAAAATGAGGCAGGGCTCTGTTTTGTTGCTTGATTACTTTTCCACTAGAGCTGGGCATTAGAAAACAAATATTGAAAAGCAGATTCTTAATCTTTTATTCTGGAAATCTTAATTGGAGACACACTCGTTGTTGCAAGTGTACTATTGTCCATCTACACTAATCTAGCTTATGTATTTCTCTCATTTTTTTCATGGAGTCAGAGGAAAAGAAACGCATATCAGAAATTAAGTTTCATAATTAACGTGTATCATTAATTATGACTCAATATTAGCTTAATATTCTGAAAGGTGATATGACAGAGTCTTCCGCTGGCAGTGGCAAAACAGTGATCTCTGTCTGACATGTGCAGTACTTTGTCGATTGATTTATGATGTTGGTACAGTTGAACCCCGCTATAAGAGGCACAGATGTAACGGAAAAACGGGTATAACAGACGCCATCCACCCTCTTGGTTGGCCACCCTATCTCTCCCATTAATTTGACCTCTTTTGTAAGAGACGCCGGATATAGAAGACAATTGGTTATAAAGGACAAGCTATTGGTGAATTTTGGTCAATAACATCGCTTGTAATAGACATTCTAATGTAAATGCAGTGCCATCGACCGCTAATTCAACTTGCGTCCATCTTGGGAAAGAAAAGGAAACAACAGGCGCTTGCATTCACAGTTTATTATAATCTCAGCAAACGTATAGTAAGTCAGTCAGCTATAAACAATGATAAAAAAAGCCCCCGAAACGGATATGCATTGCCGATGAGCACTTCAAACTTACCGCCAAGGGAATGAGCGCGAGCGCTTGGCGTGAACTCGTCGCACAAAGCTCCCAATAAAAATGCATCTCATGTGTTGTCTCCACAAGCCAAAAAAATAAGCCAAGTGCACAGCAAAGGCTCTCTTAAGCGTGATGTGAACATAGCGATCAGCCCTATGCTCTTTGTCAAGCCAACACATCGTTAGAAAGATGCCTGCCGCATAAGCCGAAAACCTCTTGCCCGACCCTCTCCCAACTTCTGAGGTTGGCAGCTGGCGATCCTTGCAGTCGCCGCTTGCAGCACACATAAGTTCTCAAGTCCCGCACCAGCGGAAGAACGCTGTTATTTTCGTCTAGTGGTGCTTGTGAACAGCGTTTCAAACAATTTCGTCCTCCACAAGGCTTAAGCACTGAAGTGATTTCTAGCTCAAACTGTTCTTTGCACAGTATGCTTTCACTTTCATGAGGTATTCTAATGCGTCTTTGCACGAAAAATTTGGTTCTGGCATCGGGTCAGCATCGTCTTCGCTGTCCGAGTCATCGTTAGTTGCAACCTCCGCACTACCGCACACTGCTGCGACGATTGCGTCATCTGTGCTCGCTTCCTCACAGACAGCAAGCTCTGACTCCCCGGCGTCGACAAATTCTTGGAAGATGTCTGTGGCAGCAACAAAGTTGCTCTCAACGAGGCTGGACCACACGTCGTCAGTGTTGAGTGCCTCATTGGCGACAGTGTCACTCTGTTCACCATCTTGCAGGGCCTCTGCATTGCGCACGAAGCCTGCCCTTTTCAAGCACTTGCTTATGGGATCGGCCTTTACCTGCCACCATGAAGTGACAACCATATCAATTGTGCCCCCTTAATTTCACTTTGCTGCTGCTGCATGCTCAGCAAAACTCTCGCAAATGTGCTTTATGTACAGCGCCTTTACAGTTGCGATGACACCCTGGTCGAGAGGTTGACATTTTGCTGTCATGTTGGCAGGCAAAAATTTTAAGTTGACTGCAGTCAACTTCAGCTTCATGTTGTGGGCCGTGCAATTGTCGACGATAAGCATGACCAGTAGCTTCTCTGCCACCATATCCTCATCAAACTTGCAAAGCTAGCTTGTGAACAAATCCTGCATCATCCACATCTTTTTATTGGATTTGTAGGTCACAGGAAGGCACTCTCACTTTCTTAAAGCAACGTGGCCTTGCCAATTTGCCAATGACAAACGGGTGGTGCTTGTTGCTTCCATCCATGTTAGTGCAAAACAATACAGTTATGCGCTCCTTCGAGGCCTTGTGGCCAGAGCAGGCTTAGCCTTTCAGCGCAGGCGTGCGGTTGGGAAGAAGGTTATAAAATAAGCCAGCTTCATCGGCATCATATATGTCACTGTCCGTATAGGTGGACAGCATATTCTCCAAGTTTAAGCAAAGCCAGACTTTGATAGACTCGTCGTCGACATTGCCGCTTTCTCCGCGCACCACTTTGCAGCTGATGCCATGGCAATCTTTGAAACGCTGGATCCACCTGTTAAGTGGGTTGAAGTCATCGTGGCCTAAAAGAGCTCAGAGAGACTTAGCCTTTTGTTGGAGCATAGGGCCATTTACTGGAACGCCCTGAGCCCTAACTTCTCAGAACCATCTGAACAGCGCTGCATCCACGTCTTCATATTTCGACGTACCGTATTTACTCGATTCTAACGCGCCCTCGATTCTAATGCGCACCCGTTTCCCGCGACCATAAAAAAAAAAGTGTAACATCGATTGTAACGCGCTCCCATATTTTGCGACACGGAAAAAGAGGCCCTTAGTAATCAACCTTCTCACATTTATAAAAAAGAATGCCACACTCGCGTAATGAACGCACTCGCATAATAAACGTGCCGCCAACTTTGAACCCCCACAGTCCCTCGAACGGCTGCGCTATGGCTTTCCCGCTTCACTCAATCCGCGGTGTCTCGAACACGTTCGACGCCGATTCATAACTCCTGGGTCCCAATAGAACTGCCACACGCCGCCGGGCATAGCCGCGTGCAAACGGCGATAACATCATTTACTCGCAATGCTGCATTCCTCCGTGCTATCGCAGTTCCTTCACGCCCGCTGCCGCGTGCTGCCATGCATGCTGTGCAGGCTGGCGCAGATAAGCCTAAGCATGGTCGGGTGTGGTCCCCGAGATTGCCGCGATGCAGTCTTGGACATCATGCAGCGCGCACAACTGAGAGGCTCGGGTGGCTCAGGCTCGGCACAGATGTGAGGGAGAAATGCGATGATGAGCCGTTTTGCGTGCGGTGATGGGAAACATCTCCCCCTTATGGCTACCCGCAAACGCTACCGAAACCGAACGCTACCGAAAGCTGGTGCGGCTGGGCGTCTCAGAGGTTGCATCGGCGATGTAGCGACTTTGGTTGGCCGCAAGACAGTCAAGCCGGCGCGGCGAGTATCGTCGGCCTACGCATCATATGCGTCGTGGCGTCGTTCAGCGTGGGACCGGCGGCGACATAGACTACTGAAGATATGCGCGCCAAATACCGCTGCGGCGCTAGTTCATTTTTTCGCCGGTGACCGTTCGACAGCGCTCGAACCTCGTAGGAGGCGGCCGTTTTGATGCTGGCAATATGGAAACGGTGTCGTTCGTTCGCACTCGATTCTAACGCGCATGCGATTTTTGGACTCGTTTTATTGGAAAAAATGTGCGCATTAGATTTGAGTAAATACAGTATGTATTCTCTTCCGTGACAGGGAATATGAATTTTGCTGCAGCTGCTGCCGCAGTTTGTCCTTGTTCTTACAGATGGTCAACACGGTAGTGTTGGAAACACTGTATTTAGCCACCACCAACGCCTTCTTCAGCCCACTCTGTATGTCCCTGATAACGCATTCCTTGCTCTCAAATGATAAGGCACGGTGCTTTTTCACACTGCTTGAAGACACCGCCGATGCTGTGGTGATAGGAGCTCGACAACACATGTGCTCAGGGCACTCAGACTACACAGTGAAGCGCACACAACAAATGCAGCAAGGTGAAAGAATGAGATAAAAAAAAAAAAGGAAAAAGCACACTATCGCTATCGCTTTTGTCCCGCACTCCGCACAGTGTGCACCCGGATTGGACGCTGCCGTGGTGATGAAAACACACTTCCTCCTTCTTCCAAGGTCTCCTTCCCTACTGTACCCTCCATTCTCCTCCGCTTTGTTTGCCTTTTCGCGGCTGGTCTCCACACTTGCACCCTCGCTCCCATTCCCAACGTGCCTGCGCACCACGAAACCGTGTTCTGTTCGCTGATTACATGGTCACACGCTTAAAAAATCTGCACTATAATCGGTATTCTTTTTCACGCACCTATGCAATAAACGGTCCGCCTATACATTGAGTTGTATGGGCGACATATCGGTGGTAAAAAAAAAGCCACGTTTTGACCAGTTCTGTGCTAAAAGTGGTTATGTTATAAGTAGTCTGCGCTGTATTTGTGTATGGTACATGTTTTTGTGCACACCATGAGTTCTTAAAGGGACTGTCTGTCATCCTTCGTCGCTCTCCTGCTTTTTGGCTCAATAGAAAGTGCATCTTTTGGAGTGTCCCAGCACGCAGTGGCTTCTCGAGAAACTGAGTAAAAATTATTAAAAAACAATTTTTTATCTACGAAGTCGCCCCTTTTCTACGTGTACAGATGCGGGCAACAATGGTTACCGCACAAGATGAGATGCGTCGTTGTCTCCCTGGCAGCCCTTTCGGGTGCGGGAGGCTTCTTCTCAACAGGAAACAGTTCCAAGGTTGACATTCCAGAGGTGACGAGGAGGAGAGGCGAGGCAAAGTCGTCGTGCCGGGTGCGCCTCGAACATGCAGTGCCACATGCATGACAAGCGCAGTACTACGCGCCTGTACAGGCAGACGAATTCGAAGGCAGCGCCACCCGCGCCACCCCGAAAGCAGCGAAAAAGATAATGAATTGCTCTTGCACCCTATAAAAAGATGTGTCATAGGGTGAAGTACACTTGTAAGACATACAGCATAGACCGCTTCTAACGTAAGTCGCCGGAGTCGCGAATACCCGCACTATAAGCGGTACCACACTATAACCAAAACAACATTTTTCAAAGTCTACACGTGTGTAAAACTGTCGAACAGGTAGCGGCGCGCGCTTGTTAGACATCCGAAGCGCGTGACCGGGCTGCTTTCACCCGCTTAAAAAAAAGAAAAGAAAAAAATCTGATATTTCAATGATTTAAGTCCGTGCATGGCTGCGCTGTGCAAAAAAGAAAAAGAAAAGTGCAGACTTCCCACACAACTGGACTGCGCAGAAACGGGAACCGATTACTGCACGCGCTATCCTTAGTTTTCTCTGACGCGTGCGTGATCGAAAAAACGTAGCGATCGCAAACCGCCATTCGAGTGGTGCACCTGCCATCCATGCCTTCGCTTCCGTTGTCGAAGTGATTCGTCCGCACTTTAAACGCGGCCGCCATGAACCACAGTCGCCCGCGGCACCCTATCTGCAGCCAGCACCGAAAAGGTAGCGCTCGTTAGGCCTAGTTTGTGGAGTCGTGGGCGGCGCGCCGCACGGGAAGGTTGCCCTTGACAACACAGGAATCGGGTGCACAAGAATTGCGGGGTGATTCAAGGGCAGTGTGTGTGAAATGACTAAAAAAAATACTGGGGACAAGCACCGGCAACGCGGACATCATGTGATCGCGGGCGCACGTTAGGAGCTGACAAACGGCCGTAGCAGCATTCTCCGTCGCCTTGGCAATCCTATCCTCACAAGGCATGCCCGCGGCGGGCTGCTGCCGCGGCCTTCTTTTTTTTCTTCCCTCCGCTCCTTATTCATTCGTTCCGCACTTTTTCCTCCTCCATGGCGATTCGTTGCACTCTTCTCGGGCAGCGCACTTCCATTGTGAGGCCTGCTCGCTACCTCAGTTGTCCGCTGATTACCCGGCAGCCACATAACAACCGGTCTTTCATCTCACGGAGCTGCACAATAAGCGGTATGCCTATACATTAACTTCTATGGGAGGGTAAACGGGGGTCAGAAAAAACCGCATTATAGCCGGTCCTGCACTATAAGCGGTTACGTTATAAATGGTCTCTGCTGTACATAATTGTTTTTCAGCAGAATATGTATGCCTGTGTGGGCTGGTTCTCATACACTTGGAAATTGACAAACACGCTGTTGGGTGTCGCTAGTGGCGTTTTTTGCTCCACTTTCAGAGAAAAATTTAAAACATGATTCCTTTTTTGTGTGGTGAAAGCATTCTCGTTCCTCTAAATGTGACACACGATCTGCGCATTTTTACTACAATCTTAAAAAATTTTCCGAGCAGTAGACAGTCCCTTTAAAATGGATTCTGTGGAACAGCCTGTATTCTTGGGGTTCTCTGAGCCACCACTGTTTTTCCCAGTTCCATTTTTGCTAGCCATATTTTCCTACAAATGACATAGGTGTTTTTCTGTGTGTAACTAGGCTGTCAGGTTTGTTTAGCTGCGGCATGCAGCAAGTACCTTATTTTCCGGTGTATAAGACGCACCCCCCCAGTTTTCGCAAGTTTGCATGCAAAAATTAATATATAAGACGCACCGTTGTATAAGATGCACCTATATTCACTCACTTCCCGCAAAGAAACTTCATAACGTGGGGTTGAGTGAGCATCGTAAAATGCCGTACTTACGTTTCTGAGCGCTAGTCCGTAAGAAAACTACTACACCAAACTTGCGAGAAAAAATAATGCACACCCACTGAAACGTTCCACATGACTGCAGGAAAAACATTTTATTCGTCGAAGCCCTCAAAGTCCTCGTCCTCCGACGCGCTTTGGAATAGTTCAGCGACGCTGGGACTTCCTCTGCTTCCTCTTCGGAATCGCTGCTGTCGTCATCGAGGTCAGGGGCTGAGGATGCTTGCAGGCCTGCCTTGCGGAACCCTGCAGTTCAGCGACCTCGCAAAACGAAGCATGCCTCATGCGTCCGGTTGCGGTATAGCTGTGCTCGCCGTCGGACATCCACGACGCGTATTTTCGCACAAGCATGTGCCAGAATCTGCCAGCAGACTTCAAGGACAAGCTTGAGGGATTCCAGCCTTTCATTAAGAAAGCCATTGAAGATGATGGCCTTGGCAACAGCCATATAATAAATATGGACGAGGTGCCACTTACGTTTGACATTCCGATGGAAAGGAGTATGGCACCTAAACGTGACAAGTCCGTAACCATCAAAACTACCCGGCCACGAAAAAGCGCACTTCACCGTTGTGCTTAGTAACATTGGTTGTGTTCGCATGTTGCGCCGACGGGCAAAAACTTCCGCCAATGATAATGTTCAAGCGGAAGACGATGCCGAAAGAGCCCTTCCCGCCTGGCATCATCATAGAAACGAACGTGAAAGGCTGGATGGACGAAGAGATGATGGGCAAGTGGCTTGAAAAAATGCTTTTCTAAGCGACCGGACGGTTTTTTTTCATGCGAAGAAGGGCCTCCTGGTCTTGGATAGCATGCGGGCGTATATAACGGAGCTCACTTTGAAGTGCATCAAGGCAAAAAACTGCACCGCTGCGGTTATCCCAGGCGGGATGACGAAAATGCTTCAGCCGTTGGACATCTCAGTGAACTGCAGTTTCAAGGCTGTCCTGATATGTTAGGGAAATACGCTCAGCGCGGACCAACCGAACAAATGAAGTTGCAAATGGCGACTAGCCCAACTCGCTGAACGACAGCGTGGCCAGCGTGGCAGCCGAAGCCGAGCCGATCCCGTCGCGCACCTATCGCCATCTTACGCCGATTTCACTAACTGAGTACAGCTCACTATGGTGCAGCCTCTGAAACTTGCGCAGCTTCAGTGAGCTGAGAACTCGCATGCCGACATACTTCTTTTTTTTATTTTTCCGTTTTATGTACTTTGCTTTTGTTGTGGAACTGTAGTACCGGCCCGTTGAGTCTTCGCTATTATAGTTATGACGCATCATTTGCGTCGGACTGCTCTAGTCGTTAAAAAAGAAGACTCATCAGCATCAACACGAGTTTCTCCCAAAAGAACTACAAAAAAAGCACGTATAAGACGTACCGTTGTATAAGACGCACCTCTGAAAATTTTGGAAAAAAACCGCGTCTTATACACCGGAAAATACAGTATGTGATGAAAGCACATATTCAGGGGAAATTCATATCATTTGAAGCCATAGTTCATGGTAAAATGTGGATATTGCCTGCATCCCTGTGAATTTTTTCAAGCCTTAGAGGGGGTTATATGAGCTAAGCGTGGTAAATTTTAAAATGTAGATTAATTTACTAGATTGAACTTTCACTCTTCTTCTTTTCAAATCCTCCTACTATAGTATGTGATGTTGCCTCAAAATTATTCTCTATGCTGCAGCAATGGTTTTAACTAAAAACAAAGTGATACTTGCACAAGACTAGTTCTGATTCCTCTTTTTTTTATTTTAGTAACTCTTGAAAGGAGCACACTTTACTGAATGTAAAGCATCCAGTCGCAACATGCTAGCAATGAGTGTGTGCTGAAGCTTGTTACTTGTGTAGAATAAAGAACCTTCTCTTACTGCACGTGGGGCAGCTAGTCTATGTATAAAAATTTTTTAATTTGATAATAAGCTCAGAAACATTTTCAAATGGTTCTCTGTGCAGATGTTTTCTGTGCTGGCTTTGTATACTGTCAGCATACAAATGAAAGATTGAAAGATTTTTTTTTTTTTTTTGACAAAGGACAATGTTAAATGGTCAAGTTTCATTCTTTGAACACTTGACAATTATTCATTGCTTTAATATAGCATGTGGCATGAAAGAGGTGGTGAGCAAGCGTGACCAAAGTGATCTTGTGTGGATTGCTTCTGGAGTTTCGAGAGCAGGACCCAGGACTGGGAATGAACCAAGTTTAAACTCGGCCGAACTGGCCTCAGAAAAAAAGAAAAAAAACTAGGGGTGTGCGAATATTAGTAATTTCTAATAATTTTCGAATAGCATTTGCTATTTGATTTGATTCGCACCTAAATTTTACTATTCGAACTATTTGAAGTTGGTAATTAAGGGGAAAAAATAATGTGTGTCAAGTGGCCCATTCCCGCATGTAGTCCACTTCGCCGCATAACCCTCATGTAATGCGGTGAAGCTAATGCTTGTGTACTGCGGCGAAGTTACTCTGTACTTTGGCGAAGCTAACACTCGTGTACTGCGGCAAAGTTAGCTTAGCTTTCTGTTGCACAATTCTCTGTTTGACTGTTCCTCATGACATTGGAATGATACTGTGGCAGTACACTAGTCGTGCAATAAATATTTTTTTCCATGTTGAGCAGAACATTTTTTTCATAATTTGACATGGTATTAGTAAAGAAATATTCGAAAATTATTTGAAAAATATTTGATTTGCTTTGCACTCAAAATTTTGCTATTTGCACAGCTCTAGAAAAAAACTATCTTTATGGACATGTGTTCCGTGGACCCCCCAGAAAATGGCTTTGCAAACCTCCATTTTATAATCACAGGCCTTGCTGATTCTATCTTTTTATTACCTTTTCATAGATGCTCATGAATGAGGGTGCCCATCATTCAAATCTCTCTGTCCAGCATATCAGAGTTTCACTTCTTCATTGATTTTATGATAGTCCCGCATCATATAGTTGTCACTCAATCATGGCTGTTTTATCAAGTTAGGAGTTGGAGCTGAAGAGGGCTGTGGAGAAGACGTGTCTAGGGATGATGTGTCCTGAGTGTGATTTCGGAGAGCAAGGTGTAGGAGAATGATATTTTGGAGTTTAAGAAATTACCATCAATCCATGCCTGAAATGAATTTATGGGTATTTTAAATGTATAAAGAAGCACATTTACACTCTAGTGCAGTGGTCTCAAATTCACCTCGGCTAGCAGGCTGCAGTTATGGAATTTAGACGCACAAGGGCGAGGACACTGAAGAATGTTGGAGGGGGGGAAGTGGAATTTGAACAAAATGTCAGCTAGCACTGCTGCCTGAAAGAACGCCTTTCTCGTATCTCTTACAGGTATATGGGTAATTTCTGGATGGTATTTGGCATCAGCATTCGAAAAATGTATGGTGACCAATCTCCAGTATAATGCCGATCTTCATGCCTATGCTGTTTGGCGAAAAAGTGTCGTGTGTGGGCCAGGGCTCAAGCAAATGGACTGCGGGCCATATGCGCCCCATGGGCCGCACGTTTGAGACCCCTGCTCTAGTAGTGTATTCAGTCCAACCCCGATATATCGAACGCAGATAAATCGAATTATTGCCTATATTAAACACTTTGCATATCACCAGGAAAATTGCATGCTTTTTTTATTTTTTTAATTTTGAACAGGGTCGGACGTAAAATGGATATATCGAACTCTGCGACTCCAGGCAATGTGCGCTCTGTTGACAGGTGGCGAGCTTTCCCGCAATGCTCTTGAAGATAGCAGTGGTGCGATGGGCGTTCCCGACTATTATTGCGCGCTAGAACTGCACACATCGATTGTGTCGAGGGCGCCATTTGAACGTAGCAGTATACGCACACGACGGCTTTCAACGGCGCATTGCATTTGGCACACTGACTCTTCGGTGCCACTGCCAATGCTGTCGTTATTGTGTGATTGTAGTTATGCCTGGTATGGTGTGGTTGGTGTTGTGATGGCTGCAAACGCGAAGGAGCAGACGACCTTGACATTTGCCGCAAAATTGGAAGTCATTCAGCGCTTTGAGAATGGGAAAAAGAAGGCAAGCATCACGAAGCTTTCTGCATACTAAGAAGCACTCTGAGTACGCTGCTGAAAAACAAGAGCGACATTAAGGCCAAGGCAGAACAGAACCAGCACTCAGGTGCGCAGTGTGTTCGCATAGGTGCCTTTGAAGAAATTGAGTCGTCGCTGCATAAGTGGTTCGTCGATGCAAGGGCCCAGAATATTCTCTTATTGGGACCAATTCTACAGCAGAAGGCTAAGAACTTCGCATTCATTCTCGGCGCCAAGAACTTCAATGCGAGTAGTGGTTGGCTGCAGCATTTTAAGGCCCGCTTCGACATTGTCGGGAAGACAGTCTTGGGGGAAAGTGAGGATGCCAGTGACGTGGCTTGAACAAGAGTGGCCCCAGGTTCTCGCCAAGTATAAGCCGAGCCAAATATTTAATGCGGACAAAACTGGCCTGTTCTGGCAAATGCTTCCATGACAAACGCTCCAAACCCGCGGGGACAAGTTCCACGGCGGCAAGCAAGGCAAGGCTCGCATGACAGTTCTGTTGGCTGTTAATGTGGACAGAAGCACGAAGCTACGGCCACTGTCATAGGCAAGTTTCAAACCCCGAGGTGCATGCGCAACTGCCCCAATATTCCGGTGACATATGCCTCGAATAAGAAGTCATGGATGACTTCGGACATATTCCAAAAATGGCTGAAGGCATGGGTCTCGGGGTTGGCGCATCAGTGCCAGGAGGTATGCCTTCTCATTGATAATTGCACGGCACACCACACCAATGTTCAGCTGAACAACATTGAAATCAAGTTTTTGCCGCCGAGCACCACGTCGAAGCTGCAGCCATTGGACCAGGGAATTATTCGCACATTTAAGTCCATATACAAGTGTCGCCTGATTGACATTTTGCTTTTGAAGCTCCGTATGGGCCAAGAGCTAAGGATTGACCTTGTGGGTGCCATCCAAATGCTGAAAGCCTCTTGGGACAACATCAAGCAGTCGACCATAGTTAACTGCTTTCGGCATGCAGGTTTTGTTGGCTGCACTGAAGAAGCTTCCGAGGAAGCAACCTAAGAGGCAGTATTGGAGGAAAAATGCCAGCTTGAAGAAACCTGGAGCACGTTGGAGAGTCGGTGCTGAGCCACAAAGCATGTGCATTGAAGACTTTGTTGGCGGTGGTGACTGCACTGGAACAAGGGTGGTGGAGTTGACAGACGTGGAGATCGCAGCTGAAGCTATTGCTGAGTGGCTAAACGAAGATGCTGCCGAAGTTGATCCCGCAAGCATCGATGTTGGCCCGCTCTCGACTTCAACCAAGGCTGTATCTTAGTTGGCCCTTGTACGCCGCTACTGCGGCGCAATAGAAGGCACTGGCCTATCGCTTGTGGAGCACTTAGATTATGTTGAGGATGCCGTGGTTAAGCACACGGTTGCCAATAAGAAACAGGCTACACTGCTGCAGTACTTTCAGCCAAATAAATACTTTGTTTGAAGTTTCAAGTAAGCATTTACTGCTCCAGTATTGGTTCATTGATTAAGTTGTACAAGTCATTGATGCACTTTTTATGTGATTTTATATATCGAATTTGGGCTATATCGAACTATTTCGCAATTGCCACGCTGTTCGACATATTGAGGTTCAACTGTATTCTGTAGCAAACACTAGTAAGCCAGGTTTAAGGAATTGGAATTGGGCAGATGTTCCTCAGTTCAATGAAACCTGTGCATTCATTTACATTGAACCTTTTGAAACTAGTGTACTAAATCCTGTTCCTGTCTCCACTCTCTCTTGGTGTCTGTACTCTTTAATTGCTTGGTGCACCTCTGCATGAAGTTTTTCAAGTTATAAAACATCTAAAACGTACTGGTGCTAGCTTAGGCAACATTCAACTCCCATGATTGAAACTTATTGCCTTTGAGAGTTCTTTTCTTTTGGCTCATGTAATTCATATGTTGCTCAAGAATGGTAACTTTCCTGTCGGACTGAAGATGGGAAAAGTAGTTCAAGTATTTGGAAAAAGTGATCATAATTAAATTTTAAATTAATGACATCCTGTAATCATACTTCCATTCTTTAGCAAGATAATCGAAAAGTTCCTGGTAACTCGGCTGACAGATTATAACAAATTCAGTCTTCCAATACATTATCAGTTTAGTTTTAGGCATAGCTTTAAATCTTGCACTAATGGAATTTACAGACTACCTTGAACATTCCATTGGTAGAGGTTCCTTTGCAGGGGCCATATTTGTGGATATTTCTAAAGCATTTGACAGTATTGTATTAGCTGCGTCATTCTTTTTATGGAATTGGAATGCTTTGGCCGTAGGCGTCCGCAGAGCTCTCCATTAGGTGGAGCATAATTTCTCTGCAATGCTCTTCCCTTCTCCCTCCTCCTAACCCTCTCCCAATGAGACCCTTACAGTCAAAGCGTGGTGGCACCCTCTTAGATGATGGGGAAATTGGGAGGGATTGGGGTGGCCTCTCCTGTGTGCATGCTTATGGCATATATAGTCCTACACTAACACAACACTTATGTGACTATCCCTTGAACACACCACAAGTTTTACAAGTTAGTGATTCACTTTCTTATTCCAGAACAGTTACTCAAGGTCCTCCTCAAGGTTCAATACTATAACCTCTGCCTTCTATATCGTACATTATTGACTTACCATGTTGCCTTAGTTCTTCTAGATGAAGTGGTTACTATATGCTACTAGTACACCTTTTTTGCTGATCATAATTTTAAAATTTTGTCGTGGAATTGATGTTGCTACCAATATTGTGTCAAAGTGCTGTACTAATCACCTTGCAACTGACCCAGTTAATGTACCGTTATAATACTTCACTCCTGACAGCAAATTATTCCATTCCTTCGGCTGGTTACTATTGACGTACATCAGAATGCTTACTTTGTGTTGTACATTCTTTATTTGTTATGCTGCACACATAACTGAACATACTTTTATTCTTTCTGGAGACAAGCTAGAAGGACTCAATTATCTAAACTTGTCCATTTGCATAACCAAGCGGTTAGAATAATTACTTTCAGTTATTGGAGAGAATCTGCTACATTTTTCCAGTTATTGATATTTCAAATTTATTGATAACTTGAACTATTTTATGAGCTCCTTCAAGTTATGTATATATTCATGTTCAGCTGTATTCTGTTTTGTCATGAGATATCTTGCAATTTGTTTTTCACTCGTTTGAGTTTGACTGTAGGTATGACAATATTACTTAATTATATGGTCACATGTCTTCTTCTTGTAGTGCTACCACCAATAATCAACCTTTATCATCACTACTATTATTATTGGAGGATAACTGCATGTACAAAATGCAGTGCTTTGGGACACATGCATGCGCTGCAGTGCTCCATTACAGGCAGCAAAATGCAGACGGTATTGTAGGTACTGGGTATAATAATGCTATCATTTAAGACCCTTAGTTCACCCTTTAGGATACTGATTGGCATGAACAAAGCTTTCATGCCTTCTTTTCAATTCAGTATAGTATATCATCCAGTGTTACAGATTGCTTACATGTTGCATCACCTGTCTGTCTGTAGCATGCTTGTTGGATGCTGCAAACGTCTAACATCTTTGCATGCACAAAACAGTGGGCATGTCACAACTTTACAGAGACTGCTATTTGTTGTGTGCAGTGCCTCCTTCTTACTTTGCCCACTTGGACCATTTGGGCCAGCGGTCAGACAAGTTTCAGCGACCTGAGCTTTGCCTTGGTTCCTATGAAATCGTTGCGACCAAGGAATATTGCAAGGTACTTTAGATACAACAGACTCCTGTTATGAATTGAAGTGTACGTGTTTCTAAAAAAAAAAAAAAATTTCATACCATAAGAGCTGTGCTAAGAATGACTTAATCTGGAGCTTAGGTGTGCACCGTAAAGTTTAGGAGGGCATTGTGGTGATAGTACACTTGAACCTCGTTATAATGAAGTCAAAGGGTGATACGGAACTTCTTCATTATATCCATTATTTTGTTATCATTATTGCCCTTAAGTGATATATTCGGCAGCTTGGTGCGACAATTTTAATGTGGAAGTAAAAAGACGGCGCTGTGGCTTGCTTTAATGCTATATAGAGCCACACATACGATGAAGTTTTATAAAAGCAGTAAAAAATATCTACTCATCAGTACCATGCAAATTGGCAGCCGGCACAACAGGCCGTGTTCTGTCGCAATGTGATCATCTCGCTTCTGTTTAATGTGTTGTTTGTTCATGTTACCGCGAAACCGGATAAATGGCAACGCCATTAAACAGTCAGCAGCAAAAATATGCTCATCGTGGATGAGCAGCATGCGGTGGACTACTGAGCTTGCCGTCTTCACCGTTAGAATGCACGCAATGTGTAGACCAACGAATGCCGCCACGCCCATGCCTGGCTGGCAGGCTTGTGATTCCCAAGGTCGCTATGTTCCCAACGACGCTCTCGGAGGCTATGCCCAGCCGCATCAGTGTTCAGTAACATTCGTGGCTGGCAGTAACAAGAGAAGTGGATGCATTAGTCATTTTGCTACACCGCACACAAGCAATGGTGCACCATCGCATTTCGCATTTATCTCGTGACTCTACTGCTTTCCGTATGGCTCTGCAGTTAGCACGGCCTCCAAGATTGCATCGTGATAATCTCGGAGGCCATGCTTTAACGTCTAGCTGCTGCGAGGGAAAAAAAAATAATAAACAGGTGGGGATGACAGGCGTGGCAGTGTGAGTCGGTTTCATTGGACCATGGAATTTTTTAACCACGGCATGGAACATGACGGGAAGCAATCTTTCTGGCGTGAACACCCGCCGATTTTCCGTTTCAGAGATAATTTGAATTTGTTATATCCATTGAAAGGTCAGTTTTACTACGTTAAAATAATGTTTCAAGTGCATGTACCATATGTCTATGGGGATTTTAAGGGGAATTCTACAGTCGAACCTTTAAATAACGAAATCCCACAACAACCAAATTCTCGTGACAACGAAAGATTTCATAATCCCCGGCCAAAGCCCATAGGATTCAATGCATTTCATATCTCTCGATAACGAATGGTCACGAAACTGTGATCCCACGATAACCACGGCATGGAACATGACGGGAAGCAATCTTTCTGGCGTGAACACCCGCCGATTTTCCGTTTCAGAGATAATTTGAATTTGTTATATCCATTGAAAGGTCAGTTTTACTACGTTAAAATAATGTTTCAAGTGCATGTACCATATGTCTATGGGGATTTTAAGGGGAATTCTACAGTCGAACCTTTAAATAACGAAATCCCACAACAACCAAATTCTCGTGACAACGAAAGATTTCATAATCCCCGGCCAAAGCCCATAGGATTCAATGCATTTCATATCTCTCGATAACGAATGGTCACGAAACTGTGATCCCACGATAACGAACTTTGCTGGACCGTTAGCCCTATGGTGACTCCTAAATTCAAGGAATGTACTCAAACGTGCCTTCTGGCCACCTAAATTTGCAATATAATGCTGCAGAACGCTTGCATGGGCAGCGCCGTATTAAAGATGTCATGACTGCCATCTTGGTTATTGACTGGACATAATGCGTCATTGTTTATCGCTACAGTACGCACCATAGTTGTTCGCATTGTTTGAGCATAATGCAAACAACCATGGTGTGCGGCTTAGTAGCATGCACTGAAGTGCAACTGGGCATGTCCTGTGGCGGCGTGTTGCAAAGTGCACACTGTTATACTGTTCGCTCTGCTGTGCAGCGAAGGGGGTGCGGTGCTCTTGGGTTATCGCCGGTGCATGTTACGGTGGCGCTACACATCACACATACTGCTGCCGAAGAAATTGTCGCGGTAGGCTTGCTGGCGATAAGTTGTACCGGCACGTTTGTCGGCTGCCATCATCGTGTACTCCTCCGTGCGGCTCTATATCCGGCATCCCTGCATTCTTGCCGTAATTGGAACCTCTCCCGGCCACCCGCAAGTTGTGGAGCGCAGTTGGCATACTTACTCGAAATCTACAGCCCGTACCTTTCTTCGGAAAGTTGCCTGCTCACTCAAATTGAGTACGAAACCAAAACCACGTTGGCAACATTGATAAGAACTTCCCATCAGATCGGTTAGGTGCAGTGTCGTCGCCTTCTCAAAATGGCTGTGACCTTAAGTAACACAAGTAGCGATTGGGCACGCTAGGGAAAGTTTTTGTGGGCCGGGAATTGGATAATATCCAGACCTCAAAAATGTGCCTGCAGCCTCCTCATAATGCCTTCAGGTGCACTGGGTAAGTGTTAGATTTGGGGAATATGGCGACTCTCTCAAGATAAAAGTGGTCGCCGCAGCAGGCATACTGTGCGGCAAGTGATACGTGCCACGCTATGCATGAAGCTCTGAATAGCTTAGAGCAATGCTCACCAAAGCAGGCTAACAAAATATTTGTAGTAGAAAGTTGCACTTTTCAGCAATTTCCTTAGTCAAAAAAAGAGGCGTGCAAGACGCAGACACAAGGGGAGAAGTGAACAAGGCGAGAAGTGTTGTTCACTTCTCCCCTTGTGTCCGTGTCTTGCACGCCTCTTCTTTTGACTATGGACCCTTACCAACTCGCTCAACTTTCT
This sequence comes from Hyalomma asiaticum, assembly GCA_013339685.2. NCBI lineage: Eukaryota > Metazoa > Arthropoda > Arachnida > Ixodida > Ixodidae > Hyalomma > Hyalomma asiaticum. The sequence goes on along the minus strand of CM023481.1, from coordinate 196,302,651 downwards.
GTCCTTTTGAGCAATTTCCTCTTTGCATTGCCTTATTTCACAACAACAAAATTCTTGCAACAGAAGATTTTTTCATTTTCCCCGCATATTTTGTTATTGAGGGGTTCAACTGTCTTTCCTTCGTTATATTCATTATTTTGTTATATCCCATTCAATTATAACGAGGTTCGTGTGTATATGCATGGATGCGTGGATGCATATATGCGTGTGGTTGGTTGTAGGACAGGTGCCTTGTCTCTGCATAGATCTGTTTTGTTCAATCGTTACTACTGCTTATACTGTTTTACTTGTGAATCATAACCTACGGATTTGTACATACGCTTGAATAGTCATTGATTATAATTATTACACATTATGTCATCGTGGATTTCACATTCCTTATTTACAGGGTTTACTTCAGTATTACAATGGTCGAAGAGCCACATGCAACACTGTATCTAGATAGTTGATCTAAATTCTGCCCTGATATTTCAACTAAGCCAAAAAATTGTGTGAAATTTTATTAAGTGAAAAAAATTTTCTTTTTATTCTTTCGCAAGCTGTGAAGCAACGATTTACTATTTATGGGGACATCAATGGTTATTTGTACTGAATAAGTTGAATTAAGGCTTTAAGTAGCGTTTACACTTGAACCATTGTGTGCTTTACCTTGTAGGACATTCACTAGCATATATTATTGGCCAGATTTTAGGAGGGTTATTAGAGGTCTTCTGAATGTGGTCAGATATTTTGTTTTTTTTTTTTTTTTTTGCTTTTCTAGACATTGCTGATCATTGCAGACATGCAGTGAATTAACTCTAGCCGTTGATGAAACCTTGTTCTCTCTCTTTGACAGAACTCAGTGTTTCCTCAACCTCCAGCCTTCTTGTTCCTGTTAGATGTGTCCTACAACAGTATCCGAAATGGCCTGGTGCATGCCTTCTGCAGCCATATTCAGACTATCCTCCAGGAATTGCCAAGGTGAGATAAATTTAGACTCCAACTCGCTTCGTGCTCCCTTAATGCAGAAGGAAAAACTTGGAGAAGGGCATGTGCTTGCACACGTGTGTAGTGTCTTTTTTTTTTCTTTAAAGCATAGGCACTTGTGTGCATTATTTAAATGTTTTATGCACTACTTTTTATTCCTTTGGTGCAGGGCTGAAGGTGAAACTGAATCCAAAGTGCGTGTGGGCTTTATCACCTACAGTAGTGTTGTGCACTTCTACAATCTCAAGGTATGTTACACTTTTGCCTATCTTAGTACCTATTTGTTCTAGCAACTAAGCGTATTCCTGTTTTAGCCCATTTCATACGACTGGAGAGTGTGCTAAAAAGAAATGTAAAACAGTATTTCTTCAATCTTTTGCATTTTTCTACATTACTTTTCATGTGTGGGGAATACTAGAGCATTATGAAACCATAAACAAACCTTTGCATTGCTTTGCGTTGAAGTTATACTAGAAATTATACAACAAACTTAGTTGATGCCTCCTGTTTATGATTATGGTGTGAAGTCATCAAAAACTGAGAAGTACACTAGGCCACAGTAAAGGAATTTTACACAAGCATAAATCATGCCCATTACACTTCTACAAATTTTTGCATATTACATGTGGCATACCTTGCTCTGACACGGCAATGCCGTTGTGGGAGTATTAAGTGTAGGTTTCAACAACTTGGGACAAAGCAGGGACGAATTCTCGCATTGCTAGCATACACATCCTGAAGCTGAAAGATGCGGACATAGAAAATAAGCCATGAAAAATATTAAATTTCTTTTTTAGACCTAACCACATTTTTGTGTGCCTTAAAGGGCAACTCTGGGGGTTTTTTCATCTGATTCTGATATCACTGTTTTCCAATGGCACTGATAGTCCTGTAGCAGGCAAGGTTGCTCAATTCACTCAGAAACTCACTAAGAATTTTAAATAACTGGATGAATGATGTGTTCAAACTGAAACCAATATGGGCTTTGTGCAGTGTATGCGATGATGTCACAGCCTCCCCCCTATCAGAAATATGGAGCTGGTGCCCGAAAAATGAAAGCAGCGATGTCATCCGATGATGTATTGAGTTACGCCAGCTTTTATGAACTTGACAGTGAAGATTTAAGCGATGAAGTAGCGCCGTTTTTGCTTTTGAAGGCCTGCCTGATCAGGTAGGTAGCGTTTAAGGTGATGACATCAAAAACACAGGGTGGCCCGCGTGGGAATCCGCTAAAAATTTTTGATATTCATTTTCAGGAAAACTAAATGGACTTGCAATTGCCTGGCTTGGCATGTATGGTTATAGTACCGAGGAGAAGATATATTGAAGATTTCATTGAGATCTGCGGACACTGAGAAATCGCCAGAGTTGGCCTTTAAATATTATGGACGTAGTTAAGGGGGGACGTGGCAATGAAAACTATCTTTGCTATTCATGGGCATAAACTGATGAAATTTGGCATACTGATGTAGTTTGTTATGATGATATCTTAAATGAAATCGGTTTTAAGCTACCTATCATAGTTTCTGAGTTACATCACTTACAGTCACCCCCTAATTAATCTGTTAATTAAACAAAATTTCAGTACCATTTTTACTTAAGCATATACACCAAGGCCCACTGTGTGCCGTAAAGCTGTTCGTTGATTTTTTCTGTGTCCAAATGAGTACTGAAAAAATTTTTGAAATGTCCTTGACATATTTTCTTACTAACAACTTTTGCATAAATACAATTATAAAATTTTGTGTGACGTGCAGGTAGAAATGAATAGCTTTACGGCGCTCACTAATGTTTCAGGATCTAAGTGAAAAAAACAGAATGAATTTAGCTTCATTAGTTATGAAATGGCACTGGGGTGACTGACAGCAACTGCTCAAAAAATGGAAGCTGAGAAAACGGAGCTCAAAGTTTTACTTCATGAAAACAGTCAAATGTTAACTTTGAGCAGTTAACTTCTTTCTCGCTTTTGCTGGTTGTATTTTTTGTTGGAGAAACACAACGGTGTGACTATCCTCAGGTTCAATCTCTCCTTTTTACGATGATTCCAAGATGGCGGCACTTTCAGAAGCCCGATTTTCTTGTGGTTTTGGATGACAACACATAGATAAAGTGGCATTTTCCCTACTACTACACCATATTTCATTATAATATTCCACTGCATGGTAAAAGAAGGTCCGAGGATCACGAAAAAAAATAAATTGAAAAATGAAAGATTTTGACCAAATTGAGCATTCCCATTGCCACGTCCCCCCTTAATTGATTCGATTTAAACCTTCAGACATATAACAGCTGGAGCATAATCAAAAGCTTAGTGAGTTGGGGCAGGAGGTGATGTGATTGCGTGAGAAACAGTGAAAGCCAATGCACATCTCACATTCTCATATCCTTTGTATGGTGCTTGTTACTGTTTGTTTTGAGAAAGCACAAGAACACACTATGGCAGAAGTGTCAGTGAAAACATGAACATTAGGAAGTAAGAAGTGCCTTTTGTCTGTGCATTCATGACTACATTTTTTAATAAGAGCATGACTCAAAATTTTCTTCACTCAATTCTGTATATGGAACTTTCAGAGCATAGTTATAAGCAAAGAACAAAAGAAGGGGGATAGATTGAGGGACCTGTTTCTTATTAGACACGACCGGTCATGTGAAGATAACATAATGTCTACAGTAAATTGTATGGATTGCTATTGGCAGTATATAATTGAAGTGGGGTAATCTTAAGTATATAGAAGTGAAAATCCAAGGAGAATCAACTTACTCTCAGTTAAGACCAAACCCACAACCTTTGCATTTGGGGTTGCAGTAATCCTTTGTTGTAACGAAATAGCTTTATTTGAATTCTCGCCTTAATCAAAGTTTCTTCGAGTCTCGACCCAAATGCGCACATTTTAAACTGCATTACTTGAAGTGTGTTGTGTCAATAGCATGCTATACTTAGAGCATACTGTCGATGCACAGCCCCATTTTGTGGCGCTGCAGAAGTGAAACTTGCTGGCGCCAACACCGCTGCAAATGGAGGAAGAAAGGAAGGGACTATAACGTCACCATTTCAAAGCGAACTTATGCTGTCATGACTGCTTTTCCTCCTTGCTTCCTTTGAGGGCGGTAACAAATAGCATGCCTCAAAAGAGGCAAACCTACTTGTCCATGCAGCATGCGCTGTGCTAGCACACTTGGGATCTAGATTACCACTATCTGTGCATCACAATTTGGCTGACGTTAGCAGTATACTCCATCTGGATTAGTTTGGACTGTGTAGCAGGGACCAGTGATCGTTAGCAATCGAGAAAACCAATCCATGTTTATGCTGATCGCAATTAAATGTGAAAGGGCAACACTGGTATCGTTTGCATTCCCTGACGCTGCTGTTCCTGATGTCACTTCAGGGCTGTTTGTTGCTTTGCACTGCAAGAAAGGTTTGTTTTGCTTAATATATTGTGTTTTGACTTCCTTGCACAATTTAAGCTTGGATTTTTAAACATTTAGGGAGTTTAAACATTTAGGGAGTTAAACACTCTTGCTTATATTGAATTTTTTCACCATCCCATTGACTTTGTTATAATGAGGGATTACTATAGATGCTGTACCAACTGAGCTACGGGGGCTGTCATTCCAGCATCCACTTTCTGGGTCCTGTATGTGTAACCCTGGGAGTGTTAGCCAGCACAGCTAAGCAAGGGTTACGTGTTTACAGGCGAGCCTGGCTCAGCCACAGATGCTGGTGGTGCCAGATGTACATGACATGTTTGTGCCTTTGTTGGATGGTTGCCTGGTGACAGTGCAAGAGGCTTCTAGCCTTATTGATAGGTAAGTTATAGTCTAGCTTGCTTTTTATAATTAACGTTTACTGGGTATTTGATTGAATGCAGAAAAGCCTATGTGTATGCACCATGCATAAGAGACAAACATGTATTCACGGATTTGTCTTTGAGCCAGGCAGATAATGCTGTGTGGAGTCCCTTGTGTGGTGTGCGTGCTTTTGAAATGAAGCTTTTGGAGGTGTTTTTTAAAGGGTGCCTGGGAGGGTTTTTGAAGTTGTATCACTGTTTAAGCTATCACATCATCAAATCAGTCTCTCTATAAATTGAGTGAAGCACTTTGTATCAAGGAAGCTATGGGCTTTTTCATGTCACCTTCCTCCTTAGCACTGCTGCTGCTTCTCAACTCACCTGCATGCTAACAACTGCTGAACTTTTTGCAGCAGTTGTAACATGCCCTTCGCAAAGAATAGGCAAAAAGGTGTGCTCATTATTGTAAAGGCCATATTCATGAGTGCATGTCCAAATTGGTGCCACCAGGTGTTAGAGCAATCTCTGCTGATAGCCACAAGCATTTTATCGTCCAGTATGCCGATAATCTGGGAATGTTATGTGGATAACAAAAGCTCTTTGAAAACGATCAAGGGTTGACATGTTTTCTTTGTGTGCCTGTACTGCGGGGTCATATGGACATGAAGGCATGAAGTGTTTTGGCTGTCACGCCGTTCCGTCATGGTTCATGCTGATGGCAGTGGCAATTCATTCTGCACCACCTTAGTTCGGTTGGATGCTAGTAAGGCCATTTTCGCTTTTTCGTGTGGTACACTTGCAGTGCTTTGTGCTTATTGTGCTCTGAGAATCATCTGATTTAACCGGGATGCGACTAAATATTGCCAAATTAACGAGAGTTTTATGCCATTAAACAATGAATATGTTTGCCAGGACCAGAAAACAATTATTTGATTTTCTTAAATAACAAGGATCAAATTAACAAGATTTTAATGTACTGCAGGCAATGAGGCAGGAGTAAGAACCTTGTGGAGAAAGTAGGAAAGGCCAGCGCTCACTATTGTAACAGTGCCCCAGTGTCTAAGAGCACTGAGGCAGGCATGCTGTCCACAAGTTATAATTATAAAAGGTTTTTCAGGTAGCCAGGGTCAACAGAGGATTTCTGTGTTGGTAGGCCAGTGCATCACCCCTGGGAGCTACACTCATCAGTTTTCCAAAAATGGAAGGCGAGGGTATGCCAATGGTGAGAAATGGCCAAGGGTGACATAGAATGTTGCTGGTTTGGTGGGGACAGTGAGCGCTTGTATTGTGAAGTCCGGGTAGACTCAGTAAAGTGTGATGTGTCATTGCAGGCATGCAAAGGTGAAGATTTACTGTCTTCCTTACACAGTAAAGTCTCGTTAATTTGGCTCGTTAATTTGGAAAATCGGATAATTCTAACTTGTTCTCTGGTCCCGTCAAAAATTTGCATCACTCTGTGAGACTGGATGCTCATTATTTCGGATGGATTTGACCCCAAATTGGATAATTCGACAACTTTTGGGCTACTGGCAAGGCTGGAAAATGAGAAAAAGAACAATTTGGAAAGAAAACCAAGAAAAGGAATGCCTTCCTTCATCATGAATAATCATAGATCATACGTGAACACCATGCTGATCGCATTGCCAGTGACGAAGCGTGCTTCCCTGCTGAGCGCTCGTGTGACTGCACTCTCCGCCGATGGCAGCGCCAGTAATGAGGCCCCCCTCGCACTGTGAGAGAAGCCGCAGAGGCCCATGTCATCCTGGAAGAATTTTGTTTTGGCACTGCACACACCATGGAAGCTGCTGTGCACCTTGAAGAGCTCGGAAACATTTTGTGGGCATGAATTTATGCTCGAAAACAGACAAGCATCTGTGATTACTTTGTACAGTAATGGTATCTTGAAAAAACTCATGCGTTTATTGTGTTTGTTTTGACCATTCGATTAATTTGAACATTTTTTCCGGTCCCTAGAAATCCGAGTTAACAAGGTTCTACTGTAGTACATTGGATGAGGTGATGTCGGGCATCAATAGCAACTTTGGCATGAAATGTGACATACCATGTTGGCAATTAAAGCATAATGACCTGCCATCATGTATGCACCACTGGTTTGGATCACAGTATCTGGGATAGTACTGTCTAGTAAACTGGTTAGCCGTACTCAATGTCTGGGCAAAAAGTGCTAAATCAGCTTACAAGATGCAATTCAATCAACTAGCTCAGTTGTCTATTCTTTTGGGTATGGTGTAGGTCGGTCATGGTTTCAGAACTGCTGATTGCAGAATGAAAGATGGGCTGAGTACTTTTGTCCAACTAGTCATCTATGACAGCTTGAATTAATTATACTGTCAAGCAAGACTCATCTTAAGAACAGGCCTGAGGAGCAGATTGAGAAGCGGCCTTGGTAGGGAAGTGCCTTGCAACATTTTTATTGCTGCATGTTGTTTTCCAGTTGTAGAAGATGCATTCAGTATAGAACATTAAAAATGTTATCAGTCAGCGTTATCATTAAGAAGTGCCATAGGAAAAAATGATATCTTGAATGAATGAATGAATGAACAGATTTTATTTCTGAAAACAAAAAAACATGCAGAAAAACGAAGCAAAGCTAAAGGCCATTCGGCCTGACATGGCTTTGCTACGTGAAATCAACAGACAGTGCTACACCATGTACTAATTGTCAAGTTGTACGCAGCAGCAAATAACCATAATACAATAGCATAAAAATTCGCAACATAAGCTACATAGACATACAAAATCAGACATCATGGCTCTTTCTATAGTGTAAAAATAAATACACAAAACATACAAATGAAATTTTCGCATTATATATTCATGCACGCATATGTTCGTACACACATCTATACATATATACATACATACATCTGCATACATATGGGTTCGGTACGTAAAGGTAAGTAATAAATGAGGAACCTAGCCTGTAATTTAGTGGATAAATTATATTTGCATTAAGCCATTCACGAGTAGATCTTTGATGTGATGTTTGAACTGGGTTAATGATAGGTTAAAATTTAATTGCTCACCTAAATTATTTAGCAGCAGTGGCGCGCGATACGTAGTTAGGGCTCTACCATACCCAGTCCTCGTAGCAGGAACGCAAATTCGTTGTCTACGGAGCGAGTATTTCAGTGCGCTTTCGTGTGTTGTCGTAGTATGGAGTTTGTTTTTATAAATGTAAAGTAATAGCTTGTATTCATAGACCTGCCTTGCTTTAAGTATGCCGTGTTTTATAAATAGTGGACTGCTAGACATTTCCTTTGGGTCGCCATAGTAATCTTCCAATAGATGGAGCACTTTTTTCTGTAACACTTCCAATTTGTTTAAGTTTTTCTCACTTGTAGTGAACAGCAGTATGAAGATGAAGTCTATTTTTGGAGATCCTAGGCCAAAGATCAAATTTTATATTTGATGGAGTTCTCTTGTCACGATGCTCATGTGCCAAGTGTTGGATGAATGTGTAAAAACTCCAGATTGTCATAATTAATAAAATGTTTCTCAATGATGTCTTCTTAATGCTTTAATGGCACTTCCGGATATACCCCATCTTTCACCACCATTAACTTTCAAGAAGTTCACAGGCCAGTACGCTCTCTGCGTTGCTATACTACAAGATGGAGTATGCAGTGCTTTGTCTTGCAATATAACAATACAAGCAGATCTTGATTTGATTGCAACACTGATATTGAATCAGTGATCAGTGATTTCAGTGAATGATCAGAGATACGATCCGATCTTGATTGAACAAAATCATACATATGTGAAAAATATGTGGTAACTTTGTGATATTGCAAATTTTATTATGTTAATGAACAATTTGAGGGATAATGCCATAATACATGTATGAGGCTGTCTGTGTGTTTGGAAAATATGTGACATTTTTCTTTCTATTTTGGCTCAGCAAATGCTAACGCCTTGCGGGAGGGAATGCAGGGAACTTTTTTTCGCACTGTTGACGTTCAGTTCCCATTCCAATGTGTGCTTCAGCTGCCGCATAGGCTATCACTCGAACACCTGAATGTGTGCAGGGGCGCAGCAGTAAATTTGGTTTCCATTTGTTGCACTTGCAAAAACTCTCTGCTTTTTAATTTCTCAAAGAATAGCTGCTTGATTTTAGCTCGTTTGTTGCCCACAGAGATGAATTTTCTGCTGTTTTCAGGCCAGTAATGGTATATGCAAATGATGCTGCTATATATGAACAATGTTACCATGCCTGCACGTTTTCTTTCTTGGTGTGCACAAGTTCTTTCTTTCCCATTTTTATTTTCATCATTTATGAATAAGCAATGCCTCTATACCTACGGAAGATATATATTTTTCTCACCTTATGATCGCTCTAAAAGAATTAGGGTAAATTTTTTATTTTGAATTATGTCACTATGAAGATATTCAGTATTCAGTAAAATATATTGAAATTGGAGGGCCGCATTTGGTGAGAAAATTCAACCCTCAGAAAGTTAAGTTTCCTGTGTTTCCGAAGTAAAAATTACCTCACAGTTCCCAGAGTAGTCTTGGGTGTCATTAGTGAGCGTACTGAAGTGCAGGAGCCAAAGAAGAGGCGAGCAGAATAGTGTAGCTGCTTACCATGTGGGCCAAGACAAGTCAAAGCATGGTAAACATTCTGTGTGTATGGTTTGAAAGCACACAGGGGAGATAGCAAGCCTCATTTTGGAAATATACAGGGAACATGGCGGCACCAGGGAGGGCAACTTGTGGGGCTTTCCTTGCTGCGTATATGCACGTTTGTGCAGTGGTGTGCTAATGAGTGAAAAGAAGCACTGTTTCATTGAAACATGATACATGCTGCCGCATGACGCTAATCATCCTGGTAGGTTTGTGATTATTCAGGTTTTCAGTTCTTGCCATCAAATCCTATTTGCACAATAGGATATTGCCAAATATTTTTCTGTGCGTGTGTTAGCTACGAGAACTATGGGTGGCCCCATGTGGTGGAAGCTGTGGATGGCGTCGCAGCGTTTAGGTTACCTCAACGCCTGTCGTGGTGTGCTCACATAACATGCACTAGCTTCATTGCATTGCATAGTGTGGTGTTTGTTTGCATTTTTCATGCCTCAAGCTTCAGATGAATGATGAGAACAGCAGTGAACATGTTTCAGGTTATAAAAAATGATAGTGAAATCTTGTTATGATTAGTTTACGTTTATTAGCTGATACTTTTTCAAGCCAGGACACAAACCAGGCTAATATCTCTGGATTCATTAATAAAGTATTTTTACTTTGTTTTTCCAGCCAACACCTAGTAGGTGGAAGAGTAATTTGTATGGTTAATATTATCGCATTTTGTCATGGAATTGGACAATATGACTGCAATGTGGTTTTGCTGCCATAAAGCAAGCTTTTTGTGCTACAGAAAGGATCAGTCAAAAACCATTATAAACTGTGGCGTGTCATGGTAGCAAACGAGCCACGACTGAAGGAGACTAATGAGAGGCACCCCTTCAGTGATGTACTCGTGAGGAAACTGGAGCTATATTCATAATCGAAAAAAGTACTTCTTTATAATTTCTGTAAACAACTTCGCAAGAGAACTTGTTTATGGACAAAACAAATAATAAGCTGCAGTGAAATTTCATGAACTATTTTAATATTGCTGAATAAAACTGTTGGCAGCAGTTCATGTGGGGTTGAATAATGCTACTCTGCATAGGCATGTGTTATGTAAAGCACCATCACTCAGCATCACAGAAAGTTTTGGTAGTAAGTTTCACCAAGTAAGAATGTTGTCTTACTTTTGCAGTTTGCTTTGGATAACACGATTTTTAGATTATACATTTTATTTTCCAGTTCCAACGAATATTGTGTCAACAAGGTTTTAAAGGGGTTGACACATCAAATTTGTGGCTTGTGCATTCTTTGTTTGAAACATTTGTTATTGCTACTGGAAGCAGTACACACACTCAGATTCCCATATGCTGGGTAAATAATTTAATATCGCATTTTGTCAGAAATTAGGGGTGTGACGAATTGCCAGTGCTCTCTGTTTCGGAGAGGATTGGCCGACAGCAAACCCTACCCGCGTGCATTGTGAGTGGTTCAACTAGTTGACTGGCGATAAGGGCTATGCCTGATTGAACATGAGCCAGGGGCAAGAGATGGGAGACACCTGTGGGAACACACACAAAAAGAATGCTCTATTTAATAACACAAAAATATGTGAGGCACGGTAGTACACAACAAAGCTTAAGAAGTCCTCCCAACGTGATGGACAAACGCAGAATACCACGGGGTAATCAACTAACCCAAAAAATTACAAAAAATAATCATCCCTCATTTAAGATGTTCATGACACTACCAAAGTGAACGCTTCGCTAACATAACAATGTGAGAATGAACACACAGTGATTAATAAAAAAAAAATGTAGCACGGATTGATTTTAGAGCCCAGTTTCGATTAAGCAATATATTTTTCACGGGGAAGCTTTTGTTTAATTGGCAGTTTGCTCATCATAAATATTATCCGAGGCTTCTTAAGGTTAATTACTTTTGATTGGGAAGGCCTTTACCTTCGTATCACAAAAAGCAGCTGTATGTGTGTGTGTATATATATATATATATATATATATATATATATATATATATATATATATATATAATATATATATATATATATATATATATATATATATATCGTAGTTCAGAAGGGCAGTGAATAAGCTCTATTTGATTGTGAGTGGTGGAGCAGGTGAGCTCCTGCTGCAATGTCACGTTGCTACAATTGTAGAGATGCCAGTGTTCATTCTAGGGGCTAATAAATGCAAGTGCTGTTAGAGACAAATGTGTTGGGAAAATGTATTATAGTAAGGCAATTCATTAGTGACTACAGACTTTATAAGATGTCTTCATAACACCTCTTTTCTTAGTCTCTTGGAGCAGATTCCTGTTATGTTCGGGGAAACTCGTGAAACTGAAACAATCCTCGGAGCAGCTATTCAGGCTGGCCTGGAAGCCCTCAAGGTAGTGGTTGTTCATGTTTTGTGTAGTTTAGTGTAGTGTACGAGTTTATGTTGTGTATAAAGCACTGGCTCAGTTTTCTTTGACTAATTTTGTGTGTTGTAAAGAGTTGTCATCTCATGTTGTACCTCGCACACTCAGGGTGCGCACAGGTCCTTGAAATCCTGGAAAACCCTTGAAATAGAAAATTTCATTTTCAAGGCCTTGAAAGTCCTGGAATTTCGTTTCAGTCCTTGAAAACCCTGGTATTTTGGGGATTTCACAGGGTCCGATTGTACTACTCGCAATTCACGGCACTTGAACGTGTCTGGGACAAACTTCACTGGATATTGCGTTCCGTGACACCGCTATCACGAAGTCAAACACGGTCAGAACGCCTGTACTTGATGGGCCGAGGCATGCGCACGCCCACAGCGCCATTTTTTTTATCTGGATTGCTTGGGCTTCGGCTACTGATGGCCACAATGAGCATTAAGCCACAATAGCATTAAGATGCAAATAGAAAAAAAAGACTGAAAGACCTTCCTTGAGCTTCAGAACTTCTAGTCTAGTGAAACTGTGCAATAAGTGACCAGAATATCCTTTGTTTTGTGCAACACGTGAACTACAACATTGTTCCTTAATTTTTGTCAAAGGTCCTTGAACAGTCCTTGAATTTATCTCTTGGGAACCTGTATGAACCCTGTCACTGCAGTTTGCCGACTTATTATTTTCTTGTGGATTATAGTGCTGTATACTGAACTTTTATGTGTTGACCCTTACTATAATGTTTTTGTTGCAGATTTTGTTGCCATGTCACTGCTTTTTCTTTTTATTAATTAAATCCATGTATTAATGTTTTCAGGCTGCAGAGTGTGCAGGCAAACTCTTTGTGATGCACACGAGCCTTCCCATCGCAGATGCCCCTGGAAAATTAAAGAACAGAGATGACCGCAAGCTACTTGGTACTGACAAAGAGAAGGTAGGTATTAAGTTCAGCGTTGTCTTTAGCATAAGAACATGAGATTGTACTCTGCAAGATTCTGGTTTCCTCATCTCCTTGTGTGACATAGTTCACCTATACCCGGCGACAACTTTCTGTGGCAGCACGGCCAAGGCTACGTGGGCGGAGCCTATGCACATGTGCTACTGCACCAAGTAGTCTGACCGCTTCGACGGGTGTTTCGGTTTCGATTTCACCAGCGCAGGTCGCTTTTCCTTACTTGCGCGCGTAAACGTTGTGCACCACCTTCTTGGCCTGTACGGACAGATATTGGTTTGACACTGCCTGGTACGGCTGTGAAGCTGGTGGACTCGCGGCACGCGGCGGTGTTTCCTCCGTAAGTGACGTTGACGAGCTGCAACCGGAGGATGCCATCTTTGACGGTGAGGAATGCGGTGAGGTAAAAAAGCGACGGAAGCCAAAGAAACCCACAAAACCTGAGAGAGCGTGAAACGAAATTTTTTCTACTGCGCAACGTTTTTATTCACTAATTAAAAAATAAATCCGCGAAAAATGTAAGTGGTGAATGGTAAGATCTTAGTTACCCAGAACAGTATACAAACGTTTTCTCTGGGGGACTACATGCTGTGGCGCAGTAAGACAAGCGTGCTTCAGCTCCGTAGCCTTGGCTGTGCTGCCACAGAAAGTTGTCGCCAGGTATAGTATGAAATGTTTTGTTGTGCCTTGCTAGAGATATGTTCAGACTTGCCAGAAATATGGAGCATATGAGAAATGTCGAATAAACTTCTGTTAGGTTGTTTTTGAATCTCAAGCCATCCTCAGAATGGTTTTTCACTTTCCTTGACACAGCTTATGGTTGCTGGAATGGGCAGCACTAACCCAGGCCACTTTTTTTCTCTTTCTCTCCTCTCTGGTTCCAGTCAGTGTTGATACCCCAGTCATCTTCTACAGCCAGCTAGGACAAGACTGTGTAGCAGCTGGCTGCTGTGTGGATCTTTTCTTATTCCACAATGCCTATGTTGATGTTGCAACAATAGGCCAAGTGGCAAAGATGACTGGAGGACAAGTGTACAAGTACACCTACTTCCAGGTGAGCAGTGATCTGTAATGACGAGTGGTTATTCTTTGTATGGCTTCCAAATTAATGATTCTGCTTAGCACATATTCATGTGTGCATCATGTTGTGGGTACCTTTTTGGTGTTGGAGTGCTGTTGTAAATGAAAATGAACGAAAGTGTCCTCACACAGTTAAAAAAAGGGATCTCCTGGTAATCCACTGAAACTTCTTACACCGGGAGCAGCTCAGTGACAGTTTACCTGTGCGTGTGGCTGCCTCTGATATTCAGCCATCCAAGAGTGGTTGTCAGCTCAGCAATGGTAGTATTTGCTGAGCATTGCAAACACAAAAGCAGCACCAGCATCTCTTGTCTTACCGTGTGCATTAAACTTTTTTTTTTTTTGGCATTCCTTTCAAGATGCAAGAGCCATTATTTTGCGATCATACATTGCAATCCTTTTGCATTCTTTCTTTGATGATTACTGTTGTTTCACTTGTGGAAACCACATTGCGATTATGAGGCAGGCTGTATTGAGAGGCTCTGGAATTTTGTCCACCTGGTGTTTTTTAATGTACATTTAAGTCTAAGTACATGGGTGTCTTTACCATTTCACGCCCATTGAAATCATTTGCCAGTGGCCTGGAATTGAACCTGCATCCTTGAGCTCGCATTTCTTCATGAAATGCCTATGTTGTTGTCCAGGTCACAGTAGTACTGTGACTTCAGGCTTATGATTTTTCTTGGCTGTGATATATACAGAAACTAGGATGTCTTTCAATGTTTGTTTGTTTATATATTATTTATTTAAATACTAGTAAATACTTAATGAAACAGTGCCAGCTTTTTCACCACTAAAAAAAGAATATAAGACTGGAAATGGGCCACTTTTTGATCTGCATGTACTATGTAGCTTTAGACAAATGGGGCTGTACACAGACTTCGTATTTGCCTCATATGGTGTAGAGCGCATGTTAACCCAAGTTCAACCTAAATGGCTTGAATGAATAAATGTGTTATACGGGTGTATATTTCAATCCCCCATAATCTTGAGCAGCTCCAGCTTTGGAAAGCAGCACTTTAAAAAAAAAGAACAAAAAAAAAACATGCCATTTACATTTTGATTCACCTATGTAAGTGTCTCCCTTAATTCTATGACTTGCAGTCTGGACAAAGGTTTCTAGTCTATCTCAATGTTCTACATTGATTATTAAATTTGTACAGCATTTATAATCATGTGCATCTAAACATTCCTGTGTACTGCTTGCTTACAGTCGTTACTGTCTGTGGTGAGCTTGCCAGAGGGGAAAAAATGTCAATCCTGCTGCAGCTTCCTGGAACTTAGCATACAGAATGACTATATTTAGCATTTTTTATTTGCTAAATGTAAATTACTGAAGGAAAACAAGCAGCATACACCAAGCGCTAAACTAGAAAAGTGTACTGCTTGGTGTATGTCTCCATTCATTGTTATTTTTCATTCAGTAGTGCTGCCCATGACTATGCTTAGTGTAAACCAACCAGTCTAATTATCTGCTCAATTAAGAAAAACTGTGGAACCTTGTGTGCTATATGTGACTTGTGAATGATTCCACACTACAGTCAATGAACAATTTTTGGCTATCAGCGCACGTTAAAGAACTTCAGGTGGTCAAGATTTTCAGAGCCCTCTACTAAGGCGAGCCTCATAATCACATTGAAGTTATGGTATGCAAAAAATCCAGTAGTTATTAATTATAAAAGGTGATTTTTGCAGGTATTTGTGATCATTCAGACTCCGTCACTGCTCGCCCATGCACTCCATTGAGTCACTGTGTAAGAACGTCTGAAATTTCAAATGCTGAAATCTTTCACCATCTGATTTTTAGGGCTCTGTGCTGTGATTACAGGTCTGAAACAGCATTATTTAAAGCCAACATCACCGCCACATTACATATCCCATGGCCTTGAACCACTACTCATCCCAGTTGCCAATCTGCTTGCTTCTGTTGCCAGTCCCAAAATTCAGACATCCCAATGGTTAACATGTACCGTATTTACACGATTGTAAGTTGACTCGAATGTAGATCGACCCCCTAAAATTGCATCCCTCAAGAAAGGAAAGAAAAAAATCAAGCGCATTTTACACAAGGAAAATTTATTGATGTGGTTGCTGAGGGTTACTCATCGTCACTGGAGTCGTCCTCACTGGTGCTGCTGCCGTCATAGCTGCTGCGGTCCCACAGCATGTCGTCATCAAGTGTGAGTCCACACTTCGCGAACGACTGCACCACGACATCGCATGGTACAGCCGCCCATGCAGAGAGGGCCCACCCGCACACAGTAGCCAGGGAGGCCCTCCTCACATGCCCGCTTGGCGTAAGTTCGCGGTTTTCAGACGAAATCCACTCGTTGTATTCGCGGCGCAGGAGGTCCTTAAATGGCTTGTTGACTCCCACGTTGAGAGGCTGAAGCTGATCTGTCAAGCCACCGGAGATTACGAGCATGTCGGTACGCTCCTTTTGAAGCACTGCTTTCACCTTAGCGGTGAGGTGACCTTGGAACGAGTCCAACACTAGCAGGTTGGGGATGTCTTTCTTGAGGGATGCCCCCGGCCTCAGGAGCCACACCAGAGGGTACCATTCTATCACCATGTCATCCGTCATGAAGCCCTTTTCGTTCACCCGTACCACAACGCCTTTGGGAAGCACCTCTTTAGGCATCGTCTTCCGTTTGAACACGATGTACGGGTGAAGTTTGGTGCCATCCGGCAAGCATGACAACATCACAGTAAAACGGAGATTTTCATTTCCCGTTGTGAGTAGGTTCACATCGCGTGCACCCTTCACGTTCACTGTCGTATTGCTGGTCATGTCGAAGTATACGGGAGTTTGGTCGGCATTGCCGATCTGGCCAAGCAAATACTGTGGGGTGTCACGTAATTTAAGGAAGTGCCTGTGGAAGGCGAGGACCTTTTCCTTGTATGCGGCCGGCAACTTTTGGCACATGCTGGTGCGTCGACGCAGAGAAAAGCCTGCCCTCTTCATAAATTTCGATGCCCAAGCCCTGCTAGCTTTGAAATGAGCCTTTGGTATCCCTGCCTCAGAAGCATAGACACGGGCTTGTTGCGTGATAATATCACAGGTGACCAACAGCGATCGATCGCGTAAATCAGTAACATATGCCGCAAGCTTCTTCTCCAGCTCCGGAAAACGTCCAGACTTTGGCCCGCGAAAGCCACGGCGCTTGGAGTCGCATGAGAAGATTTCCTCGCTCTGAAGCCGCCCCTGCTGCACCACACGTTCACTGATCCCAAACTTGCGTCCTGCTGCGCAGTTGTTAGTCTGCCTCGGCATGGAGATTAGCAGCCCATTTGAACGCTGCTGTGAACGAGCGCCGATGGTTCTTGTGGCCCAGGGCACTCATGACAGACGGGACGATTCAGCACAACAACACAGAAGCACGCGGCGATGTGGCCGCTTAGAAAATTGTACCACACAAAGAGCTCTTCTGTCAACTACCAATACCCCCCATACAGTGGCTCTTCCATCAATGATTGGTGCTCCCATAAGAGCCGTGCGCTCGGTAGATTTTAAAAAAGAACAGCTTTTGTATAAAAACACGCAATAACCATGCGCTGTGGGTTGAGCGGGAAACTTCATTCACAATTATGAGAACACATTCTCTGGGAAATGAAAGTCACCG
This sequence comes from Hyalomma asiaticum, assembly GCA_013339685.2. Lineage (NCBI taxonomy): Eukaryota > Metazoa > Arthropoda > Arachnida > Ixodida > Ixodidae > Hyalomma > Hyalomma asiaticum. The sequence goes on along the minus strand of CM023481.1, from coordinate 196,285,219 downwards.
GCAGCGGCTGCAGCGTGATACCAAAAGAACATGGCGGCAGGTGGAACCGGCCGCTCGCGATTTCCATTTATTCGTGAGTTCGTTACTCGCATTCAAGAAGCATTTTATTCATCTCAAATAAACAAAATAAACAAAAGTGGCTGTGTCACACAGCCACTTGCAATTTCTTCATGTTTATGTCACTTGGAAAAACAAAAGTAGCTTGCTCTCACCTCATTGCCTCATCAAGGTGCTCCCTGTCAAGGACAAGTACCATTATGGTACTTGGATCAGGATCGGTGCGGGCACCAGCAAACCTCACTGCACAGACACTGCTGTGGCAAATACGCATGTACAGTGCAGCAAGCTCCTGACACCTGTACAGCATGAGCTCAGTATACGAGCCCATGCGGCAGCAAGTACACCACATTTTAGTGAAGTGGCACTGGTTTCCATTCATGGAGCATGTCATTGTAAAGACACAAACGCAAAATTGCCAAGGCACCTAATAAGAGTACTGGTACACAGAGCTGTTTCAGACATGTCTGGGGCCTTGAGGGATGTAAAAGCCATGAAGTTGTCTTTTTAAACAATTTTGCACTCATTGGGGAGTGCAGAAAATAGGAAGCTGACATGTTATTTTTGCATAACCTTGCCAAATATGAATTATATCTTGGGGCAAGCATCTTATTTTCATCTGTATTTGACTGATGCACCAGCTTTCATGACTCGCACCTCCACAGAAATTGGAAATTATTGTGCGTGAAAACCGCCAAGAATTAGACTGGTATTTTCCAGCTGAATTGTACAATTCTTCTGGTTTGTAAAGCTACATAACACTTTAAAGTTCAGTTTTTTTAGAGTATACTGTTTGAAATGACTCATAATTAAAGCATTGAAGAAAAAAGTGTTTCAGATACTCAAATGTTCACTTGCACTTTGGAAATTGCCTGTAGCTTCTAGACAGAATGAAGTAGAAAGCATGGAAAAACAGTAGATCGTAATTCCTATGGAAAAAGCAAGCTATTTGAAAGGCAGTGATAAACCTTCGGCGACTTTGAGACTGCCTGTGTGATGCTAATATTACCTCATTTTGCAGTTGAGTCGTGACACTGTGTCGGTCGGTGACTTATAGGAAATAAAAAAGATTAGCTAAATTTGAGAGCCTCTGCAAAGCCTTGTAAAAACATCAAAAACCTGGTATACTGAAACAGAGTGGAAGCACAACTTGCCTAGAAGATAAAAACCTTTTACATTTAGGTACAGCTGCAAGTGCATTACACTTTCTTCCAGAGCACAGGTGACAAAGCACTAGTCCAAAGGGAAAGTAACGTCCAGGGCCTGCAGGTAGGCCCCGCATTGTTGGGTGATGTACACATTATAGCAGCCTATGCTAAGTTGACTGTGGTGGCAGGTTGGGTTCAATGCTTCCATCAGCTTGGGCAGGTTTCTTGTGGGGTGCAGTTCCTTCACAACCTGAATGCATCCCCCTTCTGTCAAGGCATGTAAAATTTGCTGTGGTTTGTACATCAAGCTGTGGGTTGACTTCTAAAGCATGCATCTCTCTGTCTTATTATGCCTTTATGTCACAAAAAAAAAGGGGGGTGGGGGGCCAAGTAACTCTTCAGCCGCTTTTCTTGCAACCATTAACACCTGCATGGCGTTTTGTGTCTGTTCACAGGCACTAGTTTACAAAACAACCCATCATACTACTATCTGTGCATGAGAAATTTCGTAAGCTTGTTCATTGCTTGAGTGCACCTATTGCTTGTGGGTTGCTGAGAAGTCGTAGCAGTGAAAGAGTTTCAAAATGCCTTGAGCGTCTAGGTAGTATACATTCTTGAACTGAATAGACTGCAGATTCAACATGAATCCTCATCACTACTAGCATGGAAAACTGCCTTACGGGGACTGTTATAAAAATAATGCGCATTTTCTGGGAAAAATAGATTTATTCATTGGATATGTGTAAATGGTTAAAATTCTTCAAAATACTCTTCCCCTGCATCGATACACCTGCGGAGACGTGTCTGCTGCGCCTGGAAGGAATATCTGTCAGGAACGTTGTCATGTGCTTTTGGATGCTTTCCACGGTATCCCAGTGCTTTTCTTTCGGCTCTTTCTTCAGTCGGGGAAACAAAAGAAGTCTGACGGAGCCAAGTCGGGACTGTAAGGGGGATGGGCAACCCCCAGGGTGTTGCTCCAGGCCAGGAGGTTGGCAGTGATGAAGGACGTGTGGCTGGGGACACTGTCATCGTGGAGCTTAACCATGTCAGTCCTCATGTGCGCAACCCAGCATCCCAATCTCTTGAGTACCTCCAAGCAAAAGGCTGAGCTGACAGTTTCCTCTGCGATATATTTATGATGTAATCAGTTTGCCGGATGCTCAATCAATGGTTGGAACGCAAAACTTTGCACATGCAGTCCACGTTTTCATCAGTTCTGGCCGTTGTGCGTCCACAATGGGGTTCGTCAGCGACCTCCTCCTGGCCCTCCTTGAACCAAGTCTTGTGCCGCCTCCTTCAGTGTGATCTTGAAATGCAGTCGTCCTTGAAGGCCTCTTGAAACATTTGGAATATTTCGGTTGCATTCGTTCTAAGCTTCATGCAAAACTTGATAGCGCATCGCTGTTCAAGTAAACGCTCCATTGTGCCGTGTTACAAAGTAAAAAAAAAAAGTTTTATGCGGAGGCACGACTCTCCACTCATACTGCAAGCAGTAAACTGGCGACCGCTGACTGTGTGGGAAGGGTAGACTCCTCAAAACGTTGCCCGACCAGTTTTACTGCACCGCCATACATAGTCGTGTCAGAACAAAATCATGCGCATTGCTTTTATAACGGACCCTGAAGGACCTTTTAGAATAAAGGCTAGGGCTTTGCATTCACCCAGAGTCTTTATCCAGTACTTCAGTACAATTTATAGAATTGAGTACATCAGTCTAACGTAGGATTTCTATTGCTTTCAAAGCAATATGAACTCATGCATGCACTGTGTGTTGATAAGTGAAATGAGTTGCGAGATACTTTATCAAATGAAAACACTATGTAATGTCTTTTTAATTAGTATCAATAGGTATTTCCTGTTTTCTATGTGTTCTGCTGCCATAAGCTTCAGCAAAAAGAAGAGTTGTCAAAGAATTAATAAAGATAGCATTTGGTAAAAGATCCCGTTAAGTATTCCCCTTATTTCCTGTTGAACAACACAGCCTTAGGATGAAGTCCAAAACATGGAATGTACTTTCGAGTGGTTCTCAGACAATCACTATTTCAAATACAAAATCTTATACCATTTCACTTCATAATGAGAATTAGGAATTCCAGAAAATCTGATTTTTTAAAACTCTGTTATGGTCAAATGCTATAATGAAACCACAAAAATTTAGAGCTTACCTCTCTGTGAACAAAGCCAGTACATTTCAATGCCATTTCAAGTGCCCATTGTTACACTAACATATCTAGTTACATGTACTTTCGTATCGTACCAATATCTGTTCAAAGCAAAATAATCATTATCAGCTCTTGAAGGTATCATTACATAACTGAGGGAATGCTTACTGAGTGGGCATGTTGAGCAATAAGTATTTTTGCAGAATAATTTGCAGTGACCCAGTCAAGGATGCTTTGTTCATGAACAGCTTCCAGAGGTCACCGTCTTGACTAATACAAAATTTAATGTGTAACCAGCATTGTATTTTCTTTTTTGTGCTGTTTAAGGAATCTAAAGAAAATATAGGTACATTTAGCTTCAGTTCAACATTCGAAGTCTTAACTTTTAGCACCTTTAGAAGTAAGATAAATTAGATGCATTTCTAAGTTCTCACTTTTCATGCACGTTCAGTTTTTCCTAACATGTCCTTTGCTATGGCAAGGTTTCTGGCATGCTGTTTTTAGCGTCCTTGTGTTTGTACCACTCTAGGCCCAACCACATGGACAGCTAGCTCTCCCTTCGTGTATACTAGATGCTAAACAAGCATGTTTTACTATTTATGGTCTGGATATCAGATGCATAAAATGCACTCTGTTTACCTATGTAACACAACAAGGCTGTCTATAACTGCAATAATGTTTCCATTGCATTTTATCGGGCCATGCATGTGTTCATGTTCACATTATTATAAGGAACCACTTTTCTAGCCACTTTTGTACACTTATAGCTGTGTTGACTAGGCCACAAACATACATTTCTTAAAGGTACGTATTCATGTGAATCTTATCGTACCATTTTTCTTGCAATTCTACAATAAGTCCCCCTGTATTTGGTCAAGGAAAACGTACAGGTGGGCTGTAACATGTAGCCTGTGCTTTACATGACAGTGCGGGAGCTTTCTTAAACAAGTTTTACACTGTACTCAACTCATTGACCTAAATAATGAAAGATAATTTGCATGAATAAAGGAATTACTAGCAATACTTATTGGCAGAAGGGGCCGGGGTACACATTGTATAAACATCTCTATTTTTGTAGACATCTTGCAGCTACATAACATAGCATTTGGCACTTACTGACCTTTGACAATTTCTTTAATACTGTGATCTAATGCATTCTCTTGGATATTATTTACATCACTAAATGCGTTTGCACCAACTGTGAATGCCACATATGTAAAATAGAGAAGAAACATCTTGTGCTGGATGTTGTCTTAAAGGCTGTAAAATAGGAGCACCCTGAAGAGGCTGCGCATTGGTTGACTATGACCTACACACTTTTTATTTACCAAACATTTTTAGTGGGGAAATTGAACTTAGGAGGCTAGAAGATTCGTATTTGCTTTAAATAATTCTCATGTCTGGTGGAATGTTATTGGCTCTGAGCACTGCATTAATACATCTTAATTCTTTTAACTGCAGTGTCAATTCAGAGAAAAGCTTCTATAAGAATTTTTCCTGTATGCTGAGCGCTTGATACACAACAATTGTGTTGCTTCTTTGATTCTAAGACCAGCTCTAAAACAGACCAGTTCTACAGGTAGTTGTGCTATGCCACTGCTGCTACAGTACATGGTGGCAGTTGTAATCCTCTGGATATTTTGACACGTAATGAGTGTATGGAATGTCGAATGTCCCCGCCATGATGAGTGTGTGGAACGTGGTATGTGCCTAACCTCTTGTCTTGTGTGCCAAGCTGATTTTATTAGTGCATAACAGTTTACAGAGGGATCAATCTAGACATATGGCCATAGTTAGTTACAACCTAAGAAAAAAAAAAATTTAAGCTCTGCATAAAGCTGTCACTATTTCACCTAGAGAGAATTAGTATAGATGCTTGTTCCTACTATATTAGCTCATTTTCTGTGACTTCAAGCACTTTTGAGGATTTAAGACAGTTAATTTTTCCATATAGATACAGGCTTTTGCCACTGGTTCTACGTGAATAGCTTAAACACCCTGACAAATTTTATGAGTACTTTTGAAGCGATGACGTTTTAGTCTTAGAAAAGACAATTAAGTTTTATTTTTCAGTATTCTTAATATTTACATCACTTTGAACGTATGCGAGCCTTCATGGCTCTCCTACAGAGGTGAAGGGCAGTTGCAGTGTTGTTCTTTGGCTAGAGCTTAATTTTTTTTTTTTTAGTTATAATCATCTGTACCTGTTACATGAAGACCTCCCAAGAATCAACATTTTTTTCTCCTTAAAGACAACAGTTTACCATAGGTGTGTGTTGTTAGTTAAATGCAAGACTGGACACAAAAACATTTAAGAATTTGTTTCTTTGCAAATTAGTTTCTTGGAGAGTTCTGTGGCATCCAGGGCATATAACATGACCCCTTAGATTTAATGTTCTTCGACATTTTGTGGGGAAAGCATTTTATTAAAATCATTCTCGTATTCCAATATGGGTAAATATAAATTTGAGTTTTTATGATGAGTTTCTGTACTGCATCTGTGCGAACCTCCTTGGGGGACCCCGTCAGGCAATTCCAGCCTGTCTCAACATGCAGGACCTAAAATGGAGTTGAAATCAAGCAAATATATTGTAAGTGTCTGTCCAAAAGAAACAAGGTGTTAAATATACATGGTGAGTGCATACTGAGCAGACACCAAGGTGTCAACGAATCACAGCAGTTCTTTTGCAACATATAATTTGACAATATCATGCTCAAATATTGACTGAGAAAATCAGTTAACATAGTGCTTTCTTGTCTAGGACAACAAAAGAAGAGTAGGTCTTGGGAATGCACAATAATATTCTTCACATAAATGAAGCCACAGTTACCAAGGTCTACTGTTTCTTTTGTTCTGCACAACTTTTATAGTATTTAGCACTGTAATTACATATATCCTCTGAAAAATGCAACCTCAAATTAAAGAAAAGGTGAAGCAGCATTTTATATTGGAATATAACATGTTGGCCGATTTTCAAGGCACAGCTGAAATGTAAATAAATGTGCTTGAGCACCACCATTTCTTTATGAAAGGTGCTGTAATTATAGAATGCCTTGGTCAGATTTATTAATTTGCTATCTCTTTGGAGAACATTATACCCTTTAACGTTTCAACTACAGAGAGAAAAATAATAGGTAATAGCATGCTTTTCATGGCTAAAAGAAAGGTTCAAAGTATATGCTCTTCAAATGGACAGAATAGTACCGGGAGGATATACATTGGCATGTCATATTGAGGACTAAAACTACAAGACATTTGTGCTGAAGCACCAAGATTGGTAACCATTTGGCAAAGGTGTGCTATTGGGGACTTGCAAAGAATACAATAATTGGGATGGTGACAAGGGATTGGACATGGCAGGATCAGTCTATTAAATTGAACTGCCATGCTAGCATCCTCTTCCAAGAGAAACCAAGGTACGAGGCTGTATAAGTATACACATTGCTTCCATAAGGCTCACCCTAGCAGCTGTTGTCAGTTGTGACCATGTATTGAAGCATGGAGAAGCAGCAGTTCATAAGTGGAGACATTCTGAACACAGCCTTCTTGAAAAGCAGCACATCCACAAGAGCAAAGGTCATGGTTGTTGCGGCACTATGTGCATATGAGTGGTGCAGACGGTGGTGTAATTGAACAGGTTAACAAACAACTTCATAAGTAAAGTATACGGCAAACGAGTTCTGCAGAAACCTGCAAGGTGGAGTAACGTTTACGTAAGGGAAAATTAGTATCCACTTGTTTGTAGCACAGGGCTACAAGGATATCCACACGGATTTCTCACAAATGAAAGCTTCCTAGTTGCCAAAAAGTTCTTCCTGGTCTGGGATTCGAACCCGGGATTAACGCCTGTCCAGGGTGTTCACTCTGCCAATAGAGCTAACCAGGAGGCTAGTAACCGACAGTGCAAGGGCGAATCCATCGACAGCTTGAAGCACATGGGCATGAATATGGCAAACGAGTTCTGTGGAAACCCGCAAGGTGGAGTAACGTTTATGTAAGGGAAAATTAGCATCTACCCGTTTGTAGCACAAGGCTACAAGGAAATCCATACGGATTTCTCAGAAATGAAAGCTTCCTAGTTGCTTTGTGCTACAAACGGGTGGATGCTAATTTTCCCTTACAAGTAAAGTATACATAGATAAGAAGTATAAACAGTAGTGTATGCTGTTGGCGTGTGTTTACGCGTAGTATATGTTAGCTTCTGTATATATGGCAATATAAATGTGTCTGGAAATTAGCAGATCACCAGTATTCCCATCTTGTTGCCTGATGTGCAGTGATGTGTGAAGTCATAGAAACTCGCAGCAGCACAAGCATAAACTGTATCAAACACTGATCTTGGCTGATAAAATTGCTGCAGACCCTGTATTGTTATCAGAATATATTTGTCAAAATTATGGAAAAAGTCTGAAAGAACACTAGTCATAAACTAACAATACTGTTTCTTTGATTGGGTTGTGTATGCTGGGGCACAGGCAGTAGGCATGAATGCTGTTTCATAATTTTCTGTTTTGCAGTGGACTTGTGTCTTGCTAAGGTAAGCTCTCTAGGCATTATTGGCTCAGCGTTGGTATTCCAGTATTTGAATTTTGTCTACTTACATTGGCTACACCATTCAACGGTGTAAGCTTCTTCAGCCAGTCAAAGGAAAGCTCGAGCTGTGCAGCGTTTAGTTGAAGGTGATGTGCTGGTTTGTGTGCGCTTAAATACTAGGTGTGTGGCTTTCGTGGTTATCTTCCAGGAGGACGTCGAAGGGGCCAGGTTTCTTGAAGACCTACGGCGGGATGTTTCCCAGCCCACAGCTTTTGATGCTGTTATGCGAGTGCGCACCAGCACAGGCATCCGGCCAACTGACTTCTATGGTAACTACTACATGGCCAACACCACAGATGTCGAACTGGCTGCTGTGGACTGCAACAAATGCATAGCGGTTGAGGTATTCAAATCTGATACTTTTTTTTTTTTTCATATTTGAGACATTGTGTACGTGAAATTCATTGCATACATAAGATGATAGACGAGGCCTCCCCTAGCAAATGGTTGTAATATACTATTAAATGCATATTTACAGAAAAGGAACAAATACCTGTCATAGTGCAGTGTAATTATTCATAAATACTAATTTCTTAGCAAAGGTTCTGGCAGATGCATTCTAAATATTTTATTGTTTTCTACATTGAGGAGTAAAATAAGCAGTTAAATGATATTATTGTAAAAGATTATCGTGTCTTGAAGAAAAGCACACTCAGAAAAAGCTTGTGTTTTACAGTTGCAAGCCTCTGGAATAACGGTGTCTAAAAATAAATAAGGGTGCGTGGACAGTACGAGCGATGCAGTGGGTACTAGGAGAATGAAAATGCAACAGAGGCAGGCAAAAGGTTAGCTGGAGCGATGAAATTAAGAAATTCACAGGCATAAAGTGGAACCAACTCACTTAGGACAGGGCAAATTGGAAATTGTTGGGAGAGGATTTCGTCCTGCAGTGGACTGAAAATAGGCTGATGCTGATGATGATAAAAAAGCATAATAAAAAGCATGAAAAGCTTCATTACCTTAAATATGGTTGCTCTGGCTTTATTAAAGGGTAGTGTGGTTTTCTGAGGCACTTCAGTTTTATTTTTGTTAAGAATAATGCACTTGCATATAAAGAAGCAACTAATTTTACTTCTCATGAATTTTACTCATTTAATTAAGAAGTGTGATGAAAATCTGGGTGCTATTGCACACTAATATACCTAGTGCACTCTCTCATTTTGCTCTTTTCATTATTTCACTGCTCCGTGTTAATGTCCTGCTTGTTTTGGCTGTAGATCAAGTATGACGACAAGCTGTCAGAAGAAGAAGGGGCCTTTGTACAGGTGGCTTTGCTGTACACGACATTTGGAGGCCAGCGCAGGCTCCGCATTCATAACCTTGCCCTAGCTACTTGCTCTCAAATGGCTGACATGTACCGAAATTGTGACCTGGACACCATTGTCAATGTCTTGTCCAAACAAGGTGAGTTCCCTCTGAACAGAGCATCACAAATGAAATGCTTTCAGAGCTAAGAGATGGGTGTAAAGATACAAGGTTTGAAAATACAGACAGTGCTGGTGTTTCAGGGCTTCTTTAGTGGAGAGGTTATCATGTAAGATAGTCTTTAGAGGGTGAAGGTACAAAAGTATAGTGGAACATTGATGACCATGGAATATTTGATTTTCAGCACAAAGTAGTGCTCTTAGTGGAATGAAAATCTTTTTTATTGAATTTTCAGCACACCATATATGCATAGACAGTGTAGCTGCAGAATTCAGGGAGCTAAAATAGCAAAGCATCTTCAAGCAGTGGTAAGCAGTAGTCTCATAAAATTGTGTGGAATTTTCGCATTGTGATGCATGTAGTGATGAAATCATCAGTTTTAAAAAGTGTCGGTGCACCATAGCTCGCACTCTATTCAAACCCCCAAAATGACAGCTTGGAGTTTCTAGTTGTACAGTGATCCTCACTAGCTTGAAGTATTCAAAACTCTTGCAGAGCGTATTCATCAAAAGCTATATCAGACCCTTCAGTGCCGTCACTTGCAGAGCCTGCAAGCTGGCAAACTTGCAGCCACTATAGATAAAAAGCCACAGGCTATGAGGCCATTGTTCAATTTTGGAAATTAGATTGTGTTCAAAGCTTGATGTGTATAATGTGTTTCAAGCTCCCAAAATATCTTTCCACTTGCAATCAGGTGAACCATGGCCTCTAGATGTGTGTTTCTTGGTAGTGCCCACCTCTATTCGTGAGCGAGCGCCGTGGAATAGCACTTGGCACTGGTTTGCTTATTAACATGACCACGACCAGTGAATCCATGCAAAACAGCTGCCTCTGAGTATCCAGCATTGAGGTGTTGCTGGCATGTTCAGTAGCAGCAGTGTGTTCGCATTTTCTCCCTAGGCACTCGCCAGACTTTTTTTGTTGCATTGATGGGAAAGCACTGTGGAAAGCACTGTATACAGGATGGAGCATTGCCACAACTTAGTATTTTAGTCATTCATTTTTCAATGCTAGTTTTTCTTGCTCTCTTTGTGCATGTCAGGATAGTGACACTCTGCCTGTATTATTCTTGGGATCAGCTGGCTGTGAACTGTAGATAAAGCTAAAGTAGTGTCGAGCATTATGAATTAAGGCGAAATAGCAGCTGTAATTCAACTTTTTGGCAATACCACAGCTGTGCTAGAAAAAAATGAAATACCTTTGGGTACTGTCTTTTCCCAGTATTATTCCAGTCCAGATCTCTGGATATTGCAGAGTTTGATGCAGTAACACTTTGAGATAAGAGTTTAAGAACTTGTGGAGTTGACACCATTCCAGGAAAGAATTCAACTTATCTGCTATTCCAAGATGTCAGGGTTTGAGCTAATGAGAGTGTGTTGTATATACAGGTGCATTCCATATGCTGCAGACAGCCGTGCAGAAACCTGGGCATGTAGTGCAGTGCAAGCATAACTGGTCTTTAATAGCTAGACCCACTAGTGCAGTTACACCTCAGTTACAACAAATGCTGTAAAACAATGTTGTTCATGCTTATCAAGATGTTTTCCTGTGGTCATTGCAATACCAATGACCATGTCATGCGTGGACAACTTCATTCTCTCTTACCTTCTACTTTGGCTACCATTAATTGAAGCTTGATTGAACTGAAACCACACATGACATATCCTTAATAGAAAAAAGCTTTCATGACGTTTGCTCTGAAGGGCCACTGGAGACTGGACCTTATAACTGAGGGATGTTATAATCGACTTGCTGTACCTGAAAGTATCTGCTATAAGGTCTGCCTCATTCCAATTCAAAAACTGAGGGTTCTGTTTTGCTCTTGATGTCTACAAAAGGTTCTTTCTCCATTTAAATTTTGTAAACATATTTTTGTGTGTTACGCCCATCTTTTATTTGTCCTTCCTCGTTGTGAAATGCTTTTCTTACATGTTTCAATTACGGCACTTTGTGTTTTGAGGTTGAAAAATGCTGCAATCTCCTTAATTATGTTGTAACATACATAACATCCATTGTTTACATTCGACAATGTTTGCGGACTGTGTCACTGCTGATGGATGCTTTGTACATGTTTAGTTTCCATCCTCTAAGCACTAGATTAGTTTGATGAATTTTTCTGCAGCTCACATCACAATACTCCCTCTTATTTAGGGCTGTCTCTTGAACCTTATATATAGTTTATAGTTCTATACAGTTACATAAGTTTATAGTTTATACCTTACAGAATCCCCTTAACTAGCAAAATGCATGTGAATTAGTGTTAATGATTCATCTTCTTGTAGTGCAGCAAATTTTCAGGGACAATTTGTATCTTTGCTCAATGTGCAATGCATCCAGACAGTGTTAGATGATTTCCATGTAGTTATTGTACGAGCCATATAATTGCGGAGGTGCATATAGTAACAGAGGGACTCAAGCTTACGTGCTGAATACACATGCTCTTTTATGATGTTCAGATGTGACACTGAAATGTTTAATTAAGAAATTTTGAGACTCTTGTTCTTAAAATACTTTTTATGGTCAGCTGCATTACTGCCATTATGTTGTCACTAAAACAAGAAACTCTTTCTTGTATTTGTTGCAATAATGCTAGCCATGTGATCTTAGGTTCTAGGTTCAAAATACAGTGTTATGAGCAAAGCACAAAAACATAAATGCATAATGTACGTGCAGAAACATTAAAGTAAGCTATCATTATTGCTGTTTTATTGTGAAAATATATGTAGTTCTATCCTTTTTGTACTGCAAAGAATTGTCTGGAGGCCTACGTGTACATGTTGTCACATTTGGCTGAGAAATGTGGCCAGATAGGCTTGCGATAGCAGTCGCGATAGCCATTACTTCATGCACATTGATCTGTCTTTTTGTTTGTGTGTGTAGCAATTCGACAGCTGTTGGAGCAGAGCCCCCGACAGGTGCGTGATGGCTGCATTGGTCGAGGTGCTCAGATGCTGGCTGCATACCGGAAGCACTGTGCTAGCCCCTCTTCGTCTGGTCAGCTTATTCTGCCTGAATGCATGAAGCTGCTGCCCCTGTACCTCAACTGCCTGCTCAAGAGTGATGCCCTTTCTGGAGGTAATCTATGCAGTTCACTTGAAAATCTTATATTTCCTGACTGTTATTCTTTGTACTGTATGTTGCTGTACTGCAGACAAGATGAACAGGACATTGCACTGCTTTTAAGGTGAAGCGCATAAGTTTGAGAAAACGTGGTATGGCAACCACAGTCACAACAGTAATGATAATTTACTATTTATAATGAGGTTACAGTCATGATGTCTATCCACAGCATGTGCATTATAATGAAACCAGATTACAAAAACAATTATGCACCATGGTGTGGATGCACATAAAAGAGCTGTGGATGATTTCACACTACAGCATCTTCCACAGGCTATATGTTTTGCTTGAGAATGTGACACTGTAATTTTGTTTTGAAAATCCCTGAAATGGGTTTTGGCAATATTGTACAAATGCGTTAAACCAGTAGTACATATACTTCTGATCATTAGCAGACCATGATCAGTGCTCATCGTTAAGGGGACCCAGCAATGCTTTTTGAACAGACAGACAGACAATGAACTTTACTGAATCCTGAACAGCTACTGTAAGGACTCCCTAGCGGAGTCCTTACAGTAGCTCCTCAATGCTTTTTGAACTTAACAAAAAAACACCACACATCAATCATGAAGGCTCCTGTGAACATGTCAGCTGGATATTATTGCACTACATGCAGCCAGTATTTGCAGTTTGGTTTCAAAATGCACCTGGAAAGTGCCCGCTCTTCTTTAAACAAAACACCCCATAACTGGCATGGTTTGGGAGATCTACCATTGCCTAGTTCCTATGTAGTTGCCATGGGTGGTGTGGGGTGACACCACGCCTCTACAGTGATTCTGGCCACAAGCTTGTCGTCACTGCTGAAGCGCAATTACAGTTAAACCTGCTTATAACGAACCTCCATAACGAATTTCTTAATATAACAAAGTTTTTCTATTCCCCGCTGTTACTCCATAGAAGCACATGTATTTGAGACCTCTATGTAATGAAGTGCCAGTGGGCGACCCCCTCGAAATAACGAATTTTCTCTGCTGGCAGCCTTGAGATTCTGCCCCAAATTTTGTCACCTTTGCGCGAGCAACAACCGGAAGCACCATCTCTGCTGCGGCAGAATGCAAAGCGGCGGCGGCGCGCTTGGCGCGCTCAAAGGCACGGCGACTGCGAAGCGAGTGAGCGCACGTGTGCATGCGTGCGAGCGTGCGCGAGGCGGGCCTGCATCTCTCGACTCGGCTATCTTGCCACCGTGGGCATGTCCTTTCCCCCTCACTTCAAACCTGATCCAGCTGCTTGCTGCAGCAGGCCTAGCGCGCCAAGCCGGCACCCTCCTTTTTCAGTTGGTGTTGCCGAGCCGAGCCGGCTTAAGAGAGAAAGAGAAAAAACGAGTTTTCTTTTTTTTTTTCAAGGTGCTGGCAGCGCCACTCTTTGGTTACTGCGCAACTCTCTGCACTTCATTTCGCTAACCTGGCACTCAGTGACAGCGCTTGTTAGGCCTAGCTTGTGTGGTCGCGGGCGGCGCGCTTCATGGTAAGCTTGCCCTTGACAACACAGGGATCGGGTGTAGAGGAAATCACACTCATGGGGTGATTCAAGGGCACCGCGCGTGAAATTATTAAAAAAAATAATAGAACTGGAGGCAAACAATGGTAAATTGGAGATCATGGGCGTGCGTTCCGTGTGAAGCGTTCGCAGCTGACAAACGGCCGTAGCAGCATTCTCCGTCGCCTTGGAAATCCTATGCTCAGAGGGCGTGCCGTGGCCTTTTTTTTTCTGTCCTCGGCTCATTGCTCATTCATTCCACGCTCCTTCCTCCTCCACGGCAATTCGCTGCGCTCTTTTGGAGCTTCTTCCTTTTTGAAGCCTGCTCGCTACCTCGATTGTCCGTGAGATTTCCTGGCAGCCCCATTTTAAACAAGGGGGGGGGGGGGGGCGGAGGTTGTATACATTGTGTTCTATGGGAGGGCAAACAGGGGTCGAAAAAACTGCATTATATCCGGTCCTTCACTATAAGCTGTCACATAAGTGGTCTCAGCTGTAAATGTTTTCTCTGGGTGAGCTCTGCAGTCTGTTTGCTTACTTGCCATGACGCTTGCTAGCCTGTCTTCATGCCCCTTCTTTGTAGTTTCCTGCACACTCGTGACGAAAGGAGAGTGAGCGTGCTCGGATAGTAGAATTACCCTCACACTTGTAGCTCCGCTAATATCTAACAGATTTGAAAAACCTTTGCACCAAGAAATTCATGAAGATATAAGCTCCTTAAGTTACTTGAACATTCCTTGTGAATTTGTTGCAGAAACTCCTTTAAGTGTGTAATTTACAAGGTTTTAGATGTTCAAATCAAAATAGATCGAAGTGCCTCAACCAAACGAGTCTTCAACTGCCCCTGCCCATGGTACGTGCCATGGGCAAGTAACTCAACGCAGTCAACCGATTTGATTGCCTGGTGTACTGGTATCGTGAGTAGTTTTAACATGAAAGTGTTTTATGCTGGGGGGACTCCACCAATAAATCAGTGACGTACTTCCTGTAACGGAAGTGGATCTTTGAAAAAATGAACTCGTATTCGCGATGCGTGAAAAAGTACCACTCAGGTGGACTCGAACCCACCTTCAACCGGGATTCGACAAAAGGAGCTGGATGTTCTACCGATACACCACCGCAACATCGTTCATACAGGCAACAGATTGGTCTTATATCTTCACTGTAGCCTTTAGAAGTTACATTTAATTGTCGTCTGGTTAAAGCAATGATGCTTAGTACAGTGAACTATGGTGTTTAACAAGCAAAATTACTCTTAAATTAGCATCGCTTCCCTTATATTGCACTCTTGGTTCGCTTAGGTTCGCTGTGGTGGTACCGCCATCTAGGAACGGTAGAGCGAAGCAGATTGTCGTGCTGATTCGTGGCGGCAGTCAGCGCTTCGGTAGTGTACGTGTCTCGACCGCCGCGGGAAGTTAGGGCCGGGGCGGCGTTGTGATGGCGCATTCCAGAGGCAAAGTACGAACGCGGCCGCTACAAAATTTGTCTTGCATGGCCAGGTGTGTTGAGTTGTGACGCGCATTGCTCCAGGATCGCAAAGACGGCTGTAGACAAGCAAATGATTGGCCTTTCGCTGCAGTGGGCTGTGTTTTCACAAAACGGTCCTCTGACAACCTGTTCGGTTTCTCTTTCAAGGCATCACCATTTGTGGACGATCCTCGTGTATGGCAGGCTTGTGCAGGGCTCTGGCGCATGCAATTCAGTTTTTCGAGAGCAATGTGAGTCGCTCGAA
Source organism: Hyalomma asiaticum (assembly GCA_013339685.2). Lineage (NCBI taxonomy): Eukaryota > Metazoa > Arthropoda > Arachnida > Ixodida > Ixodidae > Hyalomma > Hyalomma asiaticum. The sequence goes on along the minus strand of CM023481.1, from coordinate 196,269,505 downwards.
AACTTCCTCTCATGTACAACTTCCGAGAATTCCTGTGCCGTGTCGAGGTGCTGCTGATGTCTAGATTTAACGTGTTCACATGTTCACAGCAACCAAGCCATCTCCCTCCCCTCGATTCGCCAGATTGCCATTTATGCATTCCACAACTTCGTGAAGATAGGTTTCACTTTCGTGTTGTACAGATTTCTATGACAGAGGGATCAACCACATTTTCTTTTTCCGTCTTAGTTGTGAACAAATGTTGCTTGTAATAGCTGAGATGCTTTATGATTTGTTATTTAAAAAAAAGCAGAAACAGGATGCACTAGCACAGTTTACTGCTACACTGGGAACTTCCGGTGGACAGCAAACGTCATCTGCTTATGTTTGACGTTTGCTTCCGGTGGACAGCAAACGTCATCTGCTGCATACTGATGTGAGCTGTACAACCTGTGTTGATCCTGAGGTTTTTTGTTTTCTCTCTAACACCATGGACTGTCCTTGCTGTATTGTTGGCTGCAAATCTTGTCAAGCTGTGACATCATGCACTTGTAAGAATCACTGGATCACATCACTACAATGGGCTCTCGCTACCCAATTAACACCACGATCCACATGTTTGGAAGTCGTAATTCCACCTCAAAACATACCATCACAACTGCCGCATTTGTGCTCGTGAGTGATTGTTGTCGAAGGTCTTAAGTTTGCCCACGTACCTTTTAGTTTTTCCACGCTTTTGACGAACCAGACAAGAAAGTGTTTTTGGTCAGTGTCCAGGATTGTTGTGGCACCTCGTGGTGCAGAAGTGAACTACGTGCTCCTGACCGGGGCCTTCAAAAGAGCTACTGTGTGAGGCACAACCATTGCGTCCTCTCGTGGCTTCAGGCAGCGTCCAAGAAGCTCTTAGAATGGCTTAGGCACGCATAGTGTAGTATAGCAAAGGAGCGGGACGATGCCAAGCTGAGGCCATGCATGCCGCATCTGCCATCGTCTCTGTTTCATCGCAAATGTTCTTACACTGAGCTTGGTGTGAAACTTGGAGAAGCATTCACTGGGCCTCGCAACGCTCCGTGAGGCGTTTCCCGAAGCTTCAGATCATGACAAAATGCAGGCGTGCCGGAGATAAACCCTGACTAGCCAAGTGCCTATTGGCTTCGCTAGCTTTACACTGTTAGTGCAAGCTTCACTCTTTTTTTTTTTTTTTTGACAGCTGCTTGGAGCTGTCCTGCTCAATTGTTGTGTATAATTGCCATGAGTACTCTGAGCCCCCAAAATACTGAAGAGCAACACAGGTGCTCTTCACAGCAGCATTGAAGAGGGCTGCTGTTTGCTGTCTTCCATGCCAACAGCGCATTTCTGCACTGCAGTATGTATGTATGTATGTATGTATGTATGTATGTATGTATGTATGTATGTATGTATGTATGTATGAATAATAAATAATAAATAAATAAATAAATAAATAAATAAAACCAACTGCTGCTTGGCAGAAGGCAAGTTTGGAATTTGAACTGTCAGCACGGCATGGCAACTGCAGCATGACCAAATTTTCTCATGCAATCCTAACTGCCAAGGTTTTCGTGACATGAAGTCGTTATGCTTTCCGAAGCTTGCAGCATACACAATTAGACTACATGATTTGTTTCTGCAGTTAAACCTAGCTGTAACGAACCTCTGTGTTGTGAATTCGTTGATTTTACTAATATTTCTCAATCCTCAATGTCATCCCCATAGAAGCCCATGCATTTGTGATCTCCATCTAATGAAGGCATTCTGGTATTTGACCTGAATTTAACAAATGTGCGACACTTCTCATTTACTATTTGACCCGTACATTACTGAAAATTCATATGTACAATGCGAAAGTTTTATGTTCACAATGATTATAAAATAGGGGTAGTCTGCTGGAAAACGCTTACAGTTGCAACAAGTGAGTGTGCATTATTACTATTGCCACTTAGCAGCAAGCAGGGCAGCCTCATTGCAAGGCCTGAAGCACTGAAGCATTAAAAAAAATTGAGGTTATAATGCTGTTTAATAATTTTTCGTGCGATGAACCCGAAAATCGGGTCAAAAATGGGCATAAACTTGAGCAAGTGACCCTACTTTGGCAAACCTTGTCACTGCCTGTGATTGGTTAAGGAGCTTCATGACGTCATCATGAGTGCCTCGGAGGAGCTGACTGCCACGGCTGGGCTAGTGCGTGCTCGCCGACCGGCCGTGTGCGTTTTATCAGTTCTTTTTCATGCTGTATATAAGCATATCGCTATTATTATGGCTAACTGTAGCAGTTGCAATGAGTTTGTGGTACAACTACATGTGGTCGCCCGCATTCAGGTATGTATATTTCATTGAAACGGTGCAGGCTACCATTGCAGTCGACTAGCATAACTGCGATGCACCGATTGCGATTGACTGGTATCTACACCGGTCCGATGTGCAGTGCCGTGTGTTCGATCATGTGCCACGCACCACAATTCAACAAAAAAGGAATGAAGCATCCAATCGAGCAAGCAGCATGTACGTTCTGCCCAGGTACAGTGCTCATCATGTAGTACATACACTAGCAAGACTTCGCATTCTTGACAAGAACGACAACACAAGCAACTTTTCATGACTCTCTTTTGTTTCGCACGAACATAATTAAATACGAGGCCCCCTTCTCGTGCGACAAGCACGTGTGAACAGCGTGCCGTCATTAAGGCCTCGCTGACAGCCCATGAATATGACGCGGGCATAGCTAGGTAGACGGTGCGACTAATGCTGTTTTCAATCCGGCAAAAACTCATCAGTGCGCACATTTGCAACATGATTAACGCTTAAATTTTCATGTTGTGCGTCATTATGTGCGACTAGTTTTTGACTTTCTCAATGTTATGACCAATAAGAGATGCCAGTCACTTTTATGCGAAAGAAAAGAAAAAGCACAACCAGTGTACCTGTATTTTTCATTTTTCTGCTGTGGTTCTCTACCTCACGAATGGTTTTGTACCGGACACCGCTTTTGCGGAAGTGGTGTGCTTTTGACATCACTCTATTCAACTAGAAGGGATTACGACTGTGATATATATATATAAAGAAAGGGAAGGCGTCAAGGGCTTGTTTATTTGTTAGAAACATAATGAAGATGTGCGTGTGTGTACGTGCGTGCGTGCGTGCATGTGTGTGTGTGTGTGTGTGTGAAAAAGGAATCGCGTTGCGGTTCAGTAGTGTATAACTTCATCGAGTGTACCGATTATATTCGAGACGCTTTTTCTACGTAGTTGCTGCCTAGGAAAGCCTCGAACGTACCACACTTGCTCTCGTAGGACTGAAGTTTCTCCCTTTCCTAACAGCAATGACCCACTCAGTGGACATCTGATCTTGAGGGAATGTGTGAAATGCTGCTGCTCTGCAAACGTAGACGTTGTCGCAGCTGAAGGACGCACAGAAGCTCGATATGGCAAGTCCGCTTCGTCAAATCAGTACATAGGCCGCAGCAAAGGCAATATTGTAACACAATCGTTGAACTTGCTACCGGAAAAATCTCCAAGCATGACAACAAAGCAGTGCGGTGCCCAGAAACCAGCACAAGCTCCTCTATTGACCCTGTGCTGTGCGCAAACGAAAGTCGCAAACCAATGCAGCTACCCTGCTTGCCCTCAGAATGACGTCACTCCTCCGCGTTTCACTCTGTCGTCCTCCTCACCTACTTTCCGCGCTTGCCGTGGGGCGTTCCCTCGGACCAAGTTTGGGCGCTCATATCACTGTTGTTTAATTAAATATCGCCGAAAAAAACATCGTGGGCATGTTACACAAGGTCGCAGATTCCGAATTTTCATTAAATTCGAAAATTCAAAACCGCTTCAGTGTCCCTTTAAGGCTGCAACTTGGTGCACCATTTGAAATGCCATGCTCTGCAGCCTTCACTTATGCACTGTGACAACTATTGGTGTACTGTGCAGACTTGCTCAGGTAACATCCTTTGCTTGCCCCGCCACGGTGGTCTAGTGGCTATGGTACTCGGCTGCTGATCCGAGGGTTGCGGGATCGAATCCCGGCTGCGGCGGCTGCATTTCGATGGAGGCGAAATGTTGAGGCCAGTGTGCTGTGCGTTGTCAGTGCACGTTAAAAAACCCCAGGTGGTCGAAATTTCCGGAGACCTCCACTACGGCGTCTCTCATAATCAGAGCTGGTTTTGGTACGTTAAACCCCACATAACAACAACAACAACATCCTTTGCTCATCACTAATCTGTTTAGCCTTATTTCTGTCATTGGTGATGTGAGTGTCGTCGTTGTGTTAGCCAGAAAATGCAAGGTTTTGTCTTTTGAAGACAAACTTGCAATTGTAAGTGTGGTTTATATGGCAAATGAGTTCTGTGGAAACCCGCAAGGTGGAGTAATGATTATGAAAGGGAAAATTAGCATCCACCGATTTTGTAGCACAAGGCTACAAGGAAATCCATACGGATTTCTCAGAAATGAAAGCGTCCTAGTTGCCGAAAAATTCGTACTGGTCCGGGGTTCGAACTTGGGACTAACGCCTGTCCGGGGCACTCGCTCTGCCAATTGAGCTAACCAAGAGGGCAGCGATTGACAGCGCGAGGGTGAATCCATCAACAACTTGAAGCACATGGGTGTGAATATATGGCAAATGAGTTCTGTGGAAACCCTCAAGGTGGAGTAACGATTATGAAAGAGAAAATTCTCTTTCGTAAGTGTGGTTTCTGTGGGCAGGAAGAAGGAGGACTTCGCTGTTCAGTTGAACATCCTAGTCAGCTCCAATGGACAATCTTGAATTTGAAAGTCAGCTTCTGCAATGCAGTGGAGTCGAGCGCAAGTTCAAAAACAGGAAAACTGATGATGTCAATGTATGCAGATGTGGACAAGGCTGTCTCCACATGGTTTTCGCATATCATCATAACTCCAGCGTGTCTACCAACCGGGAAAACCGGGAAAACCGGGAAATCTCAGGGAATATGATTAGTCTGGAAAATCTCAGGGAAAACTCAGGGAATTTGGGCTTCTGTCAGGGAAAGTCAGCTCAAGTACGAAAAGTCGCGGTAACGCTGGCTCTAACAATGCACCTTGTGATTGAGTTCATAGCGCAACTCGCAGTAACTGAAGGGATGAGTGCCTCCCCTTCCTCATCGCTCTCCGTCGCACGAATCGGCTGCTTTTTATTATTATTATTATTATTATTATTATTATTATTGGCTTTGCTTGTCGCGTCTTGTTCTATGTAAAGTCCGCTGTATGTGTCTGCAGGCGCTACGGCGCACACACGGCCCGTGTGTGCGTCGAGCGTTATATTGTGCGTTTGCATGCACGCAGTCTTTTCCACAAATATTGTGGAAAAGACTGTGCGGAGGTAGAGGACGCGCGGCTACATGAAGCTGCGTGCCCCCTCCCTAGGGAGAGGACGCGGCGCCGATTCTACACGCCACGCGGTGATGCGTTGTACCGCGTACGTTTGGTTAGGGCAGTGGGTTAGGGCTTTGCTTTCTTGTGGAGATAAACAGAACTTATTTCTCGCTTGGGCGCGTCGTGCGGTCTGTGGCAACGCCGCTGGGCAACGCCATTTCGTGGTTTCGGTTTCTCAGCGTGATTGCAACGGAGGCGCGTGAAACTTGATCTTTATCTTCATCGGCACGGCACCCCTTTTCAGAGGCGGCGGAAGTTGATTTCCATCTTTATTGGCATAGCTTTCAGCTTGTTTCTTATTGACGCTTATGATCCGAGAGTCGCGGGATCGAATCCCGGTCGCGGCGGCTGCATTTCGATGGAGGCGAAATGTTTGAGGCCCGTGTACTGTGCGATGTCAGTTAAAGAACCCTGGGAGGTCAAAATTTATGGAGTCCTCCCTCGTAATTATAGCTGGTTTTTTGACATAAACCCCACAAATCAATCAATTATCGACGCCTACGATGGATTCTTGCTGTTCTTGATTACTGAGTTTACTCTGCCCAAGGCAGCCACACGCAGAGAAGATACCGTGTGTGTACCAACACAGCGTGTAGCTCCAAGATGAGAACAGAGATGCGTTTTATGTGCGCAGACTGCGATAAGACGCTGTGCGTAGACCCGTTTTTCAAGGAATACGACGTTCTAAAATACTATTGAACAATTTGTAGTATTTGCTCGATTCTACCGCGCCCTCGATTGTAACTCGCACCAGTTTTCCGAGACAAAAAAAAAAGAAAAAGAAAGCGAAACATCGATTGTAGTGCACACTTATTCTTCGGGACACCAAAGAGAGGAAGTCTTTAGTAATCAACGTTGTCACATTAACTCTTTCGTTACCGTGGGAAAATGGGCAACTTTTCGTAGGTTTTTGTTGGTATTTTTTTGTAATAAGTAATAAAATGGTTATACTGTAATGCAATACATCAAGCGAAAGCTAAGTAAATGTACTTTTGACCTGTGTAAGTTTAAAAAACTGAACTTGGAAACTAATATGCATAAAAAATCGTTAAATGTAACATTTCTTGCAAATTTGAAAGAACATTTGCAATTGTATGTTTACTACATAAAAGAACTAAATCTGGAAAATATTCTGAAATATACAAATTGTTTAGATAGGAGACATCTACCTAACAGAAAAGCTTCACTGACCTAGCTCAACAACTGCACGGGTTACACTTGTTTACTTGTTGCCCAGTAGAAAGTGTCTTGTTCAGCCAGGTTGCACAGTTTTTTCTTTTATTGCACAAATTTCTCACGCACAGAAGCACAGTAAATATTAGTAAAAAGGGAAAGAAGTGGGCTATTGAATCATGCATATATGGACATATTGCGCTCTATGGTTGCAAAAAGAAATGGCAACCCGTCTTGTGCCATAAAACAAAACATACCGATGGACAGCTGATGTAGGTCCGGGCTGATTCTGCACGTCCTCGTCGTCTGAACTAAAATCCGATGATGCGGGATCATCATCTGAATCACTGCTGCTAGAAGCAGCCAAATGATCGCTTCCAGATGCAACAGAATCGCCAGAAAGGCGTCGTTCGCGCGAGGGACAAAAGCGTCTGCCATCTTCGTAAACAGACTGAGCGAACCGCACAATTGGAACCGCCGCTTAAATCGCTGCCGCACGGGAAAAATACAAACTACGCAAAAAATGAAAGATTGGTGCCTGGAGAATACGACTGATAGCGGTGCAAGTCCATAGGAGCGCTCATATTTTAAAAATAGCTTGTGGCGCGTATGGGTCACCGGTGACCCATGTCCTATGGACACGGTAACGAAAGAGTTAATAAAACCAGATGCCGTACTCGCGTAATGAACGCACTCGCATAATAAAAGCACCGCTAACTAAACCACTGCAGTCCCTCGAACGGCCGCGCTGTGGCTTTCCTGCTACACTTGATCCGCGGCGTCTCGAAGACGTTCGGCGCGCCGATTCATAGCCCTTGCGTCTCGATCAAACTTCCGCACGTTGCCGGGCGGCGTGGGCTGCCGGGCGTAGCCGCGTGCAAGCGGCGGTAACATCAGTTACTCGCAGTGCTGCATTCCTCCGTGCAAACGCAGTTCCCTCACGCTCGCTGCCGCGTGCTGCCATGCGTGATGCACAGGGTGGCGCAGCTAAGCCTAAGCATGGTCGGGGCGTGGTCTCCGAGATTGCCGCGATGCAATCTCGGACGTCAAACAGCGCGCATGGCTGAGAGGCTCGGCCTCAGCACGGATATGAGGGAGAAATGCGATGATGAGCCGTTTTGCGTAAAGCGATGGGAAACATATATTCTCCCGTTACGGCCACCCGCAAACGCTATTGAAAGTTCGTGCGGCTGGGCATCTCGGACTTCGGTTGGCCGCAGAATGGCCAGGCTGGCGCGGCGATTATCATCGGCCTACGCGTCATGTGCGTCGTGGCATCGTTGCACGGGGGACCGGCGGCGACATAGAAACTACAGAAACTATGCGCGCCAAAGACCGCCGCGCCGCTAGTTCGTTTTTTCGGCAGTGACCGTTCGGCAGCACCCGAAGCGCGTAGGAGGGGGGCCATTTTCCTACGCCCCTTGATATGGTAACGGTGTCGTTCGTTCGCACTCGATTGTAACGTGCATACGATTTTTGGACCCGTTCTATCGAAAGAAAAGGTGTGCATTAGATTAGAGTAAATACGGTATAAGTGATGCTGACACCAAAATACAGCTCCTGATTCCTTTTTACAATGTTTTTCCGACCTTACGCATTTCGTACATTCAAAATCCGCAATTTCACAAATTGACCGTCTGGGAAAGCTTATTTCCTTTTGTTTGTTTGTTTTTTTTTTTCGTTTTTTTTATTTGACCCTCAAAGAGCTCAACATCCTATAGTGACGACATTGGGTGACATGGTGCCTACCCGCATCGACATGAAAGAAAGTTATGCGCAACTCAGGGAATTTCCCAAAAATACTCAGGGAAAACCTGGAAATCTCAGGGAATTTAGCAATGTCAACTTGGTAGACACCCTGAACTCAGTGGTCACCATTAACACTGCATTATCAGTTGTGGCATTCTGTAGCCACGTTTGACCATTGCTCCACTAAAAGCCACACATCACCATCACATGGTTTCTGGCACAAGTGCATGAAATGTGCTCATAAGTGGCTCAGTTCTGCTACAGAAAGCTTGTGCATGTTTTCTTAGACAGGATGACTTCAAGATGGTAGTGGCTGGTTGAAAAGGTTCAAGAGCAGGGATGGTGTCGTCAGTAGGGTTATTTTTGGTGAGTTTCCCTTTGCTGACAGCGGTGCCTCGTGGGTGACCAAGAAGCTGCCTTTCATCTTGCACCACCACGAGGTGGCAGATTTATACAATGGCAGTGAGACAACTGTGTTCCACCATATCTTGCCAAGTGGCATGATGGTGCTCAAAAGAGGTGATTGTTGTGGTAAACAAAGCAAACTCCATGTGTACGTTTTACTTAATGCCAACATTGGTGGCAGTGATGGAAGAATCTTGTTGGCTATCGGGGAAAATGCCCAGCCAGGGCCTTTTAAACGGTTGGAAGTGAATTCCAGTGAAATATCTGGCCAATTCGAAAGCTTGGATGACCCGAGAAATTTTTTCTGACTGGCTGAAGGCATTCAATGAGGACATCAAGTTATAAAGTTGTGAAATCTTCCTGCTGCCTGACAACTGCTCTGCCTACCACGTCAAGGGCTTTCAGCTCTCTAACGTCAAGGTGCGATACTTTGTAGTCTTACAAACTGCACATCTCTAGTACAACCCTTAAAGGAGTACTGCCACGAAAATTTTCATTTGGCATTTTTTTGCGTGAAATGAAAGGCCAAGCCCTCCAGAGCCTAGAAAACGTACTGGTAAGCGTGAGCGCGCCGTGACAATTTATTTACAGCGTGTCTTTAAAAGCTGGTTTCGGTTCCTACTGTAGCCTGACGTCAGGACACAGTATGTGCATAGTAATGAGCCCCTCGTGACGTGCTACCACAAAAAATCGTGACATTTTCGCCCAGTGGTCTCTCGCGCACAGCGCCTGTAGCAAGTGCGGGGTCAACGATGCACAAAATTTCGCACAGCGACTCTGCGACGACAGCAAATACTTCGGCACAGTGCAAGATGCAATGTACAGCACGCACGGTGGGTGTCGGCGTGGCTCCGGAGCCCGCGATAAGCTAAGGTGGCCTCCGAGACCACCGTGGCATTTCAGGGGCGAAATGCCGGCACCACAGCGAGCTTGCCTTCCGATTATACGCGAGCACACACGACGATAGAGGGTAATTCGACTTCACTCGCTTGCTTCATGGGCACTCTCAAATACGGCGACTGAACGGAGAGAGCAGACGACCGAGAGTGACGCGCGAGCAGCCATTTTGCATGTTTTTGCACCTGACGTCATCACAACTTGCCATACTGCTGCGTGAAGTCACCAAAATTTGTGCTGTAGCCTGACGTCACACTAGTGTCGATGTCAGTAAGCACGCCATGTGAGAATTGACTTTGACGTCAAATTAAAATATCTTATCAGCATTTCCTGAGCTTAACATTTGCTCAGAGCTGTCTACGCATATAGGAGAGTTGTATGGTGGAGTAAACTCAGCTTCGAAAATTGGTGTCAGTACTCCTTTAAAAGCATCATTAACAGCTTTAAGTGCTGCTATCGTTGTCACTCGATAGATCGTATATGCATTTTGAACAGCAGATGAAGATTGACATTTATTGAGCAATCGAGGTGCTCGCTGCTTCCTGGCAAGAAGTTAAAGCGGAAGCAGTCACAAAGTGCTTTATGAAAGATCGTTTGCCTTTGGTAAGCAAAGCTAGAGTCAATGAAGAGGAACCTAAGAAAGCTTCAAACCCATCTGATGTCACCGAAGTGTGGGATGCACTTCGGGATGACATAAGGCAGTTTTTTTTCTGTCAGATAAATGCTTGAAAGATGAATTGGTCATCTTTCAAGCATTTATCGGTCATCTTTCAAGCAAATATAGAAGATTGGCATCCGCTATATTTTTGTTTGGCATTTGTGTAAGTTGTACTACTCTTTATTCAAAAAGTGCATGTAACGGAAATATGGGTACGATGAAAATTTGCAGACCATTTTAATTTCCTTATATCTAGGTTTCTATCTAGTGACATTCAAAATGTTCATGAAAGAAGCCCATGTCATTGCTTCGGAAATGAGGAACACTGAGGACACACCTCAAAGCCAGCAAGTTGTGGGCGTGGAAGTTTATAAGGAGGGTTGGCTTAGAGATGACAGCAGTGCGGACGAGAAGTTGGTCCAGTGCACTTTTTTTGCATGTGTCCGATTTGCAGGGATCAGCTTACAGTCATGCAAGCACATGTCTAAAAGAGTGATTGAAAATATAGCCTAAGTTGCTCAGCGCTTTGCTGCACCTACATTTCTTTAAGCTTTCCTCTTTTGATGTTGTAATGCGATAGTACCGTATTTACTCGCATAATGAATGCATTTGCATAATAAACGCACGCCCAACTTAGCAGTCAAATTCAGGATTTTTTTTTTCTCCCGCGTAATAAACGCACCCCCAACTTTGAACCCCTGCAGTCCCGCGAATGCCTGTGGTGTTCAGGAGCCGTATGGCGTGGCGATTCAAAACTCCTGCTTCCCAATAAAACTGCCCCACGTAGCCACATGTGAGCAGCGGTAACATCATTTACTCCCGCTGCTGCATTCCTCTGTGCTATCGCAGTTCTCTCACACCGCTTGCTGCGGTGTGCTGCCATGCTTGCGACACAGGCTGACGCGGCTCAGCCCAAGCATGGTCAAGCCGTGGTCTCCGAGATTGATTTCTGTGATACAATCTCGAGCGTCATGCTTAACACGCACGACTGGGAGGCTCAGCTTAGATATGAGGGAGAAATGTGATGGTGAGCTGTTTTGTGTGCGGTGGTGTTCGAAACATCTGCTGTTACAGCTAAAGTCCCTAAATTGTCGAGGGATCTTAAGCACGGCCACCCGCGAATGGTGAACGCTGATGTGGCTAGGCGCCTCCAAGATTGCACCGGCAACACAGCGACCTTTGGACCGGCGACATAGCGATCCGTGGCCTGCGCATCGTGTATGTGTCATGGCGTCGTTATAGGCGGGACCCGTGGCAACATAGAAACTATATGTGTGGCGAAGACTGCTGCTTGTTCGTTTTTTCGCTGTTGACCGTTCAACAGGGTCACAATTTCTTTGGTTTCATGGCACTGTGGGCTAAGCATGTGTTAAACGCAAGTGAAAGGCCATTGCATTGGAACACAACACAGCCACCATAAAGGCTATCATGGTGGGTGCCGCATTGTGTGGTACCGACGCCATAGCTCCTTTTTACTGCTTTTTAAATAAAATTTCATCGCACGCTTGGCTCTAAGCATTGCCGTGGTCGCAACGCTGTCTTTTCTTGCGCATTAAAGCTTTTGCTCACCCCGAAAAAACAGAATTCGTAAACCTTACCCTGTGTAATGAACGCACCCCCCAACTATGCTTCTGTTTTCTGGGGGAGAAAATATGTTGATTACATGAGTAAATATGGCATTCAAGAGTTCGTAACACAGAAAATCCATAGTAGATTGCGTTGACTGTACGTGATAAATCCCAATGGATGCAAAGCGTAATAAAAACTGGCAGCAGGTTGGCACCCACCACTTCCCTGAGCCGTTCCAGCCAAGTGTCATGGACCTAAGCAATAGGTCATGTGACAATCACTAGTTTACTGGAGGTCTTGTGAATGTGTGTAAACAGCATAGCAATGCTGTCACATTCCACTCTTAAAGGCAAAGCTTTAGCATCTTCCACATTCTTTCTCTCTCTCTTTTTTAATGTAAACATTTCGACAGATTCATCTGGCTGGGTTGAACAATATTTGAAGCTAGGATTGCTCCAGCCACAGTTTTCATGATTGGAAGGCACCCTATTGGAGGGCAAGTTGTACCCCGGTCACACGGGCACTTTCAAGGTCCTTTGTACTAAAGCTTCTTTACTTGAAAGGAGCGGGCATTCTGTCACACAGGCGCATGGAGGGAGAATTAGTTAAAATGAACTTCGAGCTGAGGGAGTCTTCTTTTGTCCCATGAGGCTCTAAAGAACTACCCTTGTTCGCAGGTGGCTGACAGCAGGAAAAGAATGTTTTACCTTGAAGCGAATTTAATGCATTTTTATCCTAGAAGTTATAAACCCTAAAAACTCTGCTGATGGCTACAATCTGTCATAGTGGCACACAACTTTAGGGCAGCTGCACTGTAGTGGCAGTGTTGTGGTCAACTGCTTTGGTAGTGCGGCTAGCTGGGGGTGTTAAGATTTTGTCTGCTGCAGGCCAAGGTGTCTTTGTCGTATCTTTTTCGCACCAACAGTGACATGTTTTTTTTGTACTGTCTTATATTCATGAACATGCGTCTGCCGATGCATTTCCAGCTGCTGGGCAAACGTCAGCTAGCTATCCGAACGTTGTTTTCAGCATAAGGCGATATCAAAGAGCATTGTTCTCTCCGGAAGATTTCGCATATGGCGCTGAAGTGGGCGCTCCGATGAATATTTGTACCTCGCACGCTCCATGCCTCGTTGCACATCTTTGAACAGGTCGTGACTGAAAAACAATTGAGAACAGAAAGAAAAACAGAAGCGAAGTATACATATAGCGGGTAAAATACGGTGTAGACAGCAGCGCACTGCTACCAGTACATTCGTGTTTGGCAAATTAACTCCTTTACTTTATACATTCACTTTGATTTAAAGTATCAGTGTACAAAAATATCTTTGATAAAAAACAAAACAAAAAACATGCACAAATGATTTATAGGAGCATCGGAGCCCAGTTATTTTTCTCATCTCTGAGTGATAAGAGCACCAAACACATGTTGTAGTTTTTGTTAAAAGCTTTAACAAAAACCGTGTAGCACCGACTCAACTCCCTTGAGCTAATGCTCCTTCGAAGTCGCTATGCTGTTTTATTTCAAAGGATCTTTCGTATGCCCATGTGACTGGGGTTACAGAGATGCTTTATGTGTGGGAAGTTGGGCTAGTGTGTGCTGCTTTGCGTCTGGAGCAGTACACATAGACAGCAAACGCTTAGAAATTCTTTTGGCAAAAAGTAAATTACATTTTCATGATTTTGCCTATGTCCTATTATTACTTAAGTTTTAGGTGATACAGTTATTTCATGCTGCTCTGTGAAATTTGTATCACAATGTTTTTACTTGCATTGAGATCTCTTAAAAGTGATACTTGAACTATTCTTTTGAGAAGTTTCTTTTGTGTGATGTGCAGAGAGTGTTAAAATGGTGCTTGAAGTACAAAATCACTCTGCTAAACCAAAATGGAAGTACGTGGTCTCCCACACAGAGCAAGGCAAAATAGCAGCAAATACAAAATTTTGCAGCCAAGATTGGTTGATAATAAGGGTTTTATGTACTAGCTTCTTAATGTTTTAAACTGTCTTTAGAAGGTTACATTGTTAATTTGATGTTGTGGTTTGCATGCAGGCCCTGAAATGACCACTGATGATCGGAGCTTTGCTATGCTCTCACTGTGTAGCATGGATGTGGCGAGTACAGTGGCTTACTTTTACCCACGCCTCTTGCCTCTGGTGAGTTTTCTTCCTGCCTATTTTGAAGCCCCAGTCTTGCTACTTTCACAGTTTTTGATAGATTCACGTGGGCATATTTTGGCTCATCAAGAAACTTTCCGAGTTTGCCATCATCGAGCTTTTTGTTAAAGCCACATGCCTTTTCCCACTTTGATATCATTTAGCAACTGTGGTTAACGTGTTTGTGCAGCATGACGTAGATGTGGACTCTGTGGATCTGCCAGTTGCACTACGGTGTACTGCAGAGAAAATCCAAGAGGATGGCTGCTACCTTTTAGGTAAGGGCCAAGTTTTGTTGACATTTGCCTTTACTGTGCTGCATTAAACGGATGTACAAAATATAATTTCAATTTTCAGTGTGTGTTACTGACTACATTGTATAGATATGCCTTGTGCAGTTCATCACATATGGAGGATGTATGCTTGTGTAATAACACCCAAAATTACTCCTGCACCTCAGCCGAGAATTGTAGGCTATATTAAAAAACAATGGGGCTTCTAGTGCAAAATATTGTCTTTATGTTTGCATGTTTTTACACTAAACAATCTCAGGACTTGGCATGTGAACTGGTCTCTCATATTACTGCTATCTGGGAAACATTCAGTGTTACAAAAACAATGCTTTCAATTTGTGTACCTGAATGAATGTAGCTGCAAAAGTTTTTTTAAAAGGCCAGTAAACAATCCCACAGTTCAGAACTTGTGTTGAGATAAGTATGCATTTGTACAAGGTGAATGGGATTCCACAAGAATTTTGTGAATTAGTGCAGTAATAAGGAACCTTTTCATGGCTGCTTCAGCCAGTGTCAGTTTCTTGCTTGGCTTCCCTATTCATCTCCATCACAGAGAGGCATAGCTACCACCTGTCGTCATGGCTATGCCCACTTTGGTAATGCCACATGTTTGCGAATCAGCGCTACTCGCCAGTAAGCGCAGCTGTGAGGCCCAAACCACATCGCCTCAGAGCCACGGCAGTTTTGTTGTGCTTATCTAGACCAATAGATGAGCTCAGTGCCACATCAAGCTCTCCAATGGGAAAAGTGATGTCACTTAGCGAGCGAAGAGTGCTGGTTGATCGCTGGAGATTGGCACAGGGGTTGTCTTTTGAAATTGAGTATCTGCATGATGTGCAGCACTAGGATATCTACAAGCAAGTGATGACTGTGGCCTTCCCTACAAATGAGTGAGCTTATTTGGGAGGTCTAAGAAAAAAAAGCTAGGGCCTGTTTACTGGTCCTTTAAAGGGCCCCTCACCAGGTCTGGCCAAACTGTCTTGTGCAAAAAATTTGGGCTTATCGGATTGTTTCTGATATGTGGAAAGCCCATCTGTAAGTAGTCAAGTATGCTACTGTGCACAGTGATAAGGTATGAAATCGTCATAGGGGCACTAAAGAATAAAGTTATGCTTGGTTAGATTGATGTATTATCAGTGTAGAACACCATTACCATTTTCTGCGTGCCAATAGACAAATTTGTTGCGCCAGAAAGTGCCATCAAAAGCCCCTGGTGTTGCTGGTCAATTTTAATCACCCACACCAGAAAAAGCAGAAGACCTGATTTCACCAACTATGCTGCTGCTTTATGTAAATCAGTGTGTCCAAGTGGGAGTGCTACAGTCTGCAGATTTTACCGACTTGTTTTGGCAACTTGTTTTGGAAAACTGCTGCTAATTTCATAGCTGCCAAATGGCAACTAATGTTAACAAAAGCCTTCATGATATTGTCACAACTGCATTGCATTCTGCTAAATGTTTGCTATTAGCTTTGCCACTAACGAAATGAAAGTGCAAGAACGGTCAGCTAAGTTGACTGAAACCAGAACTTGTTAACGCCACTGTGCAGTGGTATTCATGGCTGTAACATGTAGTAGCAATAACTCTAGCCTACTGCATGCTTTCTTATTTAAAAAATTTATCTAATTTACTTTTTACTTTTCACCTGTAACATGTAGCAGTAGCTGGGTCTTGTCAAAGTATAAGTTCTGATGTCATAGTATGCGGTAACACAATGCACAACAGGAAACACCACTCCAATTTCTCAGTGTAATCACATCCTTGATTATGAATGCTCTGTTGTTGCTGAGAATGGTGAATTTGTTATTTCAAAACCCTTATCTTTCAATCTAGGTCATCTTAGTATATCCCCTGAAAGGGATGCTGGCACAAAAATTTTCGTCTAAATTTTGTTGCTGCAACATGCAGCTGGGGCCCTGTTAGCCACAACACGGCACAACAGTTGTCCCAGTGCATGACAGATAATTATTTACAGCCTTTTTGTCACTGATCCCGAGCTGTGAGACACGGGATACAATCGCCAGAAATAAATCCAAGAACCAACGTCTCAGTTCCCCGAAAAAGATCCCATGAAAGCTTGGACAATTAGGTTGTGGTCTGCTTTGACGCATTAGTGAAATGCCAGCAGTGGTTCAAAGACTGAGTCAGAGCCAAGGGTGATCAAACAAAATAAATATATAATCATCAAACAGGCAGTTACACAAAACGTGCACAAACACAGCTCATCACAATACAAACACAGATGGGTTACAACATGACATGAAACCAACAACGAACATACAAGCCCATGCACTGCAACAAAGAATAAAACACAAAAGAGTCCTATCCGCCAAAGTCCTTCAAGGTGCCGTCTCAACATGAAGCTTGCAGGCTGGGCTTGTCAGCTGGCTCGCGGAGCAGTGTCGTTTTACGTCTTCTTTCTTCTCGCTGGGTCACACGACTACGACTGCTGCTCATGGCTTGTGGTCATTTCTTTATATGGCCTTCAGCAGTCGCCCCTGAAGTTCCGGTCCGGGCCACGTGATCTAAGCACACGCACAACTGAGCGAACCGTCCTGATAAAGCCGGAATGTTCGCCTCTTGGGCGACACCTCTTTCTCCCCCACATGTCACGGCAAGCGTCGGTACGCATTTTCCGCCTCCTCTCTCCTCTTCTGGCTGACTCGTGTGCTCGCCCGCCTTGATAAGATGACGCATTGTCACATTCCACAAATTTCTGCCACGTTCGAGACACAGCCAGCAGCTGCATGACGTTGGGCACCTCTTCCGCACGCAGCTTTTCTTTCCTTGTTGTTTATTGGTGTTCTCTCTAACTGGACACCGGATTTTTCAATGAAGTGGGCACTATTTTGTGACACTTTTTATTGCTGACTAGTTTCAGTTTCTGTTTTGGAGATTTTAGAAAATCAGCTGACGGGCGCAGGTAGCGCCACGTAGCGTGCGCAGTGGAGTAAGCAAATTCGACCATGTGAGCACGCAGAACTGTGACGCACTTTTGCACGGCCAGCAATGCGTGGTCATATGCTTTTGCCAGTCGCACATCCTGCACGTTGTCTTTGTTTGAGTCATCATCGTTAAGCGCAATGATTTTCTTGGGGCTTGGTATTGCTGGGAGTCTACTAACGCAAATGCAGAAAAGTGGCAATGGTCGCTAGGACATTGTCATTGCCAGCTGCACTGCTTGGAGCTCCGCTGCCGTGGTGATGTCGTGGAACTTGGGGCCCATATTAGGTCACCTTTGGTATTGTCGATGTCTGTGGTATTGCGCATGCAAACTTCAATGTTCATTTAAATTACCTTTTGAGCTATATTCACTGGTGATATTTGGTAGATCGTGTGTGCATGTTTATGAAAATCGATCGCGTAGGCTATAGAAGCAGCAAAATTTTAGCGTCAGTGCCCAGTCACACTTGAAAAAAACAAAAAAATGAAACAAGCTTCTGCACGCTCAATAAATTTCAGTGCTGCATAAATACACAGCAGTGCAAGTGCTGCCTGTAATCACCAGGCAAGAAATTGGCAAGGAAAGTTCTTGTAGTTGTTGTCTAGTAGACTGTATTCACCTGTGAGAAATAACAAAATAAGGAAAAGAAAAAGGCTATCTTATGCCATATATCCAAAGAGCACAGAATGCACACAGCTGCAAACACGTTACATTTTTCCTGCCTGCTGATGTACTACTTAAAGCCCACATATCATGAATTAAGTTCTATAAGTAAAATCTTAAAACTTCATAGCCCACCCACATGCACACAACATTCTGAATAAACTCTGAATAAACCGTCTTGTAATTTTCACAACACTGCGTGTCTGTCTTGTCTGTCTATTAAGCAAGTATGGTTTTACTACTAATTAAGGTTAAAGAGAAGTCCAATGTGCTCAAGTAAACTTTATGGTTTTATCTATTAGACAAGCAACATGGTGTGTAGTAAAGTTCTACTCAAGCAGTGTAACCACCAGCCACCTGAAATGAGCTGTGTCCTAGCAGAACTGTATAGGCATCACTTATGTTAAGGTCCCTAAATATGTACTTCTTTCTGGCCGAAGTTTCATATAGAGACAAAGACAGTTGTCAGAGGTGCCGCTGTGAGTATAAGGGCATCGGTCAGCCACACTTGGAAGGGCAGCTGCACGTTCGCTTGGGTGCTTGCCATGAGTAACATTTTGCCAGATTTTTCACTTCAGTGTGTCGGCTAACTGGTCATTGCAGTGATTACTCTCGGCCAAATAATCCTGAATGGGCATTCTTTAGCAGGTCGAATCATAGGTTGCTGCCGGTGGTTTGATTGAGTGAGTCTATCAAGTGGTGCAGTTTCGTCTGCATTCATGCCTACACCAGCTTTTCTTATACTTGCACAGTTGCTTTTCGGGCTTACATGACACAGAACACCATGAATAGGCCTAGCTGGGTGACAGGCTAACATAGCTTGGGCTAGAAATTATGGTGCGCTCGACCGTGCGTTGGCCACCCGCAGCATTCATCTTCTGCTATTATGGTTTACTCTGGGGCATCACAATACTGCCAATGGCAATTTCACGCGTTGATTGAACAAGGAAGCCTGTATATGAGGCTATCCTGGCATTACAGCTGTGATGTGCTGTTGCTAGATATTAATGATATGTGTGGCGTCCAATTGGAGAGTTGTGGTTTTCCGCAACCAACTCTCGTAACACTAACGAGTTAGAACCTGCATTACTGTCTTTTACTTTTTTTTTATTCCATTCGCTTATGCCATTGCAATAACTGTCACCTGAAAGCATCGTTGGAGTCCTTCTACGGAAATACAGCACAAATTGAAATAAACTCAGAGTTCATATCACTAGGTTATTAAAGCTACACTGTCCCTTGCATGTCTCTCTGGTTTCACTTATACACTTCCGTTATCCAACTACAGCTTTTTATGTGTATAGTTTTCCTGCCTAACAGATTGTCAGTAATTGCTGATTATGAGGCAAGGGGTAGTGGAGTGCTCCAAAAATTTTGGTTCATTAATGTTTACTATGATGCATAGTACATGCCTCAATCATAAGCATACTTGTGTCAATCAAAAATGCGACCGCCACGTCTGGAATCGAACCCGCATCTTTTGGGTCAGCAGCGAAGTGTTTAACAGATAGTGAATTGGTGTAGGAGTTTATGTAACAGTGCATATAGCATTCCGAATTGTGCTAGCCTCATGCAGTGTCCTGTAAGTAAATGTGAGCGGAACTAATGCCGTTCCGTATCCAATTTGAGGCAGTAATTACTTGCAATTGTCGATACAAATTTTCCATGAGCAGTAGCACATGTTGGACTTAAAACTGCGTTTTTAGACTGTGGCGGGAAAACTGGCAGGTGCAGTGGAAAAGACAGAAAAAAAAAAGGAATTTTGAAAAAGTTTCTTTCACTGCTTTCCTCTACTTGTCACTGGACAGGATGGACAAGTGGCAGCACGAAATAGTGTGTTCTGTTTGTGCGTAAAAAGGTGCGAACGGCACTTAATAAACAAGTGCACAATTTCAGCAGTAGTGCTGAAAAAATGTGTTGTGCAACAGACACTGGCAGAGGAAGTGCGGTCGTTCATCAGGATGTTTTCGACTATGTTCTTACAGTCATTATCATGCTGTTTTTTCCATGGTGCAGTTTTCTACGTGTCCTTCCACAATTTGCAGAAGGCACAGAAGTTGGTCAGGGTGGCACCTCCAAATTGGGCCTTCACTCTTTGCAGCTCTAATGCCAAGCGGCTACCTCTGTTTGGCACTTTGCGTCAGCACAGCCACTGTGATTTGAAGTTTGTTGTGCATCTGTAAATAGTGACAAAAGGAAAGTTTTATACTGGTAGTGGTGCCATATTTTGCCTGCATATTGAGCAAGTAGCGGCATGTGCGAGACTTACTGTGAATTTCTTCTTTGGTGGCATTGTCAATGTCCGCAGCTGCAACTGTCGTAATTTCGGTTGTCGGGCATTCTGCGGAATGTTCTCACGGCCTTTTTGCAGGTGGGCGCTGTGTTTGGGCACGTGAATGCTGCTTTAGCTTCGTTAAGTAGGAAGGCACACCTTCGAAAATTCTTGGTATGGCATCTTCCACCAGTTTGTGGAGATCACGAAGCAGTGACACAACGCTTCTGTTCACTGTGCACATGTCCGCACAAATGATGTCTTCGGCGCAGAAATGTTTTTCACACACGCACGCGAACATCCTTGGACTCGAACAAAAACCCAGCTGTCTCTTGTCGCAGGATCGCTCGCTTCCACTTCTCACGTTGTTCTATGTTGGCTCGTAAACAGAGCAAGGATGCTCTTTTGTCGATGCCCTTGTGTTCCGACCAACAGCTCGGCACGCAGCAAGTGTTAGGCATCACTCACCACGTGGAGAAATACGTCGCAATGACAACAACGAAAAGTAAAAGTAACAACCACACACACCACCACGCCGGGCCTACACTCTGCTAATGGCGATCACCTTTCCGACAGCCCCCGCTGGCCTCCTCGTACCCCTCCTTGCTACACCAGTGCCACATGCGGCAATTTGTGAAGCTCTCCCATATAATGATGTGGGAGTTTCATGACCAGAAAAAGGTATTGAGGGACCCTGCGTACATTTAATGGACAAGAGCACTGTGATATTGCTGGATGTGTGGGTGCTTGCTCCTGAAACCACACCTGTTGATAGCCGTAATAGACATCTCATTTGGTAGCCCCCCCCCCCCCCATTCTTTGTTTCTTTGATGGCTTAATATAGTGCAGTTGCCAAAGCTGCATGGCAGTACATTGTTACCAGCTGGCAGTCATAGGCCTATCATAAAGGGGTAGAAGCCTATAAAATTTTGGTTCTTACTAGTTTTGGTGGTCATTAAATAAAATAGCTACATGCAATTAAACTGTGCTTCAAACCCTCAACTTTTCAGAGAATGGCATCCACATGTTCCTCTGGATTGGAATGGCTGTTGATCCAGACTTTCTGCAAAATGTGTTTGCACAGCCTGTGGCAGCCAGGATAGACATTGACAAGGTATGGAGAAAAAAAAAACTATTTGTACAGTAACTTTCCTTGTAAAGCTCCAGAATCATTCTAGTCGCAGTACTCTTCACTTGATTATCTAGCTGATTAAGTTTCTGCTATATACCTTGATTGGAGGCTTTTTTATTGTCTATTAACTCTTAAATTAAAATTTGCTTTGCATTAAACAACATAATTACATGTGGTAAAAGCTTCCATATAATCTTAAAAAAGTCTCACACTACATTTAACACATTGAGCTTTGACAAGTCATGGACTGCATATTGGAGGCTTACACAGCACTTCCTCCAGGTCATTCCATTATACACAAGCCCAGTGCATCGATGGGTGAAATGTGGTGGGTGTTGCTTGTGCCTATTACTTCCCCTGTTTGTTGCATGGTTTTTGCACTGGTAATTAAGTGTGCAGCTGTTCACTGTGCTGTGTTCAGTCACTTCATGAGTTTCTTTTTAAAATTGTATGTATTCAAATGGCTGTAAAATCCTGTGCCTCATGCAGCATTATTATTTTCTTGGTGAATAAATGTTTGCTTTTTACAAATGTGCAGTATCAATCCTTAATTGACTTCAGTGTGATTGTTCTGCAAACATAAACTTCAGCACTTTAGTTTTGAAGCTATATATAAATTATATAAATTTGAGCTCGGCGTTTCGTTCAATACTCGGCATGCAAATGCTGCACATCACACCCAACAACATTCAAGAAGATGACTATGCTGTGGATGTAAATGAGTGAGGGCCAAAAATGTTTTAGCATCAGTGCATGGTAGTTACAAATTATGCAAGCATGCATAGCTGAGAGGGGGATACGCTCATGTGCACGCTTTCAGTTCACACTGACAGCAGCGTCGAGGGAAGTGCAGCAAGGATGGAGGGGCGCGACCAGAATGTGACGGGAGGTGGGAGCTGCAACATTGCAAAATCCATATGAAAGAAAGCGTGTGCGCCTCTCCACTTTGGCTATGTTTTGTGCTGTGTAGTTGCCACTGCTGCCACAAGGTACCGCTGTGTTCACTGCGGGTACGTGGCATTATGCTACTGGAAGTATGAGAAGGTGGTCAAAGAAAAAAAGACAAGAAAATTTTTAAGGCCATGGTGTGCACTAGTGTAACCTTTCCTTTTGCTTGTCAGTGTACTCACTGAAATGAAAAGAGGGAGAACTTGCTCTGGGCTTACAAGAAGCTTACTAAACCTTGGACCTCTATGTTTCAAGGTTTAGTTGTGAGGTTCAGAAAACAAGAGGAAGCTCGTGCCCCTGCGACTGTACATAAATGCAACCAACGACATTGCAATGCTGAACAGGGGTTCAGCGTTGCATCGCCGTTCATTATGGAGTGAAATATGCTGGGGAACGGGAGGGAATGTCATTGGCAGCAGTGCAATGGGACGCTTAGGGTAAGTGTGGCGGCAGCACTAGGAAGGTGGAGGGAAATGTGAGAGGCGGCATGCTAGAACGTTCTGGAAATGACAACAGTGCAGTTGCATGCCTTGTATAGACCCTTTCACCGGCGGGTTCCCAGCGACCTGCAAACCAGTCCGTGCCCCTAGGACGCTTCCGGTTGCTGGGGTCCCCAAGTGCTGCACTCCTGCGTTCTATTGTTGTTGTCCTCACCCCCAGCAAGAGTACAAAGGGACGCAAGCACTTGCCCCTCGCCAGAAGTGGCCTGGGGGATGCGAGGGACGCGTTTGTTTGTAAACACTGAAAGGGTCTATATGTCGCTGTGGGGGCTCAGAGCTTCATTCCACATTACTATGGGTGAGGACACACCTGGCCCTAGTTGTGGGCGAGGAAGACTGAGAAAGCACTGCACATCAGAAGACTCTAGAGCAGCCTGAAATGCTGCTTGTTGTAACTTCCATCGGAAACAAGTGGCTATGAACAAATCTGTGGCTTCCTCTTAATGAAAGCACCAGATCAACAGAAGGACCAACTTGGCTCTCGCCTTGATATTTTTAGGGAGTTCTAAGCATTCCCCATAAGTTTTGTGGCAAGTGATTCGTGAGATAATAAGCTCCTTCAGTGGGGTCATCTCTTGACAACTTGGAAAGATGGGTTAGGACCCCTTTGAAATCGTAAGTTTGTAGGGACTGTGTAGTTGTTTATTATTTATTTCAAATACCTGAAGTCAAGCTTTGTGCTAACGTCTATTAATTAGCAAAGCTTCTATACTGCTACATAGGAATTTGTCTATGCTTTACCCTCCAGTTGTTGTGTTTCAGGGGCTTGACATTCCTTGTTACGTTGATTGATGCTCTGATAATTACAGTTCCAGTCATTCTTTAAGTTAGTCTTTATTCATAAAGTGAATTTATATTGTTACAAAACATTGATATGTTGGTACAAAGCAGAGTATCATTTCATCAATGTCCCTGTCATTTGCATGCCTTGTGAACTGCCTGCATAATGTTGTCTCTGTAGATAAATTTAATTTGATGTCCAAGGGCACATCTTGGCTGCCCATCATCTGACAGATCTATATTTTTTGTATACAGACATCTCTACTAGAGCTGAACACACCTATCTCCAGACGTGTGCGGGACATCATAGCCCGAGTACGCATGGAAAGGCAGCGCTGTATGCGGGTGAGCTGTCAAATCTTTCCGTTCCATCATGTCCTGGAGCTTCCTTTCTTATAAAATGTGGTTAAGTATGGCACCAAAGAGCATTGCCAGCATTCTGGATAGTTTGACAGGTTGCAATGCAATTTGATGATACATTTTTAACTAAAACCCCAAAATAATTGATACTAGTAGCATTTTAGAGAGCCTGGCAACAGATGATAAAGCAAGTGATGTCAAGCACTTAAAAGAAGCGCATAGCTACCCTTACTGCAGTCCTTCCAAGTTTAATGGAGCTACTGAAATAACGAATGCTTGCTTACAGAAGAATGTTTATTTAATACAATTTTGCATCTGTTTTATAGTTCATGTAGCAAATCTTTACTATTAACGTCATAACAACGGAATGCTTCCTTCTTTAATAGTAGTATTATGGATGGACTTGTTTCCGTCCTCTTTGTAAGTGAAGTCTGTTAAACTTATTGTGTTGTAATTAGCTTTTATTGTCTTCTTTTAGTGTTTGCAGGTCAAACTTCGTTTGCTATGAAGCTTGATTATTAGAACTGCCAAGGGCAATTTTTCATTCTATCCCTGTGCGAGTGCCTCACATACCTTCTACATATAATTGTGGGCCTCCGCTGAATTAGGGGCTACAATTCCTCATTCATTATTTCGATACACAATGGAAGTTTGTGTGTGTTGAGACAATTTTAGAAAGGCATCTGGTTCTGATCACCTGTCATTTTCAAACTGCAAGCAGAGAGCCATTACCATTTTTTCTTCAAGAATGCACAATATGTTTTACTACCTGCGGAACATAAGGAGACTGCAACAACTTGTTGCTTTGGCAAGTTTGTTCATCTTGCGACAACTTGAAGCAGCATGACAAAATAAAGAGGGCAAGAGTGAAAAACAGAACACAGCATGATGAACACTGAGCTGCCAACTGAAACATTATTGAAAGTACACTATCTTGTGTCGTGTAAAGAAACGTCAACAATAATCGAAGGACCAACGCATGCAGCCCATACAAACAGGTGTTTGTCTAGAAAATACATCTCATGAGTAGTCAGAGTGATGCTGTAGTTACACATTTATCCTTAGCTTTTACGATGTTGTAGGCTTCTACAATTTTTCTTGAATGCTTCAGGAATCTAGTGTCACTTTATATTGGTGTACAAACCCATTCTTTACAATGCATAGCTAAATGGCTACAGTGCCTATTTTTTACATTGCTATTGTGCTGTTTTGCCTTGTCATTAAAACATTGTGTGGT
Organism: Hyalomma asiaticum; assembly: GCA_013339685.2. NCBI lineage: Eukaryota > Metazoa > Arthropoda > Arachnida > Ixodida > Ixodidae > Hyalomma > Hyalomma asiaticum. Next base: position 196,244,385 of record CM023481.1, on the reverse strand, counting down.
TTATCTGATGATTTCAAATTATTCATACTACAAAGGTTACAAAACATTGAGAGTTTACAGACGGTGGAAAATGCATGGTTGACGTGGTGCCTGTTGGCTACTGTCCTTATATTGTGTGATAACCTACAGGCGTAGACTATCAGATGCAATCAATAAACCCTGTGAGTGTGAAGTCAACAGTAGCATATTGCAACAGGTAGAACTCCTTAAATCATCTAGGCATCCTCCTTCCATCATTGCCATTATGTGTGAAACACTGCTATAAGAACGATCAGGAAGGAAAAGTGATGAACTAGAAAAGGCAAAAAAAAGAAGAAAAAGACACTTCATGTGGCACCTTACATTTGTAGGTTATCGCATAACTTAAAAGTAGCAAAAAGGCACTCTCAACCTTCCTGTTTTCTGCCCCTGTCAACTTTCGATTCTTTGTAACACTGTAAATAATTCAAAAGGCCATGTTGCGACTATGGTATTCACATCAACATGGTCGGCGTGAATTTTGAAGTCTACAATAGCAGTGCTGGAGTTGTGGTTGGCGCAAAGTGTCGAAGTATGGGGCCATGGAAGTGGTGCTGCAAACAAAACTGAATAAAAATGAGTCACAGACTGTGCCGTTATCATAGCCTCCAAGAAAGGCCAGTGTTGTCAGTGACAAAGACTACATACGCTCTACTCAGCTAGCCTGCACTTGGTAGACCTGGTAAGTGAGTGTTAAGTTTGGTCGTGTCTGTACCCACTGCTTGTGTGGCACTGCCTCCCTGAGAAATGTGCTTTGAGAACAAGTGACCTTCCTTCAATTCAACTGACCAGAAAAGAAGGCTGCAACCTTTTACAGAGGCTTTATTATATACCTTTTGGCCTAATGCTAGGTTGTTTGCTTGGTGGATGGTGTCACTCAGAATTGAGTTCGTGTTTTCTCCACCACAACTTTGCCCTGCTACGATGGTCTAGTGGATATGGTACTCGGCTGCTGATCCGAGGGTTGCGGAATTGAACCCTGGCCGTGGCGGCTGCATTTCTATGGAGGTGAAATGTTGAGGCCCGTGTACTGTGCGATGTCAGTGCACATTAAAGGGACTGACAACCGATTTTTAAGGACCCATATTTTTATGGCGCAATGGAAAGCTCGCCCTTCGTACTGTTTTCACCTGCAGTGGTTACTTCCAAAAGCGTGTGGATATTTCGCATGCGGAATTTTTCGATCTGAGGAGCCTCTGAAAAAGGCAGAGTGCGTACTCTAGCAACGTTGAAAAGTGGTCGCAATGCCGATAATCCGCCTCGCTTCCGGACATCGTTCCGCTTTCGCAGGAGTGAGTGTAGCTGTGATTAACCACCCACACTTTGACCTGTTCAACTACTTTTCGAAATAAAAAGACAGTGCGACGAGCTGGCATTGTTTGCCAGGCCGATATTGTATTTGTAAGGCATTCTTTCGCATGTCCGCGCCTACTTCATGAATGGCGAGGCTCCGGCGCTGCCACTCTGACCATAGCCGAGCCAAGCCAGACCAGCTAGATCCAAAACCACGCTTTCGCACGTGACGGCAGAAGCGTGCAGTAGCAACGCACGCTACAAACAAAGGGTTATCTGCACATTGTAAGTGACAAAAAGCTTATAATATCAAAAGTCTCATGCGGTCCGATCCTAATAAAACAGATAAAATATTGCGTAAATTTGTAGAAGGTCACGTGACCGCACTCTAACTCTAGTACGTATGTTTGCCGCTTGAGTTACCATCTATCAGTTTTCGCGACTTTGCATGAAGAAATAAAAACATAAACCCGTGTTTATTGATGAAAAGTGGCGTCGTTTGAGTCATTGCAACACACAGTCTTTCCGCCAGTGGGGTCATCTCAATTCAAGTTTTGGGTGGTTGTCCGTCCCTTTAATGAACACCAGGCGGTCAAAATTCTAGGGCCCTCCACTACGGTGTCTCTCATAATCACAGCTGGTTTTGGGATGTAAAACCCCAGAAATCAGTTCATCAATCCACCGCAACTTTCTCACATTACTTATTATTTTCCTTTGTTTTCACAATGAATTAACTGGAGTTAGCAGCCAACGTTACTGCATTTAGAGTTTAAATATTCATTACAAGCAAGACCATTGACTACGATGTCAGGATATTTCCTCCTTTATAACCAATTGTCTTCAGGAGCTTGTCTGTTACGAAAGAGGTCAAACTGATGGGAGAGATAGAGCAGCCAACCAGGGGAGTAAACATTGTATCTTATACCCACTTGTCCGTTATATTAGTGTATCTTATAAAGGTTTTCAGCTCTATATAGGTGCAACTTCAATAGCCATGGCTGGAAAACCACAATTGCATTGAAATTCAGTCAGTTGAACCAGGAAATCATTCTTTCTTGAATCGTTATAAGTTTATTTCCTCATTTTGCATGCTATGCTTGTTGCTAAAATAATGAAAGTTTTCTTTGCTTAAGCTATGAGTATCAGCATGGTCTTGCATATTATTATTAATAACCTTGCATATTAATTGCTTGTTCCATAGCCTACAGACGTCACAGCAGCAACATTATAGCGAAGCATGCATCTGATTCTGGTGCATGCTTTTGGTAAATGCTGAGTCACTTGCCATCATAGTTCTGTTTAGATAGGATTTGTTACTTTACTAACTCAGGGAAGTTCTAACAGTGCTAAACAATTGCCGTATGCCCTAAACCACTTAATAATGCTGTTATGAGCTGAATCAGGGGTGACACATCAGAAACAGACTTGGAGCAGCTCACAACATTTAATACGTTGTCTTCGGAGCTTAAAAAGTTGAATTTGTAGCAACCCAGGCAGTCAAGTAGCTTGTTCAAAAAGAGAGGGTCAAGTAGACTTCTCAAAATTAAGAATAAATTCTCATTGCACCAAAATTGTAGATACATAATAGTCTTTCAGTTAAGACCAGTGACATGATTTCGCAAATTACTGCTTTGACTTCGTAGATTTGCTTATTTAGCTTTTGAAAGGTGCCCAGCACTTCTTGTAGGATGATTAGTGTTCTCTTTTGTTAGAATAGTCTCATCACTTTGGATTTCGTCAAGATTTTTCTGCTTCACACCATAACGAAGAAGCTCTTCAGCACATTGCGCTGTATTGTAACACTGCACTACTGTGCTGGCAATAATTATGGAAGGTACTGCAATGTCATGTAGATTTTCAGCATTCCACATGTCTTGGAGCATACCTATGCCAAGTTTCATTAATATAGAATACATCTAAGCCTATAACTTCTGCACATGAATGCTGAAAGTTCCAAAAAACTTCAAATTGTGAAAAACAGATTCAAAAGCTTGAGAAGCTTGTATCTTTAAAATATTACATTTACAGGAAGCTTTGTCAAAATGAAGGGATGCAGTACAAAATGCAATCAGAATTGTTAGCACCCTTTCAGCACAGTAAAATTGTGTTCCTCATGGTTCTTGTAGCCGGTTGCGCATCGGAATTTTTTAGCACATCTTAGCGGCGAAGCCAACATTTGCAGTACACGAGTGCTAGTTCCACTGTAGTATGCAAGCACTGGCTCTGCTGCATTATGCGGGTGCTAGCTCTGTCGCAGTGCGCGAGTGCTAGCTTTGCTGCAGTATGCGAATGCCAGCTTCGCTGCAGTACGCGTGTTAACTCTGCTGCAGCACACGAGTGCTAGTTTCGTGGCTGTGCGCAGGTGTTAGCTTCGCCACAGTACCCAAGTACTGGCTTAGCCGCTGTATGCTTACGTAACTGCTAGCTTTGTCACAATGCGCAAATGCTTGCTCTGGCGCAGTACCCAAGTGCTACTTCACCGCAGTACACGAGTGTTATGCAGCGGAGCGTACTACCTGTGCAAATGGGCCACTTGTCACCAGACATAGCAAATCAGCATCATAATTGTCATCGTCATCATCATCAGCCTATTTTAAGTCCACTGTAGAACGAAGGCCTCTCCGAATGATACAAAATATTGCCCCTTAATTTACAAACTTCGAATAGTAAAAGCTGATTGCGAACCGAATAGCAAGCGTTATTCGAAAATTATTAGAAAACTCCAATATTCACGCAACCCTGGTTGGAACCCTTTCAGCAAAGCAAAATTTTTGTTCGCAGTTCTTGTGGCTGGCTACGTGCATCCAAGTTTCTGCTCATGGAAGTAGCTGGGTGCACCAAGCTTATCGCATCGATCTCGCATAGGACCATAAAGGGGGACCTTTGACTGGTGTTAGATTATTTTCAGAGAAACCAATGTTGTTTAGATGCAGATTGACAAACGTCATGGCAGCGCTAGGCTCAAACCCGATGTTGGAGGATTGTGAGCATCGGCTGTCATGTTATGAAGCATCCTACACTGCCTTCCACGGTATTTGCGTCCGGTTATGGCGTTCTGGGCATTGGGCTTCGCACTTTTCTGGGCTTGTGATTACGCAGAAAATGTGGACAGAATGCAGAAAAATGCAGGCACAGTGCATCAGTACGATTAGCGATGCGTAAAAGGTAATAATAAATGCACACAGCTCCCTTAAAATGAAAAAAATAATAATAATAAACTCCCCTTTGTTTATTGCTGGGGACGCAGCAACGTCGACACGGAAATCGAAGTGCCCGCACCAACACACTATACACGCAGAAAAAGAATCTCGGGTGCCTGAGATTCGGCCACGTAATGCTTGCTGCACAACTCTGCCCTTTTTTCCCACCGAAACTGGCGTGAGCACAAAAATACTTCCTTTTAAGGCTGTTTTGGAGCATGTCAGAGCAATTTTCCCAGTTGTTATGCTTTTGAAGCAGCTCATTGCAGGAAAACGGAATTGTATCAGAACTGTGCAATATGTGCAGCTTTCTCACCCCTGGCTGAATAGACATGGTCTGTGAGAAGTTGGATGCTATATATTATGATATTAATAGCCCTACTAAGCACAAGGGAACTTCTGCTCAATGGCTGTGTTATGGATGTGAAGTGTGCAAGAAAGGGTGGTAACTTGCAACTGTGTATATATGTGCAGCTGACATTGGTGCGCCAAGGGGACAAGATGGAGCTTGTGTTCCGGCAATTCCTTGTGGAAGATCGGCATGGAGACTTAGGCCCTTCGTATGTGGACTTCCTTTGCCATCTGCACAAGGAAATCCGCAACCTGCTCAGCTGAGGTCCCATACTTGTGTCTCCAGTCCCATCTAGCAAGCTTTTGTGCAACACCGCTGCACCTATAAGACGGGCCTTGTTTCACTGCTCCCCTCAATGGGCAGTGCCTACACTCTGGATGTCGCCGAGCAGCACCTGGCAACTGACTACACTTCTGTTTGAAGTGACCATCACAGGGGATGGAAACAGTGTCTCAAACATGTGCTGTTTTAAAGTGTTGATGAAACTTTGCAAGAGGCTGCCTTGATATTCCTGTTACCAATTTGTTTTTCCCTTTGTAAGCATGCGCACGACAACTTGATTCCAAAGCGCCTTCCTCCGTCCCATCCCATTTTTTTCTTTTTCTGACAGTAAATTTCTGAAAAAGCTTCTGTCAAAAAATGCATGGTTGAACTGTGCGGGGAAAGTGTTTTCTCTGTTGACACTGCCTCTCCCTGTTGATGACAACAGCAGACAGCCTTCAAAATTACTGCAGAGAGGTTTACAAAGTGGATGACTGTTAACCAGAACTACCAACAACCGTTTCCTTTAGAAGCTTGTTGTAAAGTTTTTCTTGCTTGCGGTATAGACATGTCACTTTTTTTCCCCTTTATAGGTGTCTTGTAAATCATATCAATGTTTAAATAATAGCTTTTTAAAGCGCTGCTCGTGGATGTTCATAGAGGTCCAGAAATTGAGGATGCCTTTGTTGTGACGTCTAAGAACATCCAAGGACGTCTGTAAACTCGCTCATATTATTTTTGTGCATTTGCTTTTTTTTTTCTTTGCAGAATGTGGCTCCGAGAGCACCCTGAAAAAAATAGTACTGCTGGTGCATGGCAATTATTAGGTCATGATAAATGAATTAGTTCTAAAGTGCAGCCTTCTTTTTGTTGGCCCACATTGAATAACAACATCCATTTGCTCTCAGCTGTGTGTGATCCAGCAAAAATTGTTGTAAACTAATGTTTCCAGTTGCTTGTGGCTTGGCGTGATGTCTGTGGTTTGATGGATATGGCCGTGTAAGATGAGAGGTTCAAATGAAATAGAAAGCTAATAAAGATTTTTCATCTATTTTTTAGCGTCTGTGTTTTGTCATTTCTGACTTGTGACTTTATATTCATAGGTAAAACTTTATTCAACCGTATTTTCTAGGTCGGCATTGTAAGAATTGCAGGCCTGCTGACCAGAAAGCTTGCTGCACATTTTTGGGCTCAATAAGCCCTTAAAGCTTATGCTAATGGTCCATAAAGATAAAGTTATGCACCAAGAGGATGAAGTGCACAAACAGTAAGAGCGAGTAATAGTAATATGCAAACTAATGTAATTCAAATCCAACTTTCTCATACTTTGAATCCACACAAACGTCACTGGCTGCTACCAATCAGAGTGCTGCTCTTGAATTTCAATGATTACTGAATCATTTCATGTGTTTAAAGATCCACAATAAAATGGGATACTGAAATTATGAATGGCAAATGAAATGGGCACAGTTCAAGAGTGCTAAACATTGATCTTAATTGAGACTATGAAACCAGTAAAACTGTCAGACTACATAGACTAGAGTAGGTGTGGCCATTACATTACAATTTTTCGCTTAATGCTGGCTACTGTTGCCTATCCATAGGTGACTACCTTAGTAAAGGCAATTAAAAAGGATGACAGTGCCTCCATATAAGAGCTAGAAACGCAGATTAAGATATACAAGAGCATTCAATGATTCACACAGGTGGCAATCACTGAACATATCGCTAAAAACAATGGAGAACAGGGAATGTCACTGGAGCTCCAGAGACATTCCCTGTTCTGCATTGTTTTGTAGCAATTTGTTCATTGGATTCAAGCCTCCATCTTCCCCTGAGCTTCTCTTTTAGTGTGGATCACACAGGTGGCGACACTCCTTGCATCAGCAGCTCGACTGGACGTTGTGGTGCTGTATCGTTCCCAAATGGTGCCATTATACTCCTGTCTGCATAGTCTTGTCTATCATCTGCTTCAAGCCCTACTACAGACTCCAAGTTATATATGCTCTCTGTGCTTGGACTTTATGTTGCATGTCACTGCATAAATTTTATTGTCTGTCTGTGCACGTTTCTCTCTCTCGCACATTGATGCTCCCTTGCCGCAATCATTCTGGGTAAATGTTCTCGCTCAAGAACTTACCAATTTTTGTGGTGCAAGCTGGTTACATGTGTAGCACATCTTCGAAACAATGTGCCCAGAAGCTTGCCCCGATGGCATTGAACGCAAACTCTCTCATGGGCTGTGGCACAGCAACCGGTTCTGTGGCACAGCAACCGGTTTTTAACCGTTGACGTCCTTTTGCTCTTGTACTGCCCAAGTCTTTCCTCGCGTCACTCCCCCACGCCTGCTCGGGCACTTGCCTGGGCTGCGGAGAGATAAGGGCAGTTCCTCACAGAACGTTGTTGCTTTCAGTTCTTTAATAATAACAATAATAATTGATCGGGTTTTATGTGCCAGAGCCATGATACGATTATGAGGCACACTGTAGTGGAGGGCTCTGGATTATAATTTTGTCCATGTGGGGAGATGCACGCAAATCTAAGTACATGGGTGCTCCTCTTTTTTTTTTATTGATTGAGTTAACTTTATTTCAGTCCAGAGAAGACGCAGGGGAGACCTCGCGCCATCCGGCTAGTCCCACATAGGGACCACCAAGCCGAGCTTGACGGCCCAATCGAGGTCACTCTGAATGGCCAGGGTTTGGTCGTTGAGTTCGGAGCTGCTCAAGAGTGCAACCCACCCTTCCTCACTGAAGGTAGAACTGGCGAGTCCAATGCACAGGCTTGTAAAAGTCGATGAGTCACTTCCTGCGCCCTGCATAATTAGGCAAGGTGCTGGAGGGGTAATACCAGACCTATCTAGGAGGTGTTGGTAATACCCATCTCATTTGGTTAGGTTATGAAGGAGTTAGTTTTCCCTTGGTGACCAGGATGTGAGATCTCATTACGCCCGGGTGACCAATTTGCTGGTTGATGTAGAGTGACTTCTTCAGGGAAGGACAACGTCTGAAAGTGCAAGTTCGCTGACCTGTGACAGCTCGAAGCAAAAACTCTCCCCTGAGCAACCTAGTCAAAACGATATGCACGTGGTGGACAGCCAAATCCCAGTCACAGAGTACTTTGACGCTGTTGTGCTGTTCTTGAATAGGAGCCCTCCGTTAACGTTCAACCCTTTCTCTTGTAAATCAATTCCCGTTTATTTTGAACTCGTACTCCGGACTAACCGCTATGCAGGTTTAGTGGTACAGGGCGTTGCTTGTTAAAGGCCCAACTCCGGCAATTTTTTGGGGTCAATGGTTCTCAATAGGCCTCGTGCGCTCCTGTTTCAAATCGTGCGTGCAGCGCCGCTGTGGCCACTGGCGGCGGTCGCCGGAAAAAACTGCGAGTTCTCACGGCCGGCCTGCTACAGTGTACTACTATAGGCCTATAAAATTCGCTGGGTGCGTTCCTTGGTGCACTTCCATCATTTGTGCAAAATTACAGGCACAGGAGATGCGCAGATTGTCTGCAGTTCAATTTTGCTGGCTTCCTACAAGTATTGGCCGCACTGTGTGTTGACGTCATTTTAGGTAAAGCGACAGAAGCGACAAGTACTATATCATGGCCTTCGAGATCTGCGCGCGTCGCCAACCTTCGCGACATTACCGCCAGGGGAGCCTGTGCGTCGTCTGCAGTCTGCTACTCACAGGCTCACAGGCAGAGGCCACAAGATGAAGTCAAGCAAAAATGGGAAACATATCTCGAGAAAAAAGCCCATGGTACAGAGTTTAGTTGAAGCCAAGATTAAAGGCCAAAGTGAACGGTGGATATCGGACATTAGCTGAAATCGCTGGGTAAGAAAACTGTAACTATGCAACGGCATATTGTGGATGAAGAAGGAAATAAATTATAGGGGTACGACGCACTGACTTACATTCGAAACGCAACGGCCGACTCCTTTAAGAATGACGAGCCTCCCTTTACGACGTGTAACAGTAGCAAGGAAGACCAAGTGGAAGAACTAGTTCTGGATAATTACAATTGGAAGAAGGCGGAGGAAAAGATTCCCAAACGCACAGCCACAGGATTAGATGGGGTTAGCATTACTGTAATAAATGAGCTCGGAAGAAACAGCAAGGAAGCCCTGTTGAATGCAATTGAAAAAAAGCTTACAGGACAGGCGAATACCGGACAGTTGGCGTCAAAGTAGGATGAAGTTCATTTATAAGGGCAAGGGAGAGAAAAATAACATTCGCTCATATAGACCACTGACCATTACATCAGTACTCTACAGGTTGGCGATGCAGCCAATTAAATTTAAAATGCAGATACGGACAGAGCATAATGGCACTTTTGGCGAACTCCAAAATGGATTTCGAGTCGACAAGAGATTAGATGATAACCTTTTTGCGCTTACTCAGTGTATAGAAATAGCCGGAAAAGAGAACAGACCTTTACATTTGGCATTTTTGGATATTAAGGGTGCGTACGACAATGTAAATCAGAATATTTTATGGGACATAATGAAAGAGGCTGGTATAGGGGATGGCTGTATAGAGCTCTTAAAGGAGTACTGCCACGAAAATTTTCAGTTGGCGTTTTTTTGCATGAAATGAAAGGCCAAGACCTCCAGAGCCCAGAAAACGTACTGGTAAGCGTGAGCGCACCGTGAAAATTTATTTACAGCATGCCTTTAAAAGCCGGTTTCGGTTCCTACTGTAGCCTGACGTCACGACACAGTATGTGCATAGTAATGAGCCCTCGTGACGTGTTCCCGCAAAAAATCGTGACGTTTTCGCCTAGTGGTCTCTCGCGCACAGCGCCTGCAGCAAGTGCGGGGTCAACAATGTACAAAATTTTGTATAGTGACTCCGCGACGACAACGAATACTTCGGCACAGCGCAAGATGCAACGTACGGCGTACGTGGGTGTCGGCGTGACTCCGGAGCCTGCGATAAGCTAAGGTGGCCTCCGAGACCTCCGCGGCATTTCAGGGGCAAAATGTCGGCGCCATAGATAGAGCTTGCCTTCCGATTATACGCGGGCACACACGACGATAGAGGGTAATTCGACTTCACTCGCTTGCTTCACGGGCACTCTCAAATACGGCGCTTGAACGGCGAGAGCATACGACCGAGAGTGACGTACGAGCGGCCATTTTACATGTTTTTGTACGTGACGTCATCACAACTTGGCATACCGCGGTAGGGTGGCTAGAATGGGGAGGTGTGAGCAACGGCGGCGCAAACGTGACCCCAAAGCGCACCGATGCCGCAAGGGGCGCTGTAGGCATGAGCGCGGGGAACGGAGCAGACGACGCACTGCGACGCGCTCCTCGCACACTAAAAGCTACTTCCAGTTTAGAACCGTAAATGTGTGTGTGTGTGTGTGTTCTTTTTTTCGTTAGCGAGTGTACCAACGTAGTCTGACCGCACAGTTTTGTTCTTCGGTGATGTCCATTAAAGCACTTGCACTCAACAGAATCAGTGGTGCACATACTAGGGAAAACTGCATATATGCCATTTATTTGATGAAGCCTCTCAGTAAGACTTTTCACAGCATAGCACTTCTCAAAGCAGCTTAAATGTAGCTTTCTTGGGAAAACATTCAGCTGAAAAATGTTGTACACATGTGTCATTTGTTAAAGTCGGTCCACTTAATGATGCTCTCGTCTTTGATCATGTCCCCATAGTGTTCTCGTAGTTATTTACTAAAAGGAGGCTTTTTTTTTAGGGTGCCGGTTCCAATGATAAATTTTATCGTAAATCTACCACTCACTCTTCCCAGAGCGGTAATTATACTCCTGGCGGTGTTTTCTATATTTGGACGTTTATATTTATAATATTCACTTTTCTACTTTTTATGCGGTACCTGTTATACCTTTTGCGGCTCAGGAACGGCATTTACTTGTCCTGTATAAGAGTACGCCATCTTGCCTTCTAATTAAGTACTGATTTTATATCGTGCGGAAAAGGCGCATGCCTCAAATGCCACATTAGCCACTTCAGCAGTTCTTGACAGTGGGCACACAGCCGTACCTTTTGTAACGACGAGGCATGTCATCTTTTAATACCTATTGCCCTCTCGCTCCATCTTCTGTCAGCTATGACATCAGTTACTGTGGTCTCCAGTATATATTTTCTCGAATGAGCAACCGCTGCAACAAATTGCCAAGTTCTCCTGCAACACCTTGTCAGCCTTTGGGACTGCCCGAGCCCATTTGTTTTAACCTGCACTGACATCGCATAGTACACGGGCCTCAACATTCCACCTCCATCGAAATGCAGCCGCCGCAGCCGGGATTCGATCCCGCGACCCTCGAATCAAACGCTTCTTTGCAGGCAGGGGCACGGAAGAGAGAAGCTTTTTCCGGTGTTTTTCTGTGTCGCAACCAGGCAAGGAGCACCAACGTTCAGTTTTCTTTTTCGCTCTGGACTACATCTCGCCGTCAAACAGTCCAAAACTGGCGACGAGACCGACCAGTTCACATCGGCGGTAGTGTAGGCGAGGCCGGTGCTACCGGCGCAGCCGCAGCTACCTCGCAGACTTTACCCCGCTGGAACCGGCAGCGCCACATTCCCCCTGGTGGCATCGGTGCGAGGAGGGGTCACGCGCGGCCGTAGGCAAGCGCCGCCGGTACTCACACCTCCCCATTCTAGCCACCCTAACCGCGGCGTGAAGTCACCAAAATTCGTACTGTAGCCTGACGTCATACTAGTGTCGATGTCAGTAGGCACGCCATGTGAATATTGACTTTGACGTCCAATTAAAATATCTTATCAGCATTTCCTGAGCTTAACATTTGCTCAGAGCTGTCTACGCATATAGGAGAGTTGTATAGTAGAGTAAACTCAGCTTCGAAATTTGGTGTCAGTACTCCTTTAAAGGAAATATACAGTGGAAATACAGTATGTGTGGAATGGGAAGGTATGGCGAGTAATGGTAGAACGGCACTCTCGCACCGGCGAGCAGGAACCTGTTTTTGTCGTCTGCTACGGCTCTCCGCGCCATGCCCCCCTTCGTTGGGCTGTTTGTTGATCCGAGCCGCCCATACGTTTTGCCGTGCTTGCACGGTGCGCGCGCTGTTTTTCGCTCACTAGAGCGATTTAAAATGTTCTTTAAGAACAGTCAATCGACAGGGCATCACTGCATTGTCTACGGTTGCACGTAAAACCAGAAGAAAAGAAACGCTGCATGTAAACAGCTGTGCACCAAGCACAACGTTGCGCAGGAGGAGTGCGGCTGCGCACTCACTGACGTACTCGTGCCAAAACGCCGCACCGCTCATGTTCCCATGTGGTCTAACGCTAATGTCGCCAACACACCCTCAACCCTAGTCAGTGCCGTTCTTAGAATATGGTGCGAATGTCCCAGATTTCTTATTTCATTCTCTCCCTACTCGATTAGCTTCAACCATGAGAGCTAAACGCGTTTCACGGTACTACCAAAGCAAGGGGTTTTGGTACTGACATTCCTTTTTCTTTTCCTTTTTTTGTTGCTCTTGTCCTTGCTGATGTATGCCTCCGGCCTGTGCAGTGCAAACCAGGTGGGCATGTTTTGTTGAACGGCAAACGTGCTTCAGCACCTTATGTGACGCGGACGCTTCCTTCAAAAGGAAAAAAAAAGTGGAGACCTCGACAGAAGTCGATAATGAACTATGTTGCGAGAACGGAGCGGAATAATTGCTTCTTGACCATGAGTGCGATAAATGAGAAATCCGATTAGAAAAAAAAATCCAGGTCTCACGCACCGTGGGAGCCAATATTATGCCAAGATGCCAGCGATGTAACTGTAAGTGTTAGTCAACGTTATTCATTAAAGAGAAAGTCAGCACGCAATAGCCGACAGTTGAAGGAACTCTAGCGAAGAGTAGCTACCTAGCGCTGGTTTTAATTGAGTAAATGCCGCACATATGCCATGGCTTATACATCATGCCACAACATTATTACGTTGTTATGCACACAGATATACTGTGTCATTTACTGACTGACTATCACACCTTGTTAAAGTTTACTTGCTTTGTTAGCAGTGTCCGAACGCCGTGGCACTACTTATTGAGTTTTGTCGTTATGTTGAGTAATGACCATATCGAGCCACGATCATGTCGTGTCATGAACATGATTATAAAATATCACATCCCTCGAATTGTAGTTTGACACCCATTTCAACCCCCTTAAAGCTCTCATGTTTAGTCATAATCATGTCGTGCCATGACCATGTCGTGTCATGAAAATGACTATAACTCATATCACATCTTCCCCTGTGCCTTTCGTTTTACCACCGGTATCAAACCCCCTTTTGCATAATGATGCTCATGTCATTTCATGTAAGCGAGGTCATGAACATGATTATAGTATATCTTACGTCACATCCCTCGAGGTTTACTTTTCCTTTGACCCCCATCTTCACCCCCTTCCGTTAATTTTCGCTCTGTCATGCTCATGTCATATTACGTATCTCATGTCATGAACATGACTAACTCGTATCGCCTCTCTCGATCTATATCTTGCACCGATCTTGACCCCTTCCCGTTGATTTTTGCTTCGTCATGCTCGTGTCATATGTATTTCACGTCATCAACGTGACTAACTCCCGTCTCTGGACCTGTATCTTTCATTTGACACCCATCTTGACCTCCTTCCTTTACATTTGTTTTTGCAGAGTCATGCTCATGACATGAGCACACCATGACATGTCATGAACGTGACTATGGCCGATATTACATTCTTCGACATGCACCTTTTGTTTGACACCCATATCGATCCCCTTCCAGCGGTCTTATGTTTGCAGAGTCATGCTCATGTCATAGCATGACCAGAGCACATCATGTCATGTCATGAACGTGACTATGACCAATAATACATTCTTCGACATGCACCTTTTGTCTGACACCCATATCGATCCCCTTCCAGTGGTCTTATGTTTGCAGAGTCATGCTCATGTCATAGCCTTACCTGAGCACATCATGTCTTGTCATGAACGTGACTATGACCAATATTACATTCTTCGACATGCACCATTTGTTTGACACCCATATCGATCCCCTTCCAATAGTATTATGTTTCCAGAGTCATGCTCAGGTCATAGCATGACCTGAGCACATCATGTCATGTCATGAACCTAACTACGACATGCACATTTTGTTTGACACCCATATCGATCCCCTTCCAATAGTATTATGTTTCCAGAGTCATGATCATGTCATAGCATGACATGAGAACATCATGTCATGTCATGAACGTGACTATGACGAATATCACATCCTTCGAGATTCACCTTTCGTTTGACACCGATCTCGACCGCCTTCTTACAGTTTCAAGCTTTTACTTGTATTATGTGTCATTAATAACATGCTTTGTAAAATCGGGTCATTCTTTTATCGTGATTTGGTAATTATCACGGTGCACTCTCATTATCGTAACCAGTCTAACCTACCTTGTGTTACTTACCAACATTAGTTAGGGATTTTCAATCATTGATTTCTGCACGTGCTCACTTTCGTAGTATAGTCATGAGCATGACTTAAAGCCTGGATATCATGCTGATTATGCCCGAGTCATGTCTGCGTTAAATCAAGGGTTCCTTTGATATATCGCGCTACGTGATTAGTCATTTATTTCTCAAGGCATCGTTTCTTGTGATAATTTTCCATAATTTTGGAACCACTCTTTTAAGGTGACTGAAACATTAAAGTTACTCTAATTGAGACATTAAGGCTTTCGCCTTAATGAGTGGCACCATTGTTAGCAAAAGCAACAGTATTTTTATTATGATACGAGTAATCTTACAACACTAACTCAAACAAAGAAGAGGCGACAATGTTCCCGGTTTCCCAGTTTTGCTGCTACCAACCGGCCCCGCTGATCCCGCTTCTGCCCGCGCAATAAGACGCAAAACAATGCCGATAACAACTGTCCTGCTAATCAGTCAGATCGCACATACTCACAAATTAACCTACCTAACGATTCCGCGATGTTTACAAACAGCGAAAGCAAGATCTTGCTGAAACACACACAACGAATGCACGCGCCCGCACGGAGAGCCCGGCGAGCAAACAGCCCAAGATGGCGCCGCCGCTAGACGTCGCTAGTGGCATTTCATGGCGGCGCCCAGGAGGGCTCTATTGGAAAGGTCTATAGGTAAAGCGTTGAGGCAGCGATGCCCATTGTCCCCACTATTACTCATTCTTTACATGAGGAGAATGGAGAAAGCATTGGAGAAGAGCAATATTGGTTTTAAGCTGTCACACAGACAGGCAAGTATAAGAACAAAAGCTCCCCGCGGGTTGTTTTATGCAGACAATATTGTGCTATTCACGGACAGTCGAACAGATTTGCAGGGTCTGGTTAATATATGTGGTCGGGAAAGTGAAGATTTAGGACTAAAATTTAGTGTGACAAAATTCGGTTGGATGATATTCAATGACAGCAACGTTCAGACCATATCAATACAGGGCGAGGAGATACCCAGAGTACGAGAGTACAAATACCTCGGGATATGGATAAATGATGGGAATAGATACATAGAAGTACAAGAAAAAGCTATGATAGTTAAAGGAAAGAGGAACTCCGCAATAATGAAGCATAGAGCGCTGTGGGGTTACGACAGGTACGAGGTAATTCGCGGTTTGTGGAAAGGTGTAATGGTGCCAGCACTTACATTCGAAACTCAGTGGTGTGCATGAGGTCAGAGGTACAATCAGGGCTGGACGTGAATCAGAGGACGGCTGTGCAAGAGTAGGCTTTTTCAGTGGGACCACGTATCATGATCGCAGTCTTGGTTCGAAGATTCGTTGCTTTGGCAGCTATCGGTGCGAACTGGAAATTCTAGATAAATTCGCTGCTCCTCCCTCTCTCTTTTTCTTTTTGAACCCCGGACGATTTGACAAGCTTACGCTAAGTGGCGCATGGCTTAACGAGCAAATTGAGTTTGATGGTAGTGCACGCTGAACACGGACAAAAGGAAGGCACACTTGACACACCACAGCGCTAACTTTCAACAACTGATTTGTTTTTCCGCAGATCCCGCTCGTACGTGTGCCCTCAAAACGTTAGACGTCAAGTGTGTATTGCTTAGAATTACGAACGAAGAAAAATGAAAATAACCTAAAGCAATAGGCGCACATATCTCGTGGACATGACAAAAAAAAAACCTTCAATGAGTCTCATTTTTCTCCTTTTTGTTTTCTCACCACAAACAAAAGCACATTACCGAGAACACATGTATACAAGTTCTTTTTTTCTGACATCATTATTGATGCCCTACCGACGCATGCGTCCCCAGATTTCGAGATGTTTTTGGCTTCTACTATCAGACGTGTTGTCTCGCACTGGCTTCTATACTCATGATAGCCGTTTCCTTAAATCTGGGTTTACACGTACACCTTCGGCAATGAACGGCGAGAAAACCATCAGGAGCCACGTCGCATAACTTGTTTTTATGTTCCCTTAGTCTGTCATTTATACATCTGCTGGTCTGCCCAATGTAAGACCTTCCACACGTTAATGGGATCCGATAGACAACGCACGTGCTACACTTAAAGGAGTACTGACACGATTTTGCGGCGGCGCAAAATATACATTTTTCGTTTTCTAGTCATGTCTTGTTAACGCCCTCCGCAGCGGAAAACAGGAAACACGTACAAAATATTTGGGTTTGGTTTTAAAGTTTTCGTCGAACAGCACGACAAGGCAGCCCCAGCGCAATGGACACTACAATGACGTATGAGCACAGTCTCTCAAAAATCGCTGAAATCGCTGTCAGAGTCGCTGGACGACCGTGAAATTGTCGTTGTTTGCGTGCCTCACGTGTAACTGACCACAGACGACAGAGATGCAGCGACGCTATCACGAATTGTTGTCCCTAGGTGACTCAGACGTACGTCCGACTCTGCTGACACGTCACTAAGAAACCGCCCCCTTGAAATCGAAACCGAAAGTGGACTTTTAAGGGAGTCGTATTAAAAATATATTCATTGCGTTCCGAGGCACCATGATACTCTTTTGGTGGTTCTCCCCGCCAGTGCTTTCACTTACAGCAACAATACGAGAATGTCAAAAATTCGTGTCAGTACTCCTTTAAAAAATTCATTCTCGTCTTTGTGCTCTGTTTCGCATGCTCTGTGTGTGGTCTTATCTGGCCTTGTCTTCCTACACAGGCTCACCAATTTATCGGGTGCTGAAAAAATTATGCGAACGTCACTCCTTTCAGCTATCTTTTTAGTCTATGGGACAATTTATGTATATATGGTATGACGGCAACCTTCTTTTTTAATTTTTTTATGGTTGTGCTAGCACCATACACGTGCACGGAACCTGTCCGTTGTGCCTTTTTTCAGCAGGTCCTCTGCAACTGATATGAGGACGTAGTTAGGATAACCAGCGTCACTTAAACGTTGACACTTGCTTTTCAAAACTATCGCGCATGAGGCACTGGCACGATTTTTTAGTGCTTCATTCAGGCACATTCTCGCGATTCCCCTCTTCACTAACTTTGTATGCGCGGAGTGAAACTGCAACAGTGGCTTGTTTGCCCTAGGTTCGTAACGCCAGCATGTTTTGTCATCAGCGAGTGGGAAATTGATGTCGAGAAATCCAATGCTCCCGTCACATGGCATCTTCAATGTCACTTGTAGTGGTCTTAAACAATCACGAAAGACGTTAAAAACTGCAGTTCTCTGACTACAAAAAGCATTTTGATGAACAATACATAAAAACTAAAGAGTCGTCGGCATACCTAAAGACTTTCACAACATTAAAGGAGTACTGACACGATTTCTTGGCGGCTGAAAATATACATTTTTCATTTTCTAGTCATGTATTGTTAACGCCCTCTGCACACGGAAGCTAGGAAGCACGCACAAAATATTTTAGTTTGGTTTTAAAGTTTTTGTCGAACAGCACTGCAAGCCAGCCCCAGCGCGATGGACACTACGATTATGTATGAGCACGCGTGCTTCTAAATGAAGGCCGTTGATCCGTGACGTCATCAACTCACGTGACCTGAACCTAGGGACAGAATTTTCTGGGGATTTTTCACGCTTGCACGGCTAGGGAGCCAGCATGACTGCCTGTCATGTAGGCTCCCTATGTACGGCGAGTTCGAATCGTGGTTCGGAGGTTCGGATGGTGCCAGCCGCGTGATCTTCAGCGTGGTTCGGTTGTTGGATGGCTCGACGGTATCCTTCGACGATCGACGGATCTCTCGCTGGTTGTGCCAGAGTGAATGGACGTTCATCATATCGCTTCCATCAATTTCTGGTTCCTGTGCCCCGCTAAATCCTTCCAAGGACTCACCAAACCGCTCAACGGATCTAGTAGGATGTGACAAGAAACCTACCAACGTAACCGCTACCATCTTTTGGATGTTTCCGATGATCTGCGCTGGTAAATGGGATAGTCGGCACGGGTTCATTATTGTGAAACGGCGCCACAAAAGTAAGACGAAACGCCGAAAGGCCAAACACCTGCGCCTAACTCTCAATAGGGAGTTGAGTTCGGCGCTTGTGTTTGTGTCTTTTCTTTCCGTGTTTCGTCTTACTTTCGTGGCGCCGTTTCACAATAATGAACCCGGTGATCTGTCCAGTACGTGACACCGCCTTTGGCGGCCACGACGCTGCACCAATCCTCACCTCTTCGCAGCGGGCCTTGCCGACGTGCTGCGCTCCCCACTCGCCATGCAGTACAATGAGCCAGTGGACTGACCGGCGGGACTATCGACCTTGTGCTTCACCTCTGCAGAAATCAAGCCCTCTCAGCGACCTCTGTTCCGGTGCATCCAAATGCTAGCAACGCCAGTACGTACGTACGTCGATCGCCCGACGCTACTTCTGCGACCGTTCGTGACGCGTTCGATGAGATGCAGCAAATGCGTGATGCATCATGCGTGCTGCATCATGCGTCCCGCGTTGTGTTCCGCCCGTGAGGCGGGCTTGTTCCCGTTAAGCACCCAGCTCCAAGTATTCGACAAGCACTGAATGCCGCACCGGAGCTGCACAATAATGGCCGAACCGCACATCAGCAGCACCCTGTAGCTGCGTACATCTCGGCCCTACCAGCGGCGCAGTCAGGATTTTTAGGCCATTCTGGAATGAGGCGCCAGAGGGATTCATAAGCGACCTAAGGTGTTGCAACCTAGAAGCCAAAATCATAGCATCCCAATCCATGGGGAAAGCAGCTTCTATCCAGATAACGTTCACCTCTGGTCCTATGCTCCCCAACCATAAAATACATGTCTGTGGTACAGTGATGCACCAAGTGCACTGAGGGCAGCCGTCATGCCTGTACTAATTTCCAGAAACCAGCTCACATGTACGATGTGTGCCCTCTCCCAAAAACTGAACTGTTATTGGCAATGTGGTGAGAAGCATAGCATGCAATGGGCCCTTTGCATGCCAACGTGCTCTCTTTGTCGTGGGGATCATCTTACTGGCACAGGCTCGTGCAAAACTAGGCCACACCAACCTCCACAACAAACATAGCTGAAACCAAGGCCAGCAGCGCCCACGGCCAAGGACTTTCCACCCCTAGTGCCCCATCAAGATCACCAGCTAGCCTGGACCAAAGTCACAAGTGCACCCCAAACGTGGTGTAGATGTGAAAACAACCGTTTTGTGTCCTGCCTTTCTAAAAAATAAATGGTCATCAAGCTGATCAGATTGAGTGCACACCTGCACATTATGCAGGTTGAAGTTCTGTAGATGCTGCTGTGTACAACTGTGTGTTTGGGCACTTTCATATTTTTCTCTCGGCTCTGTATCCACAGCTATTACATATGGCTTCCAAAAGTTCCATCTCTGCATTCACGTAGGTGACATGCCTTTTGTGGGAGCAGAGATTTGCGGCACCCATTGTCATGGCCACCACATTTTCTACTTTGTGACGTGTTTAGTAAAGGTTCAAAGAATCAACGAACACCTTGTACTGCACTTGCCATTATGTATTGGTCGAACAGAAACCTTGCAATTCGGTTTTACCATACAGCATGCAGGACTTCAAGGGCCCCTCACCAGGTCTGGCCATTTTGAGCTGACAAATGCACTGTGTACATTGTGTGCTCACGATCATGCCTGCCAAGAACTGCATTGCTATGCACCGCGAAAGGTGCTTGAATTTCAAACTGAGCATCGCTTCCTCTCTTCTCATATGCATCATGCGCCAAGAGGAGAGGATGATGCTCCGCACTGCCATGTGTCGCTGCATGACCACAGAACACCTCTGCGCTACTAGAAACCATGCTGGCAGCCTGAACCATGAATTTCCCTATCAGGAAGCAGCAGTCCTTGGAGAGGACAAACAGCATCGCGTTTTTCGCCTTTTTTGTTTTTTTCTTCCTTCACCCCACATAATCGGTATGTGGTGAGGGCGTCGTACTGGTGGTGACCCTCGCCTCCTGAAATCCCGGTTTCGCACGGTTGAAACATTTGTGTGTCTGCTAATAATAGACCAATTTCAAATATTCTTGTGGTAGAACACTCCCTACGGGGCACTTAAAAACCTCCAGTGTATAACAAAAATTTGCCATGTGGCCTGGTGAGGAAATCTTTAAGTGGTGGTCTCACGGGTAACTGTGAAGAGCTATCAAAAATCGTTCAGCTACACAAATTCAAAACTTCTTGTAGCACTCTTCTGCTTGTTAGCCATTTCCTTATGCAAATCGAAGATAGCTTATTCCTACTCTACCTGTATCTGAAAATAAGCAACGGTGCTTTGCTTGTGGCCTATCGAGATCACTTGCAAGGTATTAACCTTGTTGACGAGACGACATGCTTTTTCACTCACCATCACTTGCAAGGTAAGACTGAAAAAGACTACATTTTGTAGTAATGAGACTGTCCACCAGCAGTGCTGGCTTCCACTCTCTGTCACAGTGCAATTTGCAAGATGGATTTACAAAAAGAATCACATGTACAGTAGTTCACCACTGGTGCCCGCAGTTTCAACTTGATGCCTCAATCTTACGTCGTGGCAGCCAGTTTATTGATGTCATGGATAAATATGTTGCCTTATACTGCATCTGAAAGCACAGCATTTTATGAACTTAAGTGTTTCATTAGGTTAAAGTATAACTTTTTTTTTCTGCAATCAAGGTGGTTCGCATTTTTAACCAACGTCGGATAGTCATCGGATAGACACAGACGGCAGATCCATCCTGCGTCGCCGCCCTTACCGCGTATCGCTAGCCGAACGGAAAGTAATCGAAGAAAACGTCGCCGATATGCTGCAACGGAATATAATACGCCCGTCTACTAGCCCCTGGTCATCCCCTGTCGTTTTGGTGAGGAAAAAAGACGGCTCTGTGCGATTTTGCGTGGACTACCGAGCTCTCAACAAGATCATGCGCAAGGATGTATATCCTATGCCGCGCATTGACGACGCCTTTGATTCTCTGCAGGGCGCAGAGTACTTCTCCAGTCTAGACTTACGTTCGGGCTATTGGCAGATTCCTATGCATGAGGACGACAAAGAAAAAACAGCATTTTCAACACCAGATGGACTTTACGAGTTCAATGTCATGCCATTCGGCCTCTGCAATGCTCCCGCGACATTCGAGCGCATGATTGACACCGTTCTCCGAGGCCTGAAATGGAAGACTTGCTTGTGCTATTTAGACGGCATTGTTATTTTCTCTTCAACATTCTCGCAGCACTTGCAGCGCCTTGACGAAGTCCTTACGTGCCTTGCCAACGCCGGCCTCCAGTTGAACACCAAAAAATGCCGCTTTGCGAGCAAGAGCATTAAAGTGTTAGGCCACATTGTGAGCAAGGATGGCATTCGTCCCGACCCTGACAAGGTTTCGGCGGTTATGCACTTTCCCCGTCCCGAAAAGGCGAAAGACTTGCGAAGTTTCTTGGGCCTCGCTTCCTACTTTCGCAGATTTATACGTGACTTCGCCTCCATCGCTTCACCTTTGCACAAGTTACTTCGTGCTGGTGTTCCCTTCGCATGGTCACCTGAACGCGAATCGGCGTTCGCGCGTCTTAAGCGCGCCCTAACATCGGAACCTGTGCTTTGCCACTTCAATGAGTCTGCAGCTACACTCTTGCATACGGACGCAAGCGGACACGGCATTGGTGGTATTCTGTTACAGCGTGACGAGTCTTCACGAGAAAGGGTCGTCGCCTACGCAAGTCGAGTACTGACTAACGCAGAGAAAAATTACACGATCACTGTGCAAGAGTGCCTAGCTGTCGTTTGGTCCATCCAGAAGTTTAGGCCTTATCTTCACGGGCGCAATTTTACTGTCGTCACAGACCATCATGCATTGTGCTGGCTTTCGACGCTTAAGAACTTGTCCGGACGCCTTGGTCGTTGGATTCTTCGTCTGCAAGAACACGACTTCACTATTGTTTACAAGAGCGGCAGAAAACACCAAGACGCAGACGCGCTCTCTCGCTGTCCACTTCCTACCACACCATGTAGTGGTCATTCAGATGCCATTCGTGACACGCCCTCAAACGCTCACACTTCATGTGTTTTATCCTTAACACCTCCAGATGCGATGCCTCCGGACGACCATGACTCGTTTGTATCTCATCAACTTGCGGACTCTTATAGTCGACGCATAATGGACCGCCTTCAAGGAGCTTCGCGGCCTCCTAAGGCCCGCCTTCGTCGACAGCTGGAGCAGTTCAGGCTCGACAACACCGTCCTGTACCGCCATGTCTATCATCCTGACGGTCAACGCTGGGTGCCTGTCCTGCCTCGCTCGCTTCGGGCCCATGTCTTGAAAGCGTATCACGACGACATGACTGCTGGCCATCTTGGCGTGACAAAAACCTACGACCGAATAAAAGGTCGTTTCTACTGGCCCGGCTTATCTGCTAGTGTGGCGCGATATGTCGCTTCCTGCCCACTTTGTCAACGTCGAAAGCTTCGTACATCTGCTCCAAGCGGACAGCTTCAGCCGCTCCCGTGTCCCTCCGCACCATTCGAAGTCGTCGGAATTGACCTGTATGGTCCCCTTCCGGTGACGCTCACCGGTAAGAGGTGGATCGTAACAGCTGTTGACCATTTGACACGGTACGCGGAAACAGTTGCAAGCGGCGCTATACTACTGACATTTAGCAACCTATGGAAGGAAAAGGCATATGGAGGTAACAGCGCGTGGACAAAAAAAGGTCTAGCGCCGACTTTATGGTGCGCTGAAGCGGAGATAAACTCGCCACCGGCGTTATACTACTGACATTTAGCAACTTATGCAAAAGAACGGTATACAGAGCTAACATGCGACAGCGAATAGACAATACTGATCTAGTGCTAGCTCTATAATGAGAGGACCATGAAATACATAGATCCATTTGTATTGCAAGTTCAAATGAAGTGCTCTTGTCAAGACCACGACATTTGCGAAAAAAGCAAAAACGAAAAATACCAAGCAGTCATATGGCAAGCATTTTTCATCTCAAAGGTGGCAAACAAATGCACACACCTATAATTGATAGAGAGAGCTTTTCTGGTGAGTTCTACTAGAGTGTATCTGATCACAGAGTGTTCTTGTGCAGGCGATATGCGTATCTTATGTTATATAAAAACAGCAAGCATGCACTGAAAAAAAATCAGTTGAAAATCAAAGCTCTCTTCTGTTCCCTGGTTTCTTCATACGTTTGAGCAAGGTTACAGCATAAACCAGCCGTCCTAAGTCAAGCTGTTGTTGACCACGTGGCCCTCCACTACATTTCATCAGTGCGTTCGCGAAACTAGTGCAATCCTTTCAAAAACAGCTCCTGTACAGCGCAACGCATGTATCGCAGCTCGCATAAGCTCAGCAAAAGAAAATAATTGTCTACTGGTCGGGTAGACAATGCACCTCCATGCTCTCTACTACCACGCAGATACAATAGGCTAATAATTCCTTAATATGTCCACGCCATTGCGTATAATTCATGCTTTTTTTGCTTTTTTGTGTAACGTCCGTTTTTGCGTTCTTTCCATACATATCGAATTCGTTTACACATCGGCCATCGGTTACGTTGTACTGGTTAAATGAGCAGAATATATCGAGCTTGAGTGCATGCTCTGTGCAGTGTGTCGGATTTATCACTGGCGTTCGTATGAGACTATGGCGTTGATATAAGCGCACATGTGCGTATTCTGATATTTAACAACTCATTTATTTATAACCAATAAGGGCAAAAGAAGGGCGCGTAGAGACAGAGTCATCGCAGTATTTCTTGTCGTGCGGAAAGGCAGAACGTGCATGTCTTTCGTGCGCTGCAGAAAATGGCAGAAATTCAAGCAGAACGCGGCGCCGTGCGTCCTCGCTACGTTTGTTGCGTGCAGTGCAGCATTTCGCTCTCGTTTTTAGCTATAGTGGGTGGTTCAGTCTCTGCGAAATCCTGTGTTACAAGTAGCTGGCAAGAGAACACATGCGTGCCAGCATACGCCACAGGCTGCACCGAGCTGCACTTAACAAATGCAGTCCCGGCGGGTGTCCCCGCCATTGTGCAAAAATGTTTGGCCCACAGACATGCTGTCTTCCACGTTTTGAGACAGCTACAAAAAAAAAAGAAAGCAAGAAAAACGAGCGTGCTCTGCCGAGAAGCAACCTAGCACGTGCTAAGCCAGCAGCAACTAAACATTAAAAAAAAATCCGTGACAAAGGTGGCCGTCCCCTCCCGAACTGGCCACCTTTGTCACGGCCCCCTCCGTGAACATCCATTGTGCTCATCTGCAGTTTGCAAAGAATGTGGTTCTGAACCTGCTTTTGCTGGCATTCGCTGCCTTCCGAGGGGGAAACCACGAGGAACTCTCTCCGCGCTCTCTCGTCGCGGCTGCATCGCTACCAACGTGCAAGGTGTAAGAACGAGTTTCAGCGGCTGCACGCAGTCTGTCCACGCGTTTATCGTTTATCATGTACCGCATTTATCGATCATTCAAGTTGATTGCGCGATTCCTTGGCGAGTGTACCTCCTAAGACAATGCCCATCCCAACTGTGACATCGGTTGTATATGAACACAAGCCTGTGCCTTTTGGTGAGACTACAGTGTCGTCGCCGAATTTGTATTGCGGACTCACAGCTGAAGAGTGCAGAGCGGATCCCAAAATTCGGTAAGTTGCTGGCCAGTTTTCAAAATGGGATGTGGCACATATTGTTGTCATGTGGAAGCACCGGTTCCACTTTATATATTATTTGTGTCGTGAAGTGCGTAGGCTCTTTATTTTCGAATAAAGAGCCTACGTACATTGTCCCAAAGCAGTTTTACTTCATGTAATCCTGTGCTTGTATCAAACACCCTTTGTGTGGTGACTTGCAGTTCTCGTCTCGTAACATTTTCTTTTCTTGCCCGTATTTTTAAAGGTAATGTGATACCGAACACGCGCTCCTTGGTGCAGGACATGTGCGGCAGTTCGGCACGCGATGGCATTTTTAAAGTAGCCTTGAAAAGAGGTTCCTTCTCTAATATCTGCTTATAATGCACCTTACACCTATCATTTAAGAACATTTTTTGCCTAACGACCCCATCCCTGGGGTGTGTCGTGTTAGCTCACGTCTACATGTTTTCCTTTACGATGTATGCCAAAAATATTAAATTTATTATAATGCAAGATGCACCTATTTCAAGTAATGTGCCGCTTTTAAAGTTGCTTTGCAACAGATCCTTTACTCACGTTTTTTCCCCCTTGGGTATCTAAAGCGACACGACACCAAGATCTCGGGGTTGGATATTGAACATAGATTCATTATATTTAAAAGGACGACTTTGTTTTGTTATTTTCTAAAGTAGTGCCCGATTATGAATGTTTCTGACATTTCTTGTATTTCCGCGTTTGTTCATGAGTCGCACATAAGTTGCATGGAATTATAGTAGTGCTGATGTGCTCCACAGCTGTGCTAATTTTCACGCCTTTTCCCGCAGGTTCCACCCTTGCCGAAGCTTTTCCACTACGACGGTGCAACACGAGAATAGCATATTATCAATGCAGAGTTCACAAAATAAATGAAACAGTGCTTTTCCCTATAAACCTCTCTTGTTGTGTTATTTGTTTTGGTGAGAACGCATTAATAGAAACTACAGAGGATCCACTTAGCCCCACTTATTACTGTGTTAATAAAGCTTTCGCGTATGCATGAGAGGCACATTTACACAAACTACTATTGGTCCTTCGAAATGTGAAAACAAA
The DNA here is from genome assembly GCA_013339685.2 of Hyalomma asiaticum. Classification (NCBI taxonomy): domain Eukaryota; kingdom Metazoa; phylum Arthropoda; class Arachnida; order Ixodida; family Ixodidae; genus Hyalomma; species Hyalomma asiaticum. The sequence goes on along the minus strand of CM023481.1, from coordinate 196,218,159 downwards.
AAATAAAATTATCGCAATCCAAACGGCGCGACACACGTGGGGTAAACTACAAACACCATAGTGGCTGTGAACGGTCGCGCAAGGGGTTTCCCGATGTCGGCGGGGCCGACAACACGCGAAATTGATCAAGGGCTTGTTTGTTTGATAAATGTAATGAATCCCATCGCAGTGAGGCCAAGGAAGGCATAGGCAAATTGTATGTAGTTTTTAGCTGTAGTGTAGTAATTGCACATAAATGAAAGGAAAGTCTTGCTTCTCTCTACACTACAAGGCCGTAGCACTCCCGAGAATTCAGCAACCGCTTTCAACATATTGCAACGCAGGCTCTAACGCCGATCACGAACACAGAATTTATTATCGCGGTCTTCCTTGAGTGCGAGCTAGGTTTGCTTCACATCCTTTGCCACTTCCTCGGTTACGCCTCCTCCCCCGACCTCTTTTTCTAACTCCCTGCCACAGTACGAGAGAGCGAGAGAGAGAGAGAGAGAGAGAGAGAAAAAAGGAAAAATAAAGACAAGACGTGCACTGTCAAAACTAAGCATGATGGCGGGAAGAATACGGCAGAAACAGACGCGACACAGTCGAGATGATTAGCCATGCCTTCCTGGTATTTATTTCTCTGTTTATTTCTCTGTTTACAACAGAAAGGAAGCAGAAGCTAAAGGCCATGTGGCCTGACTAAGGCTTCTGCTCCTGCAACAGCTCGGCACGCAGGACGTACGTAGCACACAAATCAGTACAAATATGCTGTACAGACTCAACTGAAATAGTCGAAAAAAAATAAATCAGCAAATGTGCTGCATCGTGGACATGTGAAATTCATCGCATCACCATTCGCGAGAGGGCGCAGCAAATCTGTTCTTAAACACATCGGCAACCCGGCAACCCAGATGACTGGCCATGCTTTTGTAGTTAGACCAAGGAGTCCCGAGTTCGAATCCTCGAGTGCAATTTTTTTATGTATCTTTTGTCTTTTCTCTACGCTCCTGAGGTATCTTCTTTCGTTTCCCCTGCTTCCCTTTAACAATTATACCCTCGCCTGACTTAACCACACACTGCACACCTCCCCCGACGGAGCATTTGGACAAATGATGCATACGGGCTCCCACCACCATCATGGCTCATCTGCGTAACTCACCTGACCACCAGAACAGGAACTGGCCTTCCTAGTGCAACACCATGACCAACACCTCCCAAGTGACCGAACCAACCAAACCTTGGACCTACGACGGCATCAACGGAGCTTCTAGTCGCGGATGCGACCACACGGGTATGGGAACAAAAGACTCAAAAGCTCTGGACTCGGACAGGCCGTCATTGTAAATTAAACGTAGCGACTCTTAACACGTGAACTCTTCAAGTGAAGCCAGACTAGCTGAACTACTAGAAGAATTAAGGGGTATTAATTGGGATATCATTGGCCTTAGCGAGGTTAGGAAACCAGGAGAAGGATACTTTAGCTTATTGAAGGGCATGTTTTCTGCTACAGAGAACCGCCAGAGAAACACGAGTACGGCGTGGGATTCCTTATACACAAAGACATGGCAGGTAACATTGAAGAATTCTATAGGATCAATGAAAGGGTAGCAGGTGTCGTGATAAAATTAAATAGGCGATACAAACTAAACCATACAAGGTTACGCACCAACGACCAGCCACAATGACGAGGCTGTAGAAACAGCAATGAACAAGGTACACAACCAATATACGATTGTTATGGGGGACTTCAATGCGAAAATAGGAAAGAACTAAGAGGAGAACAGGCAGTCGGGAACTACGGAGAAGGAGATAGGAATAGCAGAGGAGAGATTCTAGTGGAATTCGCAGAAAGAAATCACCTCCGTGTAATGAATACTTTCTTTAAGAAATGCAAGAAAAGGAAGTGGACGTGAAAAAGCCCAACAGAGAAACGAAAACAAATAGCTTTCACAATGTGCAGTGATCAAGGTATAGTACAAGACACGGAAGTAGTTAATAATGTAGAAATTTGTGACCACAGAATAGTAAGGGCGAAGATAACCCTCAATCTAAAGCCAGCAAGGACAAAGTAATCACGCGGAAACAGGCCACCCTCGATGGGTCAGGGCGAAAACAGAAGAATTTAGAATTGCCCTTAAGAACAAGTATGAGGCTCTAGGACAGGAAGAAAATGGGGTATAGAGAAGATGAACGAAGACATACTAAGCTGATCACCAAAGCAGCAATTGAAGTAGGGGGCAAAGCATTGATACAAGATGTGAATAACCTCTCTGAATCTACTAAAAATTTAATCAAACAATGCCAACAAATGAGAATAACTAACTTAAGAGACAAGGTACAATTCGCCGAGCTGTCTAAGCTCATCAATAAAAGTAAACTCAGGGACATACGTAACCACAATGTGAAAGAAGTAGAAGCAGCCGTCAGAAAAGGAGTCAGCATCAAAACAACTAAAAGGAAGCTTTGCGCGGGAAAGAACATTTGCTAACTTCAGTGATATAGCCAAGGTGGCCGAGGATTTCTGTTCCGAACTATACAGCTCAAATACGAGTCTCCCCACCATGAGAGTATTAAATGTCAAGCAGGACTCAAAATTCCATGCGTCACTGCTGAGGTTGAAAGCAATTCAGGGCATGTCCCGCGAAAAGCGGCTGGAGAAGACGGCATAACCGCCGACTTGATCAAAGATGGAGGAGACCTCCTAACTAGAAAGCTTGCGACACTATGCCTCAAAACTCCAAGTGTGTCAGTCAGCTGGACAAATGCAAACATCTCCTATTACATAAGACTAGAGATGTTGACTTGAGAACTACAGGCCGATCAGTCTACTCTCAGCATTTACAAAATATTCACAAAGGTTATCTCAAACAGAATAAGGGCCACACGAATTTAATCAACAAGAGAGCAAGCAGGGTTCAGAAAGGGACACTCCAACATAGACCACCTACATGCGATCAATCAGTAATCGAGAAATCCGCTGAATACAACAAACCCTTCTATACAGCTTTCGACTCGGTAGAGATACCAGCATTCTGGCAGCATTATACCATCAAGGAATATGTGATAGCTACGTAAACACAATAGCCAACATCTGCAAAGATTCCACAGCCACCCATTCCTCCTTAGGAAAAGCAGGAAAATCACAATACAGAAAGGTGTCAGACAAGGAGATAAAATTCTCCAGTGCTATTTACTGCATGTTTGGAAGAAATCTTCAAAAGCCTAGACTGGGACGAGAAAGGGCTAAGGATTAACGGTGAATATCTGAGTAATTACGATTTGCAGACGACATAGTACTCTTTAGCAATGATGGCGACAAACTGCAAAAGATTGAAGACTTAAACCGAGAAAGCGCTAAGAAAGCTAAGGTAGGATAAGGAGGAGCACAAAACGAAGATAATGCTAAGTGGCACGGCGAAAAGACGTGTCTTCAGGATCGAAAACCAGACATCAGAAGTAATAGAATACCTATATCTAGAACAGCTACTGACAGGAGCACCTGCCCATATAAAAGAAATCCACCGTAGAATAAACATGGATGGCGCGCGTATGGGAGACATTCCCAACTCATGAACGGAAACCTACCACCATCACTCAAGCGGAAACTATAACTACTGCACCTTGCCAGTACTGACTTAAGGGGCGGAATCTGGAGAATTACAAAGAAGCTAGAGAGGAATTTAAGAACCACACAGCAGGTGATGGAACAAAAATGATAGGTATTACTCTAAGAGATAGGAAGACAGCCGAGTGGGTCAGAGAACGGACGGGGGATCGCTGCATCATGAAAGTACTAAGAAGAAAAAAGGCGAGGGGCAGGCCACGTGATGAGAAGGCTAGATAACAGATGGACAGTTAGAACGACGGAATGGATACCAAGAGAGGGTAAGCGCAGCCGTGGGCGGCAGAGAGTAAGATGGGGGGACGAAATCAAGAAATTCGCAGGCATAAAATGGAATCAGCTCGCGCAGGACAAGCAAGGATGGCGAGTGTTGGGAGAGGCCTTCATCCTGCAGTGGACATAAGATAGGCTGATGATGATGATGAAATGAAAGGAATTGCCTGAGGTGGACGAAAAAACATACATGCAGGGACCGAACCTCTGACTGCACATAATGTGTGCAATGCTCTACCAAATGAGCTACAATGGCAGAATTTCCTTGTCCCCTATATTGGTATTTCTGTACATTTATTCATGGGTTCCACAATTATAGCCAGGTGGCAAGTGTGGAACACTTTTCTGCCAAACGGTATCACGTAGCACATGACACCTCAACATGGGTTGGCTGCTGATGAATTTCGTCATTTTAATTCCTTTACATTTTATCTTAATTCTACAGTACAGGCAAAACCTACAAATAGTTTCCCCTATGCCTTCCTTCGCCTCAATGCTGTTGGATTCATGAGGTGTACAATACAGGCATGCTCTTTTACAAGGCCAAAAAGATAAGTTACTACTATCTCAGCTACAAGTTCATCACATTAATTTCTAAAATTACCCTTTTGTGGCAAATGGGATGAGACTGCCTACAAGATATGCGAGGATTTTCTACTCATTTAAAATATGAAGGGAGGAATAGTAAGTACTGAACTGCGGTATGCTTTGTCAAACCTGCAGGTGCAGCTTTCATGTGGGTGAGATGCCTGTAATCATTGTGTAGGGCCACGAAGTGTAACGGAGCTGTGAATGCATCACATGGTCTAGCAGAATTTCGGAAATTCCACGTAATTGAAAAGTACAGACTCTTTTCCACATGAAGCAACCTGTAAAAGTGGTTTCGTAGCAGCATAGGGTCACTACGCGTGAAACAGCGCCTTACGTGGGGAATGCACACTGCCGTGAAGGTACACTCAATGTAAAAGTATGCAAATTACCTGTACCCCAAGTGAACATGTCTTGAGTCTTAGCGTGGGTTATATGAGCTTACATTGGCTACGCTATAACGTGAAATACCTCTTGCAGGGGATATGCACACTATTGTGAAGCTACACTTAATGGCGATGTATGTATATTACTATACCCTGATTTAACAGACCTCTTTGTTTTAAGGTGGGTTATAGATAGGTGGGTTATACTGGCCAGGTACAGTTCATCTGAAATGTAACATGCTTTTATAATTTACACTCACTACTACACATACCTCAGTAAACTATACCCTGATTAACTTAGAACAAAAAAATCCTGCAGATCCACGCATTGTGAGAATCTGTGTTGTGCGAAGCACTAAGTGAGAAATTGCTTGTCAGACTCAGCTGGGCCAGCCTAATGCTGCATTACTGTGACTACGATAAAGACAATATAGACACAAATAAGCCCATTACTTACATGATAGTGATGATTCAAAGGGCAACACAGACAGAAGTAAGGAACAAAGAATCAAAGAAAGAGCCTCCATCTGTCTCTTGTCTCAAGATGCAGAGAAAAGAAAAGCAGACACGCTCTTGCCCTCAGCCCACTGCCACGTGCAAGTGACAGTGAGAGTGAACTTGATACCGTTACCAGTTATTCCACGATCAACGATAGCAGCACAGCTTCGCTTTTGCCACAGTTTTCACAGTATGCCTATGTGAAAGCGTTACACTGCATCCGACCACCCCAACTATTTCCGATTAAGAGGATCTTGGTGATGCTACCAAGCAATCTGATTTGGAGCAATTTTTGAAGCAGCAGAAATTCATTTTGGAGCACTTTAGAGCAGGTTATTTGGAATTTGGAAGCACCTTGTAACAGCTAAATTGACATTCTACAGTGTTTTGGAGAAGAAAAACATGCATTTTGCATTCCAACACCTATATAATTAATATGGAGCTCTTATGAAGAGCCAGCTAAGCATTTCCAGCCACTGCATATCTTGTGGAGAAGAAAGCTCTAAGGACTCAACAGCATTTCACTAAGTAATCATAAAATGAATGCAGTCATATGGTTGAAGGTTGTGGAAAAACCTCCTCAGCCTGTTCTTTAACACAAGCAAACACAGAATACTGAATCAAGAAGCTTACGTATTTAATGGAGAGCACCATAAATAATTTTCTTTTTGTGCAGCATTGGGCGATGTCAGCGTCTCGTAGGTCAAAGGAACACGGGAGACCTGAGAAATTTGCAAGTCCATCTCACCAGCTGTGTCCTTGAAAGTGATCGACGGGCTCTCCTATTCGCTCATTCATCTGGCTTTCAGCTTGAGCTTGCACTTCAGTTAGGCCCTTATTCCCTCCTTAAAGCAGTGCAGTCCTCCCTTGTCCTCTAGACTGACCAGTCAAAGTTTGCAGTTATGCTAGAGCATATTTAAATCATCATCAATGTTACAGGGTATGCTCTGATGAACTGTCTGTATTTAGGTGTGTGTTTTGCACGTGTAATCCTCATGGCTTGTAAATGTTGGTAGAATTAAGCATGGTGTAACAAAAATGATAATACATGCAACACCCAGTCGGCGGTGTCAAATAACACACAGATACAACACCTAGACACGGATGCTTTCACCTGTGAAGCACAAATCAAGAGCATGGGCAATGGTTAGTTGCCTGTACAGCGTGACACTTCCAATGGATGACAGTCGGCTGGAGTGATCCTTATGTAGCCTCCAGAGCAGGTGATGTAACCACAGCACTTATGGTCAGCTGCTCTTGTAGGTGAAGATGGCACAATGCGTTTGCGCACACGTCTTTGGCAGTAGATTCCTGTTGTAGTCAGCAGCCCTATGAAGTACAAATCGATACCACAAGAAAAATTTAGTTGATACCCTAACTCTCCCATTAACTGCACTTGTTAGTAACAGTTCTCAAAAATGATCAATGTAACAACAAATTATTATTGAATTGTCAACAGTCCTGCTTGTAACAGATATTTTAGCTCTAAATACGTGGCTGTTGGCTGCTATCCGCATTTAATTTACCGTGGAAACAAATGAGTGACACATGTATATATTCATGATTTACACTAACTTCCAAATGCAGAGTGAAAATAACACATACACAATGAAAGGAAGTGTATGTTATAGTCATTGGCCATTCAAATCAAAGTAACACTGCTGTCACAATCTTATTCTTAGAGATTGCATCTGACAAGCAGCAAGCACGATCGACGAATCGCTAACACACGCGTGTGTTTTCTTGCCTCGCGTAGCTCACATGTACTCCATCCTTACGTATTTTCCCCAGAAGTGGAAGGCATGCCTTCTTTATCGCCTTTCAATTTCTCTGCAATACCTTGCTATGCGGTAGTATTCTCTACTGAGATCCCGGCAAGTGGAAATGCGTGGGAGCGACTGTTGCCGCTATAGTTCACGATCAGAATCGATCTTCGTAGTAAAAACGGCAGCATGGATATCCACACGCTATCCGATATCCGTGAAACCTAGCATCTCTGACTGTTACATGCGACATAAATTGTACAGGTCAAAGCTAAATTAAGAGAGGACTTGCATGTTTTGGAAGGTGGTACACCTCCAAGAACTCACTCTCGAAGCCTGCGAAGTCGCTACGGGTGAGAGATTGCCGAACGTCGCGCGACTGGATCGCCGTAAAGACGTAGACAGACAGGTGCGCCGGCGACTCACCGCGTTCACATCACGTGCCAAAACGCTGATCACACCGGTCGGCGTGCGAACGTGGCCATCGGTGCCGGCGACGATTGACGTCGGAGAACTCTAGAGCCGCAGAGGCACGGAACACTTTTGCGGAGATTCCCCGTGCTCTCGTCACGAAAAAATCCCTATGCAACCCTGTCCCTAGGTTTTGGGTCACATGACCTGGTGACGTCATGGATCAACGGCCTTCATTTAGAAGCTTCGTATGAGCACAGTCTCTTAAAAATCCCTGAAATCGTTGTCAGAGTGGCTGAACAACCGTGAAATTGTCGTTGTTTGCGTGCGCCACGTGAACTGACCACAGACGACAGACTTGCAGCGATGCTATCGCGAATTGCTGTCCCTGCGTTGCTTACACTCACGTACGACTCTGTTGACACGTCATTAGGAACCGCCCCCTCGAAACCGACATGCGGCTTTTAAGGGAGCCGTATTAAAATATATTCATTGCGTTGCGAGGCACCATGACACTCTTTTTGGCTCTTCACACCAGTGCTTTCATTTGCAGCAGCAATACGAGAACGTCAAAAATTCTTGTCAGTGCTCCTTTAAATCCCTGCAGGCGCTCGGTCTAGTTTGGTTAGGGACACATTACTTAGCACTGGTGCTAGGCAGGAGCCGATGCATACTCCTTTCTGCAAAACAAAGCACCGTTGTGTTTTATGAATGTTGACGACAAGTAAAATCTAAGCAGTTCTAAAGATTGTCTACGGACGTACCCGCTCCCGTAGTGAACCTACAGCACCATACTCATCGATAGACTTGTCATATACTGTAGTAAAACCGTTCTTGGCCTAGTGTGCTAACATATTTGAAACAAAAAGGGTTGCGCGAAGAAAGACAATCACAAAGTAGGGTACAGGGACAGCGCAAACTCACACTGCTTTATTCTTGATCAGAGCCACTGAATAATAGGAAAATCACATCAAGACCACGTGTGCACGCGCCAAGAAAGAGCACCAGAATTCACATCGCTCAGTGTGAGAAGACTGAAATCCCCAGTACCGCAAGTACAGTCCCATCGAACGTCTCATACAAGCTCATACACAAGCTTAGGCTCAGAGATTTTGCTGCAGACTTTTCGACTTTGGCTATAGGAGTCACGAATGCGCCTACATCCGTGCGATTGCGGATAGTGGAGCCAACGCACCTTCATACGTGAAGATGTCTCGAAGACGCTAGGATTGAAGGAGATGGAAGAACTATCTGAGTCTCACATCTTTGGGCAGATGGATCTCATTCAAGGCTGCACCGCGTCGTAGAGCTTCGCCTGCGTAGTCATACGACGGTCTGGTGCCATGATACATGCTGTAGAAATCCCCTTCATTTGCAACGATGTGGTACAGGTACCATTAACCACGAGTTCGTAAAGCGATTGAAGACAAGGGTTGCCCAATCGCCGACAAGCTACTCTCACCCGAGATGACCACCGTGCCTGGAATAAGTTTCTTGCTTGGAGCGGATCACTTGTGGAAGTTCATGACAGGCGAGATTAGACGTTGTTCCGGTAACATCGACTTGGTCTCCCTTGGTTCTTCCTTCGGATGGATGTTTCAAGGACCTCTATCCTTCAGTACAACGGTCAACATAGCTACGCAAGTTAGCGTACTGCGTGTGAACGCCTCAACTGAAACGACCGATACAGTTCTACGCAAGTTCTGGGAACTTGAGGCCATTGGAATTATAACAGAGGGCGACACCATGCCGAAACTCAATGCTTCAGTCCTGGAAGAGTTTAAGAGAAAACTCGCATTTGTCGACGATCGCTACGAGGTTGCCCTCCCGTGGAAAGAAGACGGGGGAACCTTTGATTGTAATCGAGCAGAAGCTTTAAAAAGGTTGTTGTCCTTGGGAAAAAAATGAAGTATAACGGGATTTCGCCGTGGAATATGATTCGACCATAAGAATTATATGAGGATGGGGCATGCTGAACGAGTTCCCGAAGAACCTGAAAGAAATCGAGAGAGAACATCTAGGATTTATTATATGCCGCATCACGCCGTCGTACGAAGTGAATCTACAACTACTAGAGTACGTGTAGTCTTCGACGCATCATCGCGTGGACCTGACTCTTCGTCGCTAAACGAAAACTTAGAAAGAGTTCCTAACCTTCTGACTGACATAGTTGCTCTTCTGATACGCTTTAGGATTAATCAAATCGCTTTAAGAGCATATATAGAGAAAGCCTTTTTACAGATTGGTATCAGGAAAGAAGACAGAGACGCTCTTCGGTTTCTGTGGTTTAAAGACATACCGTGTACAGTAAATCCTGAACCTGATATTGAAGAGTGGAGAATGACCAGAGTTCCCTTTGGAACTGCAGCTATTTCTACTTAATGCCACTTTGCGACAACACTTGACATCTGTACAGGGTAAACTACAGCCTACAGCCAAGGTTTTAGCTGAATCTTTCTACGTAGATGACCTTCTCACCGGAGCTCACACAGAGAAAGAAGCTCAGCAAATCTACAGAGAGGCGAACGTCATCATAAAATCGGCAGGTATGCGACTAGGAAATGGTCGTCGAACTCGAAGGCACTACGTCAACTGTTCGCTGAGAAAGGGAAACCGACATTTCTTCAGACGCAGTGAAAGTGCTCGGACTTATATGGGATCCGGCGACAGACGTTATGACGGTTGCCTCAAAGTCGGCGCTTGGATTTTTGCAGGCAGAACGAAAGCCGTGCAAGAGGACCGTGTTACAGACTGTGTCAAGAATATTCAAACCCTTGGGCATGCTAGCTCCTTTCGTTATTCAGGCAAAGCTACTATTTCAAGAGCTCTGTAAAAGGAAGCTTGGTTGGGACGATGAGCTACCACAAGATCTTGGTATACAGTGGAGAAGCTGGTGCTCAGAACTGCAACATATTCCAGAGACGGCAACAATCAGTCGTTGGGTGGATCCTCGAAAGGAGATCAAGCTACGCAACTGCACCTGTTTTGCGATGCCAGCCAGAAAGCTTATGGAGCCTGTGCATTTTTGAGATATGCTGGCAACATAATCGAGTCTCTACGGCCCTTCTATTTGCGAAGTCAAGAGTAGCACCTTTGCAGAAGATAACACTGCCCAGACTAGAACTTCTGGGAGCGGTGCTTGCAACCAGGTTGGCGGCATTCCTGTCAAGTCTCTCAATGCCTTTACACCGAATATAGACGTGACTTTTTGGACAGATTCAACCGTAGCCCTGCATTGGATACGAGGATCACCATCGCAACAGCAAAAATTTGTTGGAAATAGGGTGTCCGAAATTCAACGAAGCTTTGACAAGGGTCAGTGGCGATATTGTCCTGGGTCTGACAATCCTGCAGATTATCTGACACGGGGCATATCTTTGCATCTACTGAGCCGCGACGAACTATGGTGGCAAGGTCCATCCTGGTTACGCAAGGATAAAGTAACATGGCCGAAGAATAGACTGGTGATGAAGCAGACTACACTGAACCAAGTGTCGTGCAAGTTCTGTACGTCAGAACATTTTGGCCAATTCTGGATCTGAGAAGATATTCTAACTTCACACGGGTCCTACGAATCATGGCATGGGTCTTTATATTCATCAGGAATTGCAGAAATTCACTACTTCGGAGGAAATCGTTGTGCAGAACAGATAAAGACATGAACAAAGCTGAAGATTACTGGATTAAGGTAGTGCAAGGAGAAGTGTATTTCAGGGAGATTGACGAACTTGAAAAGGGAAGAACGTTAAATCAACGATCGAGTTTAAAGACACTTCATCCTTATCTGGATGCGGGAGGCCGGCTGCGAAGAGGCCGGTTACAATTCACGGAAGAAAGAGAAACGGTGAAGCATTCTGTTCTTCTCCCTCCGCATCCTGATTTTACTAAACTTCTCGTTCGCGACTCATCGACGCGTTCTTCATGGTGGCGTGCAAGACACTCTTACTGAAGTTAGAGAGTTCTGGGTACCTCGTGGCCGGCAAATCGTGAAAAAAGTTATTGGAGGCTGCAACGCTTGTGTGAAGTACAGAGCTAAACCAGCGAATGCTCCTGTGGCACCGTTACCACGGGAAAGAGTGTGTCGCTCCGATCCGTTTCAGATTGTGGGGATAGATCTCGCGGTCCGCTTTACGTGGTGACGTACAGTAAGACTTTAAAGGTTACATAGCTCTGTTCACTTGCGCGGTCACGAGAGCTATACACCTAGAACTGATCAGCAATCTATCCGCAGACAGCTTCATGCTAGCATTTCGACGGTTTACGGCCCGTCGTGGGTTACCTGACGTCATATACACGGACAACGCACGAACCTTCAAGAAGACTTCAAAGGAAATATCTCTATCAAGTGTGCTGTTCAGCAGTCAATTTCGAGAATACTGCTCTCAAAGAAGGCTAAAGTGAAATTTATCGCCGAAAGAGCCGCATGGTGGGGAGGCTTCTGGGAAAGAATGATAAGAACAGTGAAGTCTACCCTGCGAAAGATTCTTGGTCAGCAAAGACTCAAGCCTGATGAATTGACCACAGTGTTGTACGAGGTGGAGGCCGTGGTAAATTCCAGGCCCCTTACTTACCTCTCATCATCACCAGAAGTAATCGAAGTATTGACACCAGCTCATTTCATTACTGGTAAATGGATCACAAGACTTCCCAACAACGAACAAGAACTTTCAAGCACGCATGCCACAGTTACAAGAAGGTGGATGCCCACACACAGTTAATTAGCATTTTTGGAGACGATGGAGAAACGAGTATTTGTTGAGTCTCCGTTCTGCACATCATGCGAGTGCTCAGGCTCAAGAATTCAGCAGTTTTAAAATTGATGACTTAGTGCTCGTTTACGAAGATAAAGCACCGCGACAGCTTTGGAAACTGGAAGAATCATCGAGCCACATCAAGGGCGTGATCAAAACATCAGGGTCTACTCAGTGAAGTTGCCAAACGCCTCTGTCATACGAAGAGCTGTACAGCATCCCTGTCCTATTGAACTTTCGGTGTCTTAGAGGACTGGAACGGCGCACCTTTTCGTGGGCGGAGGATATTGAAGATTATTTTTGCTGTCCCAGCGCGAGCGCGAATTAGCGGCACAAAGAAGAAAACGAAGATCAGCGACAGCGTTCGCCATGAGAACCACGGCAGTCATCTAGGGCATTTTTCTGTGTAAATACAATAGTTTCTCTCTCAACGGGCGTGATTTATTCTACAGCTATGGCAACTTGTTCGGCAAGTTCAGCTTTACATAGAGAGTAGCTCAACTGACTGTATGCCCCATGTGTTCAACTACGACTGCGCAAAAGCGTCGCCTCGTTCGAAGTGCGCAGAGTCAACGAAGCATGCAGTGGCCCTCCTTTCTCCATTTTGTTAATGAGATTCTTAGCTCGAGCCAATCTCCTGTTGATGTGTACAGGATGCATATTTCGCGGTAGTTGTTGTACAATAACATTGCTTGCAATGTCGCATGGTGCTTTACATATGTGTCTTGCTCTATAATGGAGTTAACTTTGATTTTATCAAGAATATATCGCCCTGTTCTAGGAGTAGATAGTCTCAAATTTTTGTGACCTCTCTTGGCCTCGACGATCTCTATCAATGTATTGTGGACTCCAGTTGTAGAAGCAAATTAGTACTGGTTCGTACACTGAGTCCTAGTGCGTTCTTAGTAACTCTCTTTATCATGTCTATTCTCTCAGTTGTTGAAGCGTCCAGTTGCACATGGTAGCCATGTATGTTATATGGCATAGAACGAAGGAGTGGATTAGTCTAATAAGAATGTCCTCTTTCATGCCTCGGTGCTTCTGTCTTCTTATCATACTGTATGCATTCTCAGTTTTAGTAAAAATTCTTTCTAACGCTGACTTGTTAGCTCCGTTGGAGTCAATGAAGAGCCCCAAGACTGATTGTGTTAACTCTGGGTATATTAGCTCCTGTAGATGTGAATAATTGTATGTCATATTGTTCTAATGGCCGCCAACCTTTGGTCTCCCTCCATGCTCCTTCTGTACAACAGCAACTCTGACTTTGGGGGGGGGGGGGGGGTGGCATCTGAGGCCGATTGGTTTGAGGTAATCTTCGATTGTTTTAATTGCCTCGTTTAATGAATCCTGAATTTGTCCTTCACTACCGCTAGAGCACCTTGTAGTTAGATCGTCGGCATATATAGTGTGGTCATCCCTCGACCTCCTTAGCTTTCTTGATAGTCCAGTCATACAGAGATTGAAAAGGACTGGCGATATGACCGAGCCCTGTGGTCCCTCGATCTACGAGCGTAACAACATCAGAGCTCATGTCTCCTGCCCTCAATCTTGCCCTGCGAGATTTCAGGAATGATTCAATATAGTTGAACATGTTGGTACCAAGTTCAAGATTCTCTACTGTCTTGAGTACAAAGCTGTGTTTATGTTGTCAAATGCTTTATCTATGTCTAAGCCGAGTATGGCTTTGACACCTTTAGAATAACCGTCTAGGATGTCATGTTTATCTGTTTCATAGCATCCTGAGTGGATAATGCTGATCTAAATCCTATCATGTTATTCGTATATATTTCATTATCCTCCAGGTAGTCTTTTAATCTATTGAGTATGGCGTGTTCTGCCACTTTGCCAACACATGAGGTGAGAGATATTGCTCTTAAGTTCTCTAAAGTGGCGGTTTTTCCCCGTTTAGGTATCAGAATGACGAGATAATTTCCATTCATCAGGTAGTTTTCCAGTTGTCCATACTTCATTTATACATTCTGTCAACACCTGTATTGACGGTGCATCTAGATTTCTCAGAGACTTATTAGTTATTCCATCAGGACCCGGTGCCGATTTCCGGTTAAGTTCTCCCAGGACTCTTATGACTTCTGCGGTACTGAAAGGTTTGTTCAGCTCAGGACATTCAATCCCTTTATAGGCTATCCCATTTGCAGTTACTGGGTCCTGTGCTGAGCAGATGGGAAGGTACTTGTCAACTAATTGTTGTAAAATGTTTCAGGTCCGTGGTCTTTAAGTGCCGTGTGAATGACACAAGCCATATGGTGTCTCTGTGCTCCAGACATAAAAAAGGCAAAACGGTTCGGCGATTCAAAAATCTCTAATAAAAAGAAAACACCCATCTTAACCTTGTTCAAAGCCTCCGACATTGTTTTCAGAAGCCTGCCAGAATGACATTATGTAAAAATAAACATGTTGCATCATTTTTATTGGAACAAAGTTGCAAATTTTGAAAGATCATCTATGTCGAGTTTGGCTCCTTGAGCAAGGGGACGTTCCTCTCGCCAGGGAAATACAATAACATGCCTTTCCCTGTCCGAGCTTCGATAAATAACAACAATGGCAATAATGAGGCATTTTTCGTGATTGGAAATTGTTTTGTAGAGAAAACGCCTGTTTCGAGGTAATGCAGTGCGACCTATGGAACACTGCGAATCATGCTTTGCCACTCTGCAGCAGAAAATGATGGGACGTCGACTGCGTTGGTACATGATACGCTTATCCTGGCTCGTCGCTTTCCCACCCGCTTTCTGAGTTCGCACCGTGTACGTCGTCTGGCAGGTCGAGTCGCCTTTCTCCTACTGGCTCGATGCCTTTCTGTAAATGGAGTGAGTGCATGACGTAAACGGCGGAGAGACAAATAAACAGATATGCCCTCGTGGGCCGGGATGTGCTGTCAGCCAGGTGCCACGAGAGTTCTACTCTGGTATAGCTTCCAGGCTGCGTTTCCCTTTGGGGCAGTTACTGTCCGTCACTGTCAAGACCGCTATGGCTCGGCCTTATAGCGATGCCCGAGTGTTTTGTGCGGATTACCTCATGGTGCACAAAAAGAAAATTCCGATACAGCGATATTTTCGTTGTGTAGAAGAGTCGGCATCTCTCTTTTGCGGATGATCTTGCAACAAGATACGCGCCCAGTTACAGAAGGAGACAAGATCTGTCAGCACTGCTTCAAGCGATACAAGGATATGATTTCATCTCTCTCGGACTCCGGTGACACCTGTGGTACCTTTGTCCCCGAGGAGAGACAGTCGGTGAGATGAACATGTTCATGGAATTTGCTGATATTTCGCCACTAAAGCTTCCCAGTCGCAGGGGCTTATAACGTCCCACCCCCTCATAGAAAAAGAAAAAAAAATTGTCCAGATAACCAATGACTTGCTAAGGTATAAAAGATTGGCGCAGAAATTAGGACCAGGACAAGCGCACGCTCGCAACTAAGTTTTATTCGTCCGAAAACTTTGCATTACAACCTTCAAGCATGCGCACAAGAGCGAGGAAAATAAGATGATCTGTATATGAACTCCACCCTATCAACTAGAAAGTCGTACTCATTTTGATAAATTGCGACGGAAGGAACGCTGATACAGTGATTGCCAATTTCTTTTATGTACATAGCCTCGGCCATTTCGCGAGCCACCTTGTCTTTTCAATACATAAGCATTGCTTTCTTGACTCAATGAAAAATCTGCCCGTCCCTCATCACGCAAGGCGAGTTACTATACAGAAATATATGTGAACGATAGGAGGAGGAGGAATAAACTTTATTGAATGTCCCGTACATGGCTGAAGAGCCCGTCTAAAGTACTCCCACGTTGGAACTATATGAATATACTGTACTATTAGCGGCACAACAAAAAAAAGAAGTTCTATACAGTCGCGGAAAGCGTCTTCTGTTGAGCCGTTCCATGAGCTGACGAACGCTAAAAGAAAAATAAAAGGCGCGCTGTGCCGATACCGTTTAGCAATAATTAAAGGCGCCGAAAATGGTGCAACACAGTGCGGGCGCAGGAAATACGAGCGTGTGGGACGTCATGGGAAACAAAGAACGCACAGACGATACTGCGGGTTCTCAATAAACGCTTACGTATCGCTTGACAACCCCCAGAGAAGATTATGCGTGGAGTTCTTTCTTTCTTTTTTCAACAACTCGGGCGTTCATTTTCCTTCCGTGGAGGCATCCAAGAGCCAGGTTTAATCGTTGTAACCGTAATGAGGCTCGGAAACAGGTGTTGCTAAAGCCGGTATCGTAAGAATCGTAACAAGTGGTTCTTGCTGTATTGAAAAATGAGACAGGACACGAACAAAAACAACAAAATTCAACACACACACACACACACACCACACACACACACACACACACACACACACACACCACACACACACACACACACACACACACCACACACACACACACACACACACACACATCCTAACAGCCGTATACTAAGAAAAGCCTGAAAATGAGGTAGTCCTTTTTCCAGGCGTGAATTTTTAAAAAAAATTTTAGGGTAAAGGTGGTTTCGTAGATTGGCAGCACTGTTGCAAGAACGATAAGATAAACGCCTGATGTACGAATCGTTACGCTCCGCTCTGTCGGCTTTGCGGTGGAGCCAGGGCAGCGCATTCCTCTGCCGGCATGAGCGTCATGCATTCTTTTGAATTTTCTATGTTCTGTTCGTGCACAATGTGTTCTAAGAGAAACGCTGAGTAAACGTCAAGGAACAAACGACGTCCGACTGTTTTTCATCAATCTACCTCGACGGACGGATGAACCTATGGTACGAGCGTTCCCGTTACACTGGGGTGACGTATGCGCCGCCAAGTACAATGTTTAGTTCAGCTTAATGCAAGTTCAGTTCAGCCTGTCTGAGTGAAGCACATTGTTTCAAGAAAATGAAAATTTTGCAGCTCGACTTTCTGCGTGTTATGGTATAGCTTAATATATTAGATATCCTGGTATTTTGTTTTTTATGCTTTTCTCACTGACGTCTATCGCGTCTATGACGTCTATGGCGTCTATCTTTTTTACTGACGTCTATCGCGGACTCTCCCGAGCTGCTTTCAAATGCTCAGTGATTTATACAGCACCTCCTCCCCCATCACTCTCCAACACGCCCCAAGGTGGATCCCCACACCTACAATCCCTTGTCAAAAGTTCTCCAGCTGGCCAATATACATACCACACCCCGCGCTCTGCCATGTGTACTTCCCTTCGCCTAAATCGAAATTTTGGATAAACCCCTGCTAAGCTCGGGATTTTTGTGAAGCCCCGAAATGTTGCCTGCTGTGACCTAATGACTATTTTGCAGTGAATAAGCCCAAATAACGAGACTTTGTGCTGCTTTGTATTTCTCACTTAAAAGAGCGTCAGTGTCCGGGGGGGGGGGGGGGGGGGCCGAGAGAAGGCGAAGGCAGTGATAACGCTAGATAATCGTCTGCCGCCCACTCGGACGAAAAACAAAACTTACTCAATTCGCGAGTGTTCAGCAGGGGCGCGTGCGTAATCTTGAGCGCTGTGTGAATTACAATTGCTTTGTAAGAGAGCCATTTTGCTTGTTAGTGCCCGGAAAAATATGGTTACTCACGCATGCCGGGTTCCTTCACCGTACAATGTGGGAAAATTGTAAGCTGTGTTTGTTGGTACATTCCAACCTATGCATGAGCTGCGCCTGTCTTTTGCGCAGTTCGCCAAAATGTTGCCGTGCTGTTCCATTTCAAATGATGACCAGAAGACCTTACGCAACATGAAGCGAATAGAAAGATAGTGAAAGTGTATGATCAGAAATACTTGGCTACGTGGGAAGCTCATCATAGTGCAGAGGATTACGATCAACCAGTATAAAAGGGCCCTGCACGGGAAGTTGATCCAAAGGCAGAGCTACCATCTAGAAGTAACACGAGACACCTGCCTTTCTACTGCTGGTCATGCAACGCTCGTTGCATACGTGGTCAATCAGAAATAGACTGCCCCCACGGAAAAGATCACCGATTACTGTCGGCTCTCAGAAGATAGCACTGAATGTAGGCCTGCTATGTACGATTTCTCCAGAGAAGATGTGGGATAAAGAGCGACAATTGCTGTTAATGAGCTGATTTCTGCCGCCAACAAAATTAAGAACAAATGGTCAGAAGGGAAAATTGCGTTTAGATTTTTTTAAATGCGAACTAGCTCGGTAATTAACATGAAAGTTACTATCTAGGGATTTTTCGTACAATTTAGGAATTTATCGAGGCTCTATCTAGGATAAGAGCAGTGACTTACGTTGGCATCACTGACGACCCCCGTACGTCCGTGCACAGCTACGCTGATTTCTAACACCAAGGGGTGCTACATGCAAACCGCAGTCCTAGCTCGCTTTACAGCGAAGCTATAGCAACTTTGAGGCGACCTCCCCTCTTTCCTATATTGGGGAAGGTCACGGGTTAGAGTCCAAATATGGTACGGATTGAACCTTGTATAGACGTAGGATCTACATGCATGTCAAACTAGCCGGCCACTTTTACATCGTCTCGGCGTGTAAATGACTTTAATTGGAGTGATTGTCTAAAGACCTGGGGGTCTCACAGGTTGGCGCATAAAGTTACTTAATGGAACCTTAAGCCAAGAGGGGTCGCGACTATTTTTATTGTGATAGCAATTATATGGACAGTCTCGGCTGGTTTTTGCCGTCCCCGTCGCCGCCGTCATGAACCGTATATATATATATATATATATATATATATATATATATATATATATGTCCCAAAGAAAAGTAATTCTGATAAATGCTTCCGAAGCGCGGAATCGAACCAGGAACCTGTCGCTCCGCAGCGCGTGGCGCTAACCATTACGCCACAAAGAGCAGATCCTTCAGGGAGCTAACGGCGAGCCTTATATACACACCTTTACCGCTGGCAGGACTCAGAGGCGGCAGGCGCTATATAAGCGTTTCTTCATTACCAACGAGATGGCGCCAGGAGCGCCACGGGCGCATTTAAAAGTTGTCGGCCCAGCCCGCTCGCTTCTTCTAATATTTGCGCAGGGCCCTTCCGCTGTCTGCTCGCGCGGTTGTCTCGTGGTGAGAGGAAGAGGGATGTTTCGAACTTTCACCGTGATGCCCGCGTCCGCGCTGATGTTACGGGAGCGTACGAAAGTCACTCGAGCTCAAGGGACGCCGCTAAACGAACAAACAGAAGATGAGCGCGAACTATCAAGTGTCACAGCTCGACACTTGAAGCACGCTAGTTTCCTTCGCTGCTTCGGCCGCCTTTGCAACAGGAGCGCTCTTCAAACTGAGAGTATCCATTGTGACAGCTTATTCGCGCTCGTTCGGTGTGTATCTGTGCGTTTGTTTCGTGCGTGCTTCACTTGACAGTTCGCGCTCATCTTCTGTTTGTTCATTTAGCGGCCTTCCCTAGCTTTGTATGTGTAGCTTTGTGACACACAACGTATAAAGACCTACGCGCTGCCCACGGGAGGCGCTCGCTTAGCAAGTGCATGTTTGCTACAATTAATATGCTCCTGAAGTGGCGAGCCTCACTTCGTATAGCATTACAGTTTCTTGCTATCGCATTCATTACTCGCCCTTGCGGCGAAACTGTGACTTTTTGTCCTCAGCGAAGCTTCTATTTGAGGTAGGTAAATGCCTCCTATAGGAAACGAAAGAACCTTCGCTTTGCGAAATTTAGCGCATATTTCGGGAAAAGATCTTGTTTCACTACAGGTGGGAAAGAGCACTTTCACACGTTACGGATATTGCGATTATATAATTCTAAAGGTACCACATTAACCAGCTGAATTTTTTAGCTGTTTACACAACTTCTATATGCCCAGGAATAAGCGAAATTTATGTCGCCCATAGTGGGTTTCTTCTTATTGCCATACTTCGGTTTTTAATTAGTACTGTTTCTGGCCAGCTTCGCTAAAGCAGTTAAGCTTAAAACATTTCTCTCGAGTCTTCGAAAGGTGTTTTCCAAGCTAAATTTAAAAATGTACGGGGACGTGATGCACTCATTCATACAAAATCCCCAAAAATGCCAAAACTACAGA